>JAOTRS010000031.1:10158255-10176512 GCA_028565755.1 Dinotopterus cunningtoni
ACTCTTTCTGTTTAACTGTTACATAAAATATATAAATAAAATGTCACTAATTACATTTCGTTATTAAATAACAAATTTAAGCCATTTACATTTAGCCTTAGAGCATTCATTATATATTCATCATATCCTCATACCATTTAGAGAAAAGAGGTAAAATTTTATAGCTCTGCTTTGTCTGTGGGCGGGGCTAAATTTTGGGCCACAAAACTGTCAATTGAAAACTAAAGCAAATAATATAAATGGTGCTTATTGCATGGCAAGATATGATTATTAAAGATCTCATAGCAGTTATGAAAAAACTTCAAATTGCACCTCTGGGGGGGGGGGCAACACCCAGCTGTAAAACATCTGGCGCTGTAGTGATGCGCCAGGGGATAAATAACACAACCAAAAATAACAAACAGAGAAACAGAAGTCTACCAATCTGATGAGTCCTACCCATCCTCTATAATTTATTTATTCATTTATTCATCCTGTATACCACTTATACTGTTCAGGGTGGAGGGAAGGCTGGAGCCTATCCTAGGGATACACCCTGGACAGGAAGCCAGTCCATCACGAGGCACCCAAGCACACACGCTATGGGGCAATTTGGAAATGCCAGTTAGCCTAATCTGCATGTGTTTGAACTGTGGGAGGAAATTCACTAAACATAGGAGGAACAGACAGACAGACCCGAGGCAGGAAGCGAACCCTCGACCCTGGAGGTGCAAGGACACAGTGCTAACCACTACACCAACATGCCACCTTCTCTATAATTATCACTTTGAATTGCAATCATACTAATAAAACATTTTAAGTGAAAAGTTTGTCAGGAATTTATCTGTTGTGTTTTAAGGTGGCACATGGGTAAAACTCCAGAGCTACACTCCTCTGTCTTAGAGTTGTTTAAGTGGTTGGCATGGTGTTTCTGCATGTGTTTGTCGGGGGTGGGGCTGGGGGGTTCTGCTTATAAAAAGAGCCCCAGGCTCTGGACTAATGACCCCAGCCTCCCAAAACGGGCCAGCAGAAAAATTACTTTCTGTACCCACACACACACACACACACACACACACACACACACACACACACACACACACACACACACACACAACATCACTCTTGTGTGAATCCCAGTGAGACCCCTTGGGCAGCGGCTGCATGAATAAGAGCTCATTAGCAGCGGGGAGAGGCTCTGGATCCCCATCTCAGTTACACTGTGCACACACTCCATCAGACCTCCACAGGGAACTGATTCAATGACCAGACCTGCTCCGCTATGATCGATACTCACTCCACAAACACAATAGTTCTTCAATCCTGGGTCAGAGTTGCCTCTGTTGTAATTGCTTTTAGATTCATGGTATCGATGTACTCAGATATGATTTCTTGCGCTTGTGCAAATGTAGCCATTATGCCAGGGTGAAGTTTTATAATGTGGAAAAACGTCTAAAGCCTGAAGCATAATGTCGACGTTTCTAAAACAGTAGCTGCTTCAAATTGAAGGCTAGAAATACGCAATGACCACGGTGGACATCGGCTTCATACTTCCTCTCATTCATGACTGCGCTCTGACCTCCGGAACACAACGCCAGGAAGCCACTGGCATGCGAGGCAACCCTGATTGACCTTGTTTACGGTAACCATGCCACGGTTTAATGAAAGACAATACTGAAGCTGACCAACCCCCAGTCTCCGCTAATGAAAGACAATACACTCCCGATATACTCCCTGACTAATGTCCTGTGTAATGACAGAGCATACCATAGCTTATTTAGCCCAGTGATAATGACAGGCTAAGACCGCCACTGACCACTTTGACCGGCTCAGAAATCCTACATTATAGCTTCTGTGGCCAATAAAGGTCCTTTATTTTGTACGGTAAGGATGAACCTGGGACCTTTTGGACCGTAGCCCAATGCCTTAACCACTAAGCTACCCCCTCCCTTCCCTTCAGTAATGTTTGGCCAGCGTTCTTATGCGAACTAGTAGGGTTGGGGGGGGGGGGGGGGGGACTTCAACAAAATGGCAAAAGATTGTGGACACCTGGCTATAAGACTCATTTATTTGTGTTTTGTTGAACATACCATGCTAGATGTCCCAACTCCAACTTTTTTTGAAAGGCTTTCCCCAATTTTTGGAGGGTAGCTGTGGGAATTTGCCTATTCAGTCATAAGAACATCACTGAATGAAAGGAGGTTTGGGTGTTGATATTTAAGCTCATTCCAAAGGTCAAACATTTTAAGACAAGATATGCCATGTATTATAGTTTTCCCTGTGCAGAAAATGTGATGCCACTAATTAATTTTAGCCTATCTGACTGAAGAGTTGTGCTAATTAACTGAAAAAAATGGCTATATGACAATGGTAAAGCAGTAACATTCAATAAACCATCTTTTGTACATGATCTTTAGAAAGCAATCAAGCAGGCATGGATTGAGCGAGTGACACTAGAGTAGTGCACACGTCTTTTTGACACTTTGCCCAGCCAGATCCAGCAGGTTTTGAAGAATAAAGGACTTTAAATGATTGTTGCATCATTGTATAAACTAACAAATTGTTCTCTTTACCTCGATTGTCAATGTTTTACAATTTTTCCAGTGTCGTTGAAACATGGAACTTCATTTTTGCCTCATAGTGCACTTTCAAACCACTGCTAGACTTTCAGTATCCGGCAAAATATAATGTAAATAATAAACTTTTATTTAAATATGTCAAGTACCTGTATTTACTTCACTGAATTCACTGCTAAAATTTATGATGATGGTGAATGAAATCATATTGTAATTTTATAGATTTTATATTCGAGTACACATCCCTAATGTTCAAATGTAATGCTATATTTATCTCAGAGGACTAAGAAACACAAAGAGGTCCTGTTCAGATTCTGATATTCTGAATTATATCATAGGGTATAATACTGTTTCATTTGCCATATGGGAAATTGTTCTAAATGCTTAGTATGTACTGTAGATACCATCCTATCACGCGGCTCTTATAACCAAACCTCATGCCCGTTCTTTCGAATTTACAGTATGGGTAATGTTCAAAATTTCGGAGAGTGGCAAAAAAAAGCCGGGAACAATTTCACCAGGAACAATCGATGAAGTGAGATGAGTGATACAGAGTGAGGCTGAGAGCTTCTGTACATGTTGTCACCTCATTCAGAACTGATTTATGAAGACAATCGGAGCCTAAACACACTGTGCACTTGAGTTAATGAAGACAATAAGAGCGTTCACGCCTCCAACGATTCTGCGAGGAGCGCCAGGGCCCGTCTCCATTGTTCTCGTCTGTAGACTCTATTGTCAGAGGGTGGACTTGAAATAAAGATCACAAAAAAGGCAGATTCTGCTGAGGTGTCTGATTGTACAAGCTGTTAAACCCATCAGTTGATGTCTACTTTGCAGCGGTATTAAGCCATGGACTTCTTTCAGCATCTTTTCATATTAGAAGGCTTGATGCAATATCAGATTGGAAACTTTGGAAAACTGAGATGCACTACAAAAGAGACTTGGCACACTGTCAAATACTTTAATGAGGAAACAAGCATTATCATTAAAATAAAGCTAAACTCTTATAAACTGGGGTTCCTTGAGGGTTCTTTGTATTGGTGAGGGGATTTCACTTCATAAAGGAGTTATACTTCAGACATCAGAGATGTTTTCGGAGAAATACTTTGTTCACTCATAAATCTTTATTACCACCATTATCCTAATCAGGATGATTATGGATCCGGAGTCTGTTCTGAGACTGCTGAGGACAAGGTGGGTATATACCTTGGATGGTAGGGACAGACATGTTGTATGGCTCATTATGGACCACTGGGTTCTAGAATGGATATTTGAAAGAAATTAATCTTGCCAAGAATTTTTTGGGGGATAGTTACAGGTTCTTAGGTTGCCAATGGGGAACCACATCTTTGGACAACTTCCTATTTTCTACTTAACGTTGTAAGAGTCCACACTGGGCCTCATCCAGACTAGATGAACTACAGTAGTTAAAGACTCTTGAGAGTGCTCGATAGAATGCACATTTCAGTGCACTTTATCAGAAGTGTAATGGGATTTAACCAGTAGTAGACCCGGATGTCTTACCTTAGCCTTGCCAGTGCTCTGGAGAATATGCACGAGTGCACAGGCCATCTCCTCCTTGCTCTTGACGCTGATTGCAGGCTCAAGTACTGAACAGAGGAGCATGTAGTTGTTGGTGATGTACTCAGCGAACTCTTTGTACAGCTCCATAGGGAGGATGCTCATGCTCTGGTAGCGGCATTTCATGCGCACCATGGGCCCCGGCGCTTTGCCCTTGCTGGGGTTGGGAGTGCTCACCGTGTACCACTTCTCCACAAACTGCCGACCTGTCACCGTGGCCACGGGAATGTTCACCAGGCCCACGTAGTTGTTTTTGTCCTTCTTTTTCTTCTTGTCCGTCTCTTTGTAAAGGTGCACGGTGATACTCTTGACTGAGGGCAGGTTGTTGAAGTCAAAGTGTTCACCCCAGAAAACATTGTCCGTTTTGAGCTTGCAGGTAGTCCGAGCGTAAAGCGTGTCATCAAGACACAGCTCACAGAAGTACTTTTTCTTAGCTGGTAAGTCCTTGGCTTCAATAATCCAACATTTTAGCATGTTCTCCACCCGACGACTGTTGTCCTGAGTGAACATAAGAATGCACGAAACATCACAATGCATGAGGCAAAAGTTGGCCAAAATAAGAAAGAGAATACATTAAATTAACGTAATAAAAACTCTTAACTCCTGAAATGCCACAACCCCATTTAAAGTCTTAAGCTTACCTTGTTGGGATGCACAGCTCGCCTGAGGTTCTCCATCCATTTCTCTCTCTCTGCTGCTGACCGACAAGAGAAGCATTTACTTCCTGTTGATGTAGTTACCTGTAATTACACAGTGGATACAATGCTAACGTGGAAAGATCAGAGAAAATGGGTAAATGGACATTAAGCTCAGGTAATCCACCAATTTTCATTGTGCGCTCAGCTCTTATCCACTGAAAAGGTTCCACTCAAGTGGGGAGTAATAACAGTCGGCCAAAGAATAGACAGATCAAATATCCCAAACACAGAAAGCATTCGCTATTAAATGCACTTCTTCTTCTAATGCAACCACAGAGTAAGGGTGGGGAGTAACTCACTAAAATCATGAAATCATCACCACGGCCACTGCGATCGATTGGGGAAAATGGTTACGCTGCAGATTATTTTTCTACTTTAAACAATAATGGATTTTCATTACGATAACAATATTGCAGGCCTTCTTCATATGCTAATGCTTATAAAGTAAAATCTCTTATTAGAATTACATGTAGGATAGCGTAAACCTTTCCACAGTATGTTATTTCCTCCACTTGGATAGTAAAAGAAGCGACTGATCAAGCGCAAACTGGCTTATTACCAGTTATTCAACTAATTTAACTGTTTTTGAAGGTCCAGTCACATAAAACGTACAAACAAGTCATTTGCATAATCTGAATGGGACGCCCAGAACATCATCTTAAGAAGATGCCTAATCTGTCTCTGAATACACATAACTTTTGCAGCATAAATATTGATGTGCCTTTTGGATTTAAATCAATGACAATCTTCTAAACTTCGCTAACCACGAGTATACTATTAAAATTGAAGACTATATTACATATACTACTACTATATAAAGTATTCTTGTCATATCAGCAAGTATTTTCGGACAGACTTTAATACAAGGGGCGTTCAAATCAAACCAGGACTTCTGAATGTGCACAATAACAGAAGAGGTATGAGAGTTACAGTAAAAACTACCTTTATTTCTCTATATAATCCCCTACTACACTAATGCACTCATCCCAGTGTTTCACTAGTGCTTGGATACCATCAAGGTAGCTGGCCTCCCAGGAACACCTTGGCCAATTGTGTGGAAATGGCTTGGAGTGACTGTAGTGTCTGTGAGGGATTCCCAAAGACAGATACACAAGCTGGCCACAAGTTATCCCTCGATGTTTAAGGATCAGGTGTTCCACTCGCTGAATGTTCATGGCAAAGACTGCAGTGGACTCCGAGCCACCTCGGCCAGCATTGGCACGGACCTACATCGCTCTTTAAACCGGTAGCACCATTCAGTTGTTTAAGGCGGCTTAGAGTCTCATCACCGTACTGTGCTTGAAGTCTTCTGTAAAATGTCAATCGGTTTAATGCTTCCACAAGAAATTCTATCCCCAAGAAATTCCCGGTTTGACTTGAATGCCCCTTGTACACTTTCATAATATTATCCATTCTATGGGTGTGGATTAAACCATGCAATCACAGAGCACCTAATAGGTCTGTGATCAGTCATTGGGCTTTGCTACAGTAGAAGGAGATAATAGCCATATAGCCTGATTAGACTATCCCTTTCCTTCCCATTACCCTGTAATCATTTCTTCCACAGACATGATTAATGATATATGGATGAAGAAATGTAGTATATATATCTCTTGTGATTCTTTTACATTTTACTCAATGGTTTGAATAAAATAAATTTTTTTTTTAAAAAACTATCAATATCTCCCTTCCCTACTCCAGGGTATGAGGCATCCAGCATCCAGCTGCCAGCTTGCCACGCGTAACTTGGCGCAGGTTTTATGCAGGATGCCCTTTCTGACACAACTCTCTCAGTTTACTTGGGTTTGGGAGCGGCCCTGCATCAAGTGGCTGGGGTTCGAACATTGGGTGAAAATTGGACCCGAGCCTGCTGCATGGCAGGTGAGAAACCGACCACTGAGCCACCAATGCCCTGACTTGTTGGCAGTCACTAAGCATTTTTTAGAATGATGTATAACTTGTCTTTTTAGAGATACGACTTTTAGTTAGAGTAATGATTTTGAACCATAATTATCTGATGGCTGATGGATATCACAGATACCAGAAGGAACTCTTAAGTACTGTACATTGCACCACTGATTAAACTACTGAAAACAAGTTTGGTGAGACTTCTTCGCTTGGGGTGGAAATGTTGTAGTTTTAAATGAGCATGAAACGCTTCCTGACAGATTCAAACATCTGCCCTTAGGTGATCATTTTAAGTGAGTCTTGAGTAAATTGTTTCTTGTTCTATCTTTAGTACAGGAAAGTGTGTAAAAATTGCTATCTGTGGTAACTGCACGTACATTATGGATGCGCTAGATTATTTGGGGGAAAAAAAAAAGAAATAGAGAATTGCTTTAATGATGATGATGATGATGATGATGATCCTCAACCACCACACTGCTCCTCTATATTATTGAGACTGACTCGATTTAAAAATATATATTTATTCTGTTAAGACTTTTACTAGAAGCTAAAAGGAAAGGTTGATCTCTGAGACACAATACTCCTGACTGTTTAAAAATATTTGTGTACAGCACAAAGAACAGACTCAAAACTGGCATGCATGCAAATGTCATGCGCTGATACATGCTGTTCCTCTTTTTATCATTCACATATTTCCTTGTGCTATTGTAAACCAGAGCACATGCAAATGATTTCCCCGACAATCCCACTTTCCCCACCAGACACTGGAACATTCAGTACATAATACTTGGTGTATGACCATAAACTGCCATGTTGATGGTGCTGGCCTGAGCGACCGAGTGTGCCCACAAATCACTAATAGACATTAGTTTAAATGCTTAATTAGGCTGAGATGAAAGATCAAAGCTTGGTAGACTGACCTCAAAGCAGAAGTCCTGTCCCAGGATGCTGCTGTGCACAGGTTTGATGAGCACTTCCTCCTCCATACTGAGATCCAGAGCTTCCACTGCACTGCTGGGGCTGAGCAACGACTCGTGAGACCTTGACTCTTTCAGCCTCGGCATCAGATGGGATCTGAAATAAAGATTAAGTCTTCAGAATTCTTGTTCTTTAGTATTTGGTCTTGAGAAACACAGATGCCGATGAAAAGCATATGAGTATACTGTAGCATGGTGCTGGTATCGCATCACAAATGGGTCCCTCCCAAACGCAAGACCTAAAGCAGGAAAAGGGACTATAGACACGACTGGTTTGATCACAGCTGATAACCCATGTTTAAGCAGTCATGATGTTGGGCTTGAAACATTAGAGATCTTCAGCACTATGGAAAGTGTAAAGCTCTGGCTAAATCAAAGAGTTACGTTCACTTTTACTGCACCATGTTATACACTACTGCACTTTATTTAGAAACTCATGTAGGTTTATGTATTTATCCGATCAGCCATTTGTGTTGCAGCAGCACAATGCAATATAAAATACAGTACATGCAAACCCAGGACGAGATCTTCAGCTAATTTTCACATCAAACATAAAATTGGGATCAAACTGTGACCTCTGTGACTTTAACGGTTGCAAGGTTTTTGGTACCAGATAGGATAGCTTGTGTAACTGATCTTTTGGGATTTTCAAACACATACAGAATAGTACAAAATAATAATAGTCATGATAAAAGTAAAGTAAAGGAATAAAATCCTGTTTGGATCTGCAGGTTGCAATACCTGGTTGAGTTGAGAATTATCAGACTGATCTAAGCTAACAGGAAAGCTATAGAAACTTGATTAAGCCCTTTTTACAACCGTGGTGAGCAGAAAAGCATCTCAGAACATACAACACATCAAGCCCTGACTTGAATTGGCTACAACAGCAGAAGACCACATTAGGTTCCACCTGGTGAAAAGCCTGGAGAACAAAGAACCCTTTTCCCCCCTCATTCTGTTGTTTAATGTAAATATTACCAGAAACTCTTGACCCAGATTTGCATGATATTTCTTTTTGCATTGTACTGCTGTCACATGACTGGTTGATTAGATAATGAAACCCTGCATGAACATGCTTGCATCGTAAGTGCTGTTTGTCCAGTGGTTCTATCCTCTCTTTTATTCATCAGTGGAAATGGACCACCACTGGATAGATCATAACAGGCCAGATTATTATTATAGGGACAGTGGATCATCTAGTGACCCTGACATGGTAGCGACCCAAATAAAATGTGGTTAGCAAATTACTTGTGGTCCTTTTCTATTGATAAATGGAGTATATGGGAGCTGATAAACAACAACCACTGAGCGACAGTTAATAAATAAAAGAATAAATGAATACCTACAGTATGTAGTGCATGTATATCTTTGGAGTAGTAAAAAAAAAATGTTTTCTTCATTATCTTCATAACAGTTTATCCTTTTGTCCCTGAAAACTGAGACATTTTGTGTGCCACTGCTGAGTTTCTCTTTTTTTAAACCAGACATTTTCAGAAATTTTTACATAACACTTCTGATTTAACCACAATGTGGAGGTAAACAAATGCTTGGTCTTTCAGTGTATGGAGTAAAAAAACACCCCTGGGATATACAGGAAACTTGAAGATAATTACTTTCACAGAGAAAATCAGATTTTATGCAACAGAAGCATATGAGATGTGCATACTTAATTTCATGTATCTGTACTTCTTTGCTGATGCAATACAACTAACCAAAAGACATGATTGTTAGACTTACTTAGATTTCCTTTACTAATCAATGACCTGTTCACCAATCTCCTGGCCGGTCATCATACTCAGTAAAGAAAGGCTGTTCAATAGCTCATGTCCCAATCAATGTGAGGAGTAAACCATGGCAATTAAGCACCTGCTTAGAGCTGGCTTTGTGCACGCTTACTGAGCGAATTAAAGATATCTCGCAATCATCTATACCGCTTTATCCTGTATACAGGGTAATGGGGGCTGAAGCCTACCCCAAGAAGTGGGGGAGACCCTGGACAGGGTGCCAATCCATTGCAGCAACCATACACATACATACACACACGCTCAGTCATTCATTACACTACAGGCAAATTGTGAACACCAATGACCCTAATGTGCATGTCTTTGGACTATGGGAGAAAACCAGAGAATCTGGAGAAAACCCACCAAGCATGAAAAGAACATGCATACTCCATGCACACAGAACTGAGACTGGAATCGAACCCGAACCCTGAACATGAAGGTGCGAGGCGACAGTGCTAACCACTAACCCGCCGTGCCACCTAAAGACATCTCATGTAAAGAAGAAAAGAAAAAAAGTACAGTTGGTCCCAGAAACAACTGTGAGCTCATTTGCCTGGTTCTTACGCAACGCAGCCAGGAATGACGATTAAAAAGATTCAATCATATTATAAGCCTGTAGATGGCAATAAAAACTAAATAAACAAGTCTTGAATTAAAAAGGTAAGTGAACTGAAATTAATCTGGGATCAGATTATGGGCCATCAAATATCATCCGCAGATTAAAACTCTCAGCATCTAAAATGTGAAACTAAATCAACTGTGCCTTATACTGAAATAAATCCGCCAAGTTCATGTTCTCGCTGCGTCCTCGAAATGCTGCAGATCGCTATGGGAGGCTCTAGAACCCATGCCAACTTCAACCTCAGTCCTGATCGAAGGCAATAAAAGCACTTTCTATCAAAGCCTCCAGACAGACTGCAACATTATACCGCTGATGGCCTGAGCACAACTCATCATCGTTTCATAGCAATACATAACGCTGACTCGATATAACCCCATTCCCCTTCGCTTCGGCGCAATTGAGAGAGTGACAAACAACTCGTGACATACAGTTGATATTAAAAAATAACGACTTTCTCCAGAGATCTCGTCAACCCCCCCTGGGAAATCACACACAATTTCAGACACTCATTTGTCCTCTAAACCAGGAATACCCGCTGACTCAGAAGAAATACACAATACACTAATGTAAAACAGCCTTATAGCGATTATCAGTACAGTGGGTACTGATCAGAAAAAGCAAAGGTCTCCATCAATCAGTCGTATGTGAGCGCTCAGAATCACTGTGGCTCCAGCATCAAACATTTACAGCATTTAGCTGAAGCTTTTATCAAGAGCAATTTACTGTAGTGCACCGACGAAGGCTCATGGGCCAATCCAAATGAACTGCGTGTCTATGAATGCTTTAAGACTAAAACTATATTATTTAAGAGTTAACGTAATAGAGTACAGTGGAGCACAATTTAAAATGTTTAAAAATAAGTTGTGCAAATTTAGTGCTCATTTTGTTTGTTTAGCGATGAGGTGAGTCAGCAGACTGGGCTGTTCAGACAGCCAGGGGAAATTCATTCCATCACCGAACATTAAACAGAGACAATCTGACCTGCAGGAGCATTGTAAATACGACACGCACTTCAGCACGCTGAGATCATGGCACATCGAGGCCAGGCCCGACCGAGATAACGTAATCCTCCCAAAACCCTCCCTTCCTGCTGCGATACACTCATCCAGGAAGAAAGCTTCGACTTATTGGTTATGACTCATAGCCGTTCAGCTGTAGGTTCAGCTGTGATTTACTGTACAGATTACATTCACAACACATACAAAAAAACACACACACACACACACACACACACACACACACACACCAAGAGAGCAAAAGCAAATGAAAAAATGCAACAAAACAGACAAACAATCAGCAAAATTAAAAGAACCAGAAAAGGTTAAAGCTCAAAGAACAAAACATGATGGCAAAACAAAAATACAATTCACAAACACAATAACAAAAAAACAAAGAAAAAAAAAGGACACCCCAAACCAAAACAAAATAAAAGAACAAACAGCAAAACCTAAGATGAGATGACTAATCAAAACACCACAGCTAATTCTTTAACCCAAGAGCAGCACCAAAAACATGATGATAAATGTAAAAATATGACAGATAAATAACAATAAAAAAACGAGAAAAAACAAAAACATGACATAAAAAAGATGCATCAGCAAATAAAAAAAATACAGCAAGAAAACAAAAAAACAAAAAAAAACAGCAAAACCAAAATCGAGACAGCTAAATCAAAAACACAACAGCTAATTCACTAACACAAGAGAAAAAACATAAAACAAAAAATCCAAACCAAAAACATGACAGAAAAAAACGACACCAAAAAAAACAAAAACACAAGAGCAAAGTCACAAGAACATGAGAAAAAAAACAAAAACTAGACAGAAAAAAAGGACAACATCCAATTCACAACAAACACACCAGCAAAACATAAGCAACAACAACGGACATCAAAACCAACAAGGTGGTGGCAAAAAACAACAAACAAGGTGACAGAAAACAAACAAACAAAAAAAAAACAAAAACGAGAAAATCAAAAGCACAACGGCAAATTCCAAAAACACATGACAGCAAAATCAAAAACATGACAATAAAAATAAAAACTAAAACACAATGGCAAATCTGAAAACGCAACAACAAAAATCAAAACACTGCAGCCTTAATCCAGATGTTTATAAAATGTAGGTGATTACTGAACATCTTATAGATGAAGGTTTAGTTATTGTGTTTTCCGATTGTGTGATCTGATTTAAAGTGATTTTTTTGTTTGTTTTATTGTCGAATTTTTCAAATTGATATTTTTTTTGGTTTTACTTTTGAATTTTCAAATTTGCTGTTGCATTTTGGATTTTTTACCATCATCGTTTCAATTTCCAGTTAGAACAAGAGGAAATCTGGGTCTTGATGATTTTACCCATGCTTTTATTAATGCTTATTTCTTATTAAGTTGCAATTACATACTATTACTTTTAAAAAAAGCTACATGTCAATATAATGAGAGCAAGCAAGCTCTGAAAATGTGACTAAACAAATATAAATTATTTAGAAAGAAGAAATTTTGCTTATTATAAAAACATTAACTTTAAACAGCATTAAACAGACTGAAAAAATGTCTCGTCCAATCAGCATCAAGCACATGCTATTTATTTAAACTCTGCATTATGAGTTAATCTTTCTGCATTTTGCTGTCTTTCTGAATTTGTGGTTGTGTTTTTGGCTTTGCTGTTGCATTTTCTTTAAATTATATAATCTTCTATAAAAGTGAGCTCGATGTGAGTGATTAATTATTTTACTATCCCACATAATGGCCTCGTTAAAGGTCTACCCCCTTAAAGATGACATCACTCCAGCTGCACAGAAGCAAGGAGGATGTTTAGTACTGCAGAATACAAATACTAATCATATGCATAAAAAAAAATAAGACACCTACTGTTATTCTAAATCTGATCAAGTCTTTTAATGATGTGTTAATGGACTATAGTTTATGTTTCAACTTACACGTTTCCTTACATTCTTATTAAATAGCCATGATTTGCATCAACAGGAAAAATGACATACCAGCCATAACAATTGAATTTGTGCTACTCTGCTAACTAGAGCCACATGTTTTGCAGGAACTGCAGACATATACAGAGATAAACAGTGCATGAAGAAACGCCACTTTTCCAGTACTTACTGCTTAACGTAGCGATAGGCCATGATCTCACCGAAACACAAGACTGCTACTGAAGGATCGGTTCAATCCATTAGCGGAATGATCCTTGATTTCCTGCTGCAGTGTTGATGACGATGATGAGGTTCGATAGCAGATCTCAAACATTGGCTGGAGCAGTCAGGTTGCAGTGCAGCGCTGCTTCTGAGCACCCAAGGGAACGATCCTGTTTGCCATGAACACACCCTTCGAGCATTCTTTTTTTCTTTTTTTTTTCCTCCCCAAGCATTTCTATTTTCAAAGCATGGCATTTTGGTTGGGAGTCAAAACTGTTTAATGTACCGGTCATTTCTGGTTCAGAATTTCTGCTTGTGTGTTGATTTGTGTGTGTGAGGAAAAAGAAAGAGGATTTGTATAAAATTGGGCATATGGGTTTAAATTAAAATGGGCCAAACATCAGGGTTTAGTTCACTACACAACATTAAATAATAGAAAATATCCATGACACTGGCAGGATCTGCAAATGTTTTAAACTACAAAAGCGACACACAGTGATAGCAAGGGTCCATCGTTCGAAAAGAGGGGTGAGGCGTGGACCTCTGTGGCATCTAATTAAACTCACATGACTGAGCGTGTGTCCTAGGTTCTCTGTCTAACAGAACATTGTGCACGCCACATAAAAATGGTTCCCACAGTCGCTGACAGGAAGTGAACACCTCCCTCGAGACCTCTGCTTAAAATCGGAAATGCCTGCCATGCTAAGCCTGCATGTCAGGAAAGCAGCAGCGCAGGCAAAAAAGAAGGAGAGAAAAAGAAAAATTTAGGTCTAATTCAATGCTTAAAGATATCAGGAGGAATAGAACCGGAATGCATAAATAATTAGGTTTGTGCATGAATACTCAATCAAATCAAATCAAATCAATGGAAGCACCACGTTTCGAACGTTTTTTTTTCTTCTTTAACTTGTGAACCAAGCATCACCATAATAAAGACGCAATTATTCTAAAGCCAGTGAGGGCACACAGCTGAGTTTATTACTATCCCAGACAGCTTATGTAATCCTGCGAGCTATTGACAGGGTCAGCCCTTAAACTGACAAACCTCTTTCTCAAAGCCACTCATTCCGTGGCAGAATGCTGGGCTTTAAAACGACCACAAGCAGAGCAATTCAATATTTAAAAAGGACGAATGGTGCACTTCAGTGCAAAACATATGCATTATTTATGCGCCAGTCAGTCAGAACGTCCCAAAATCAACTACGATCATGATCAAAATCAGCAGAACTTAAAAATCAAATTTTATTTCTATTTCAAATCCTCTGTTTGAGAAGCACTCAAACTCATACGGAAGCAACACCAAAGAGCACAGCTCTGTCAACAGGGAGCCCATTAAAATGCGCTGCCATATCTCTACTAACCTCGGCCAAGTGTTTGATGAAGCAAGACCTCACTCAGGGTTTTGGAGTTCGCATGCTTCCAAACCATTTGTTTATCGAACCAAACTGGATAGAATGTGATGTAAAAGAAACCACATCAGATCTGAGAGGTGGCAAATTCAGCATTTGGCACACGGTATAGAACGAACAAACAAACAAACAAACAAACAAACAAAAGATCTGAAAAAAAGTGCTCTGCTGTTTTTTGACTCTCACTCACCATGACTGTTTTCCACCTAATTTATTCCTCTTGGCACAACCGTGAAAGCAATAAAGGCCAGACAGGCTTACTGTCCTGCATGTCAGTGTAAAGCCTGTCCTCATCACAAACCTGCCAGAAACAAGCCAAACCAGACGGATCATCTGAACCCGATTAGCTTAACTAACGCACACACACACACACACACACACACACACGCACGCAGTGCTACTCTATTATTCTACATACTCTATTTTTACAGCCAGTCCATGTAGATGGAAATTACAGCAAACATCTGACTGTGATGTTTTTTTTTTTATTAAACACTAGGGACAAATAACTCAAAATCAAATCACAGAAATGAGAAACCAATCATTTAAAAAAATTTATTTAAATCTTAAGACAAGGCAATCCTTCCCCCAAAATGACCCCACCACTTGAGGATGAAAACAAACCTCTCCTGATTTACCCTCTAACAAAAAAAAATCAATGGCAATCTGCTTTGACTGGGGGGGCGGAGCTTATTTCCAGGCCAGAACATTTTTAATAGAAGGCTGAAATAAGGAATCAACCCAATCGGCATATTGCAAACTTACAGTTTTTCCGTTTTTTCCTCCCACCTAATGCGATTAGTAAAGATTTAATAAATTTTAAAAGTGGTACCCAAAGCATTAGAACTATAGCTTGAGTATTTTTCAAATTGACAATTACATAATAAAATCAAAATGTCTAAAAGTAAGAATTTTTATCGGAAAAGAGCAAAATCTATCCGTCGATCTATCCAGCAATTTATAAATTTACTCTAGCTAGCTACCTAGTGCCCCAACAAACTGAGAACCTGCCACGTAATATCATGTTTCTGATAGATGTTCAGACATCAGCAAGACAGAACCATCAATTAAAAGGGTTTAATTAATTAAAAGAAACATAATTAGATTCCATTGCATTTCCTTTTAAAAAAAATATTTGAATGAATTGTTACACATCAAAGCATTTTCTGTAGGTGACTTAACAATTTTCTAAAAAAAAATCATTATTCTGGGTTTCTTTAAAGAATGCAAGAATGAAAATATCATACCCCAAAAAGACACGTTGCTAATCTTCGATTTCATTTGGAACTGCACGAAAAAGATTCATTAATTCCTCCATCCATTAATTCAATCAAAATGTTTCTGCATCAAATCAAAGCGAAGAGTCTTTATCTTCACGCAGTGCTTCTGCCTGGAGCTCTACAGAGCTCTCCTGCTAACATTTACATTAAGCTTCTTCTTTTAGACAATCTCACATCAAAGCCCATGCATTTATACACACACTCACACACACACACACAGCACTGGAAGCAGCAGCACCAGCAATAACAACAACAACAGCAACAATTTACCTCTGGAAACCCAGAAGACTATGAGCGTATTCTACATCTCGTAAAGCATGCACCGCTGGCACCACCCAGTTCCAGAGGGGTGTCGTAAAAGTAAAGCTAGGCTTCAACACCACCCCTCCCAATTAACCCTCAGCACAGTGCAGAGACATTACAGATGGCACGTCCTCCTCTCATCTGCATCGCTCTCGCAGCATGCGCTTCCACCTCTGCTCACACACAAAAGAGAGAATGCTCCACGCCGTCATGAGCCTCCCGATTCATTCCCCGTGCCTGGCCTTCAGTCAACCAGCAGCCTCCTATTGTTCCTCATTCTCTGCCTAACATTGACACAAACAGCCCTCGTCCTCCTTTCTTTCTGCTTCTCGGTTCTACGTCCAGAACGATCCATCCTGATCTCAACACTCACCTGGCATTCTGTACAGATCCTCGTGTGGAGCCGAGGATGAGGATGAGGATGAGATAGTGGTGGTGAGGAGAAGAGAACACGTGCAGGCGGCTTTCTCTCTCTCTCTCTCTTACACACACACACACCCCTCCTTCTCTTTGACTGGTCCAGCCTCCCTATTTTCCCCCCACTCTCTTCCACAGAGAAAGAGGGAGAGAGGGAGAGAGAGAGAGAGAGAGAGAGAGAGAGCGTACCCTGGTCTGATCCGCCCCTCTCCCTTAAGTGGGACACAACTTCCTCGCTTCCTGTATCACGCTGTATGCTGCGCCAACAAGAGATCTCTCAACACCACCCTCTCTTTCTGTCACTCCATTATCCTATCACCACCTATCTGTCTCATTTCTCTCTTCGCTGTCGCTGTTTGTTCCTGTATACTGAGGAACGTTGAGCACAGTGTGAGCTGGCCCTGCCCCCTAGCCTGCTGTATATGTGTGTGGGGTCTTTGTCCTGTGCTCCTTTGTCATACAATGGTCTCTGCCCTGCACCGGGACCTGCCCCTTTCTTCCTGCAGCAGGAGTTATAAAACACCCAGAAGCAAAGTCCCTTAAGAAATAAGCTCAAAAGTTCGAATGGCGCATTAAGTCTAGGAGTGCTGATGGGTGAGATACAATCCTCGCTCCACCTGGGAGAAATGAAGTTGCATAACATTTCCAATTAAAGACGATCACTCATATCTGGCACAGTTTTTGATAAGACCAATCAATTATAAGATTATCTAATGAGCTTAGGGAACAACACAGGCAATTCTGAAACTGCCATATTAACCATTCCGTTATATATTATTATTGGCGTCCTTCATAAAAATAAGCAAATACGATTGCGCGAACTTACTAAACTTTACACGCAATAATTCAATTTATCTCCTCTGGAAATAAAAGAAGCTCTTTATCTTTGTTCAAACATCATTAAAAAGTTATTAGTATTGTCTCAAAATATATAAATAACTAAATAAATAAAAAATATATACAGCCCCCCCAAAGGTTTTGGAATGGCAACACCAATTATTTGCTTTTCGCTACAAACTGAGGACATCAAAAGTACCACATGAATATGAGAGGATATACAGTATAAGAATTTCAGCTTTCAATTCCAGGTATTTCTAGATATAGACATGGTAAACAACTTGTAACGTGACATCTATAATTTGAACCCACCCAATGTCCAGTGCTAAAAAATATCATCATTATAAAGCATTTATTGTATAGCGTGCAGTGCATAGTGTGCAGTGTATAGTGCAAAATGTATAGTGTGTTCAGTGTACATTATGCAGTGTATAGTGTAGATATATAGTCTACCTTGTATACTGCATTGTGCAATGTATAGTGTATATTGTGAAGTGTATCTTGTGCAGTGTATATTTTTCAGTGTAGTGTATCTTGTGCAGTATATCATGTATAATGTACAGTGTATATTTTTCAGTGCATAGTATATATTGTGCAGTGTAGTGTATATTGTGAAGTGTATCTTGTGCAGTGTATATTTTTCTGTGCATAGTGTATATTGTACAGTGTATATTGTGCAGTGTAGTGTATATTGTGCAACGCATAGTGTACAGTGTATTGTATGCAGTTTATAGTGTATATT
>JAOTRS010000031.1:10180756-10194642 GCA_028565755.1 Dinotopterus cunningtoni
TGCAAGGTCACATATACATAAACATTCATTTGTTAATACACACTAAACTCAGATTTCTGTCTTCGCAGAATACAAAAAGGATGAAAATATTAGAATGTGTGAAAATAGCAAATAAATGAAACACCTGTGCACTGCAACCTATGCAGCCTTTAACAATTTATTAACATGAGCTTCTTTAGAGATATTCGTATCATCGACTTCAATGAATGTTTTAAACGTAATTATGAGAGCAACAACAACAAAAAAGAGTTATCCCAGTGACTTTGACTGCAGCATGGTTGGTGGTTATTTGTTCTTTAAATAACCTTCGTTTACAATTGTTTTGAGAAGAAAAGCATGTCAGAATGTACACCACACTGGAATTGAGGTTGATGAGCTACAACAGCAGACCACCTCTCCCTCTCAGCCAAGAACATGAATCTAATGCTACAGTGGCCAGCTGAAGGTTGGAAAAGACCATGATTTTATGCACTGAGCTGGTGTCACATGATTGGCTTTACTGGATACCTGCATGAATAGGCAGGGGGACAAATAATACAGCGCGTTATCGCCTAACAACATAGCATCATATCTGTATTATACTAGACCCCTAAGATCCATGAATGTCTTTTAATGAACCAGACATTTCAAAGAGCTTTGCACTGGTGCACAAACAAAATCCTGACACACGATAGTAAAAGAGCCTCTGGTGCAAAATGTCACAGTCTCGAACATCTCTACACTTTCAATTACACTCGGTACTCCATGCTCAAAGGGAGAAATCTGTTCTTATACCCTGAGCCTCAAATGTATTCTCATTTCACTGCTATAAAGCTGTTCATGCAGGTTCAATTAAAAAAGAAAAGAAAAGGATTGTTTTTTTCTTGTCCTTCAGGGCTTGGACAACAAGGTCAAATTTTTTTCATACGCTACCAATAGAGGGCTGATGTGGTGGGTCATGTTCAGCTTACGAAGAGAGAGAGGATAGACAGGCTAGAGCCGAATGTTATGACTCGAGCTCATTGCACAACCAATTCACGTCCGTTCTGTGTGGAATTTTTCAGATGCCATTCGTTTCTGAAGGCTTTCCAGAGCTGAATTCATTAAGGAGCTGAATATTGCAGAGGTATGCCTAATAATCCCACGGATGGATGTGCTGCGTCGGAGAGGAATTTCCATATTAGCCTATTTTGACTCTTCGCGAAGTTCATTCCTTAATATAATGTACAGAAAATAGGTGAATGCATGATCTGCTTTCAACTAACGAATCAGCTGTGCTCATTTCCATCATGTGGCAACCCGTGCAGGGAGCTGGGAGAAGATTCATACTGACAGTCTCCCCTGAAGCCAGCCTGTGATCCATTTTCCAGCCCCGTACTCAAACCCCGGCTGTGTCTACGCGTGTGTATGCGTGCGTGTGTAACATCAATTAACTGTCGTTCGGATGAATAATCTAATGGCTCACATCTATCCAGGCTTTATAAACTGATAAAGCTGGTTCAAACTGAGAGGCTGAAGCGAAGCTGAAAAAGCTGGAGAAATAAGCTCAGGAATACACTCAGCATTCAGTATTTACTTATGAAACAAGAAAATACCTATACATCAATCAGCCGAACATCAAAGCAATTCCAAGAGCTTTAGGAAATGTTCTCATTGGAATGGTGCAAAAACAACAAAGAGCAGATGGCCAGCCTCTGTTCAAGTTCTCAGGAAGGCTCTGGTACTGTAGGTCAAACAACCACACTCTGCGACAGCGCTGATGAGAAAAGCATCTCAGAACATGATCCTTAAAGAGGAGAGCTATTACAGCATAGGACCTGGAGAATCAGAATTCATTCTAAGGCTTCAATGGGCACAGGCACCTCAAAACAGGACAATAATTCAAGATTTTACACTCAAACACAAAACACTCTCAATGGATCGGTAAAATCGAAAAGGTAACTACAAAACCTGAAAAAAAAACCCATGTTACTTTCATCCAGGTCCAATCTCATCATTTTTTTTTTTTCACATTTCCTCTTTTTTTTTTCAAAACTACTGTAGTCTCTGACCGCGCCGCAGTCTTTGTGCTCTGAGAGCCTCGGCCCTCAGCTGTAAGGACGACCTTGTACCTCCTACAGGTAAGCCACTGTTCCTGTTCCTTCTCTTCCATTAGAGACAATTACACACTTGCGAACATAGCACCCTGAGTGGCGCCATCCCCCTGACGCCATCTGCCTTGCAGGCTGCATTAATAAGACTCACTGCACTGACCCATTTCTCCAGACATCTAAGGTCATCCCATTACTAAAGGAAGAACAAAAAAAATTACATAGAAAGTTAAACATGACACCACCATGGGTTTCATCGGCAGAGTGGCAGTAAAGTGGAGTAGCGAATCCGAGGAGGAGTAAATGTGAGCGCCGATTACTTCATTCCACTTAGCTGAGAAAAATGAAACACTGAATAAAATAAAGAACTGGATAGAATGAGTGTATTTTATTCACTCTTCTGTTTTAAAGAAATATGAGAATATACTGTAAGCAGAGCATGATATTTATTCATAGGAAACTTGTTCAAAATTTTCAATGCAAATCTGGTTGAGACTAGAGTGCACCAGGACTAGAACTGGAAGCAAAGCTACAAAAAATATTGCACAAATGAGATGGTTTTTACGTTTATGGGGATGTGAGCGAGCACTCACGAGCACTAAGATGCATTTACTGAACAGCATGAGTAGTAACTGCATGGTCAGACCTGGGGTGGTTCAGCTACTAGTTTGTGTATACACTGAGGGGCCAAAATAAATTCGCCATTTCAGAAGGTTCAAATTATTGGGCTGTGAAGAAAAGAAAACAAATAAGGAGATTTGGAATTACTGGAATTGGGTTAAGAACCCATCAACCCATTATCAGAACTTGGAAGGATAGTGCAGAAGCGTCAACTTTGTGAAGGAAATGTGGTCGGGAAAAAAAAATCATGAATAGAGATCACGTAAACACTTGAAGTTAATAGTGAAAGTAAGAGCATTTCCATACACAATCAATGGAATTTATCTTTCCTGATGGCACAGGCATATTCCTAGACTCAAACTGTGAGAGATTGTTCCTGGGAGCGGCGGTACAGTGGCTGTGTTCATGGAGTTTGCATGTTCTCCCTGTGCTTGGTGGGTTTCCTCTAGGTACTCCTGGTTTCCTCCCACAGTTCCAAAGACATACAGATTAGGTTAATTGTTATTCCCAAGTTGCCCGTAGTGTATGAATGCTCATGTAAATGTTGACCGAAGGTCCTACCACAGTCGTAAAATGGAAATAAATGCAATGGTCACCATTGGTCTCCATGGTCCCTAGTTAAACAACAGAAGTTCCTAGATGGATAGATGGATGGTGGGTCCTGGGAGCATGTGGAATCATTTTCAAACATAAACTGGTCACCAATTTGTGTGCTGTAACCAAAGCTAAAAGAGATTAAATGAAATCTTAATGTGTGTGTGTTTTTTTTTTTTTTTTTTGGCCAGGCAGTTTATTTCAGGAAATAAGACCATCTGCACTTGTTAGACATCATCACACATGGGTACTAACTAAATTAATAACAAAATAGCGCACGCTAGATATAATGAAATGCATCATGTAAACGAACATACCTTGTTTTATGAGAGATAGAGAGGAAAAAAAGCCCTCGGTGGAAATTTACATATACCTACGTAAAACTCAATGTAGACATTAAGTGGTCCCAGGATAGAACCCTGGAGGTGTCAGGGACAAACGCTACCTGGTGCGCTTCCGTGCTGCCCGAAAGAGAAATGAGCAGGATTAAATTTGTTACGTTGCTTTGTTACTATGGCAACTCGAGGCAGGTAAAGTAGGTCTCGCTGTGCCTGGAAAATGACGGCTCTCGGAGGCTGAGCCATTCAGTCAGCAATTTCACCTCCGTAGGATGCAAGTGGTTTACACAGATTACTTCGCCATTAAATGGCACTGTGTGCTCAAATTGATTAAAAATAGTGCTAAGCATGTTTTATTTCCTTTGGGGGAGCACTAACGTCGTTTTTATCACCATTAATACACGCGTTTAATGTTTAAATTTGATACAGTGTAATGCTTTGTTGCTTCAGATTACAGTGTACGGTCCATGCCTTCCCTCCTCCTATGGGTTGTCTATCTATTACAGTATGTCACTATTATTTTCACCTGTTTTAAGCTTTTTTTGTTTGTCGCCACATTCATAGTGTACGTTCTGTTGAAAGTCCTTCTGGTTTGAAATCTTGTTTTTGCTTCACCTCGTTCACGCTCTTTGAACATTGCCTGACCCATGCCTTTTACCTGCATTTGTGTCCATATCATCATCATCATCAGCTTTGACAACCAACAACAAACACCTTGTTTCTTATGGAGGTAGCTCCAGAATAAATCAACGTACAACATGGCATGAGTATGGATCTTTCATAAATCACCCAAAGGTACTGAGTATATTGATTTGTGGCTTGCTAGAGGAAGCAAAAAATGACATCGTGGCCAGAATTACGTGTTCAGCAAACAAGTTAGATAGTATTTACATGATATTTAAGTATGGAAAATAAAAATGCATAAGGCTTTAATGCCGACTGTTAATAAATCAAGGGCATCAGGGTCAGGATGCGTTAACATGACCATGGAAACAATGCCTTGCGAATAATATTAACGCATTAGAATGAGAGGATGAGAATTAATTGAAATGATATGTACAAAAACAAAAGGTCAAGAGTGTGATCTCATTAGCAATGCTTATGTAATGTGGCCTGCTTGTATGGATGATTCCGCAACTTTCTGGTGCCATTTAGCCCTTAATCTCGCTTAATAATGTTTTAGAATGTTTCACCAATTGAATCTTAAAGTCTTAAGGTACATTTAAACTGTCAAAAGCAAAAGTGTATAAAATTCTCAAAGCTTCTTCACAGAAGATGACTGCGTGTTGTTTTTATACAAGCAGCGGAGTTGGGGTTTCATCCTAAAATTATTTGGCAAACGCACAAAATAGCATTATGGACATCATAGCAATTTAAATAAAATGAATAATTTACTTTTAGTTTATGTTTTGTTACAGATATAAGTTATACTATTACAGTCTTATTAAAAAATAAAGAAATATACATTGTTATATTTATTCCTCCTTGATCTGAAAGAAGGCTTGATTTTGTCACTTTCTGTTGAACAAGTAACAAGGTTGATTGATAATTGTGGGCCACTAAAATTTATGTTACATGTTATGTATCTTATAATGGATGATGCCTAGAAAAATATATTAGAAAAATTCTATATTAAATATATATATACATTCATGCAAAACACCCACTTTCTCATCATCTATACCGCTTTATCCCGTATACAGGAGACTTAGGATAGGAGGTGCCAATCGCAGGGCACACACACACACACGCACACACACGCTCATTCACACACTATGGGTAATATGGGAATGCCAGTTAGCCTAATCTGCATGTCTGCCTGACTGTGGGAGGAAACCAGAGAACCCGGAGGAAACCCACCAAGCAGGAGGAAACATGCAAACTCTAATTGAACCCGGACCCTGGAGGTGAAAGGCGACAATACTAACGACTAAGGCACTGTGCCACCTCCACACAAAAAAAGAAACTATGTTTTCGAAAGTATTTAATGATTATATTTTAGTGATAGTGGTGGGACTGGCAAAATACTGTTGGAAGAAGTTTCCATATACAGTACTTTGCAAAAGTCTTGAGCCCCCATTTCTTCATATTTTGCTTCCAAAGAGCCAGACTTTCTTGTATTTTTAATGAAGTCTTGAGTACTAGTTCTTCAGGCATCCTGAAGGGCTTTTTCTTTCTTTTTTTTTTTGCACATACTTTTGGCAAGCTTTCGCCTCTCATTTTTACTCCAGTCTCTGTACCTGAGCAGTTTCAGAGGAATGTTTTTTTTGTTTGTTAAGTCACATAGTGACCCATGAATCGGCCAAGCATTAAAAAAACATTTAAGGCATGAACCAGTGAGAAACAGGTGCAGAGGATGAAAGACTATCAGGCTGGTGATGCTGAATGCTGAGTGGTTGGAACAGACGAGAGGGGAAACGAGGTTGCTGCTGATGTTGTTACATAAACAACCAATTTTTAAACTCTCAACCTTTAGGCACTTTGAAATCTGTCACAATAAAACATTGGTTCTCTTTGTATTATTTCATCTGCATTATTTAATTTAAAGTAAAGAAATGAGGGCTGGTTCAAGACTTTTGTATAGTACTGTACAGTATATGAAAAATATACTTAGATATTTAAAATGTATTATAAATCTACTGTACAGACAAATTTTAAATACACATTCTTTTATGTCCTCATTCTCCTTAATATCCTATACAGCTAAATATTTCTGGACACCTGACCATACCATCCATATCTGCTTCTTGAAAATCGTATTCCAGATTAACTCTCCGTTGCTGTTATAATAACTTTCATTCTCCTGGGAAGGATTTTCACTAGATTTGGCACGGTGGCTGTGGTGTCCAATGCTCATTCAGCAACTGAGGAGACGTGGGGTGCATTCAGATTTCCAGTTCATTCCAGTGGTCTTCAGTGAGATTGAAGCACTCAAGTTGTTCAACTCCAACCTTGGCAAAGTATGTCTTGCTGGAACAGGGCTGGGTCCTCTTTGTTCCAATGAATTTAATTGTATTATTAAATTATACAATGGCACAATTGTGTGCTTCCAACTGACAAAGGCTAACATATTTGCTGTACTGAAAGTCAGGTGTCTACAAACCTTTGAATAGTCTATGCTTATTTAATGATATTCAATAATGAATGTCAATTTCCAGTTTTAAAAAACACCACAGAGAAGTACAACTTCATACAATTGCTTTTAAATGCTCAGTTTAGACAATAATATTGATTTAGCTTCTCAATAGTTATGAAAATGTTACCTGGGTAAACAATGTCAAGAGTGGGACTAATTACAGTCGTGTACGATTCTCTATAGAAAGCAGATAAATGGCGTTGTTAAAATGTCTACTTGATTACAAAACTAGGTGCTCAAGCCCAACTCGTGTATGCCGGAGTTCGCGTAATATTCGATGCTGGAATGCATTTGCCAACTTGATTTACACTTAAAATGAAATGGGTTCAGCGCGAGACAAAGAGACGTGCTTCAAATCAAAACTCTGCAACATTAGCATTCCTTCGGGGCGTCGTCAGCCCGTCCATCCAAAATAGCAGCGAGGAACCTGGCGGAATGTTAAGCAACCTGCTGGATTATCTTGATTCAGGGGCGATTTGTCTGACTCATGCTGCCATAAATAGACTCGCTCGACACAAGTTGCGAAAAGTTAGGCGTCAGGATAGGAAGTGAAGGAGAGTTCCAGCAGATGTCAGAGACATGTGAAAGGTTACAGTAGGAGAAGTACTTTTACAAGTCCTTCTAAAGACAATCTGAAGCCTGCTGGAACACTGAAAGCTGACATTACAATGCAGCCTGATGGCCTTTTGGTCACAGGGACGACGGCAGCATTCTTGGGACTCACACTCCAATTCTCCACACACTTTTACTCTGTGGACTGAATCGGGTTTGCACAAGGTCATCGCAGAAAGAGCCATTATGGAGCTTAAACAGCCTTCTCCTCTTATCGCGACTGTACAAAGCTGATGGCGCTTTTTAAATGCAAATCACGAATGCACCCATTGCGGTTCAATCGAAAGCTCGCCACCATGGGCTGATGGGAAAGATCTGTGAATGAGCCGTCTTGTCAGAGCAATGGACGGGAAAAGTATAGTATCCGAACTGAGTTATTTGAGATAAAAAGGACGCGATACAAAATGCAATGCTTTTGGGGTCCAGCTTTAACACATCTCATCTCCATCCTCCATGCGCTAGTGCTGTCACGGTACCTCTTTCACGACGGATTAAGACCACAGGCAGGTCAAACAATGCGCCGACTTGACATACAACAATGCACATTTGCAAAAGAAAAAAACAGGATACCATGAAACTCTCTGTCAGTCTCTCTAACTCCATCATTTCATAGCGGTGTGAGGAATTTCAATTATCACCACCTCGCATCTGACTCAATAGCGAAGCACCTTTTCTGAAATATCCAGGAGCAGCCACAGTGTGTCGAAGTCAGGGCAGACGGAATTGGAATTCAGGACGATGCTCACCCAGGAATGTGTCTTAACAGGAAGGTGAGGATGTCCTTACATCAAGCGGGCCTCAGAAGGAGACGGGTCCACAAATCACAACTCACAAATCATCTTCTTATAGCCTGTGATATGGCTGGCACAAACACCAGCACGTCTCCGCAAATTTAATTACTCTTCATCATCCCGGGGATGTATTATAATCCACCATGGCCAGCTGACAAATGAAGACAAGATGCATGCTTGTCAATAAATAAGAGGTGGCGGGGTCAGAATGTGGCAACGCGCCCGTGGAAACAATGGGCCCTGGCAAATATTAGCGCAACAGCCTGAGAGGATCAGTATTAATTGAAACGATAAGCGCAACCCCCGAAAGGTCAACAATGTGATCTTGTTAGGAATGGTTTTGTAATGAGATACACTAGTGTGGGTGTCGCCGATATGTTTATTCATTAACATTTGCGCTTGAAGTGATCAATCCTATTGATCTTTTCCCGGCTTGAAGAAAATGCCGTTTCACCAGAAATCAGACGTTCCTGCTTTGATAGAAATGCTGCAACTATATTCTTATCGGTCATTTCCGATTCATATTAAAAAAATTTATACTAGCACTGTTCTTCAAGGATGAGCCAGAGATCGTGGAAAATATTCACACTATTATGGCTCATCGCATCATTTTCAGATGAACACTCTGGTTTTGTCTAGACAGGTGAAACAAAACAAAAAACACAGTTCGGAGAAATACTGATCACTGAATGACGATGCTCTCATGAAATGATGTGGTAAAATGCAAGTGAAGTCACTCACAGCCAAACAATTTTAATTTCAGACAAATTCACTTCTATAAAAAATATCCCAGAGCTGAGAAGAAAATTAGTATGCCCTAAGCAACAGGTTTTCCAAAAGGACACGACAGCAGTCGTACCAATTTAATAAAAGCCAAGGTGCAGCAGAGATCAACTCTGACATCATGTGATTTTTCAGCTATTTCACCACACGTAACTTACGATGGGTGTTCAAGTCAAATCAGGACTTTTGATTGTACAGAATGACAGAATACAGTTACGAGAGTAAAAATTCCCTTTATTTCTCTATATAATCCCCGGCTACACTAATGTAGCGTTTCACTTGTGCTTGGATACCATCAAGGCGGAAAGTTTTCTCAGTATGCCGTAGCCATAATTGGACTACCTGCTTCACGTCAAAAAGTTGCTGGCCTCCCAGGAACTCCTTTCATATGTGGAACTGGTCTAGAATGAGGTCAGGACTGTACAGGGGAATGTGGCACTAACCCCCAATTGAGTTCCTGTAATGTGCAAGTGGTGTTGGTGAATGATTGTGTGGACAGATGCATCTCTTCCACAAGTTGGCAACAAGTTATCCGTCAATTTTTTTTTAAGGATCAGACTGAATGATTACAGTGGGCTCCAAGCCCCCACCAGGATCGTCATGGACGTACGGCCTTCTTTAAAACGTTTTTCCTGTTCAGATTTTTTAATGCGGCTAAGAGGCTCATCACTGTACTGTGCTTGAAGTCTTCTGTAAGTGTCAACTGCTTTCATCCCTTAATTAATAGGAGTCCCAGTTTGACTTGAACGACATTATTGTACATTATTTGTCTTTAACAAAGGATATATACTATGTGGTGTATATTTTTGTTTAGTTTGTTCAGAGATCACAAACATAGAAGGTCTGGTTGATATAGGATGTCTATCAACCAGACCTTCTATGTTTGTGATCTCTGAACAAACTAAACAAAAATATAAAATAATAAAATGCTTCTGCCAGATGCTGACATCATACAGAATCATGCATCTGTAACAAGAATCAGATGAGACGAGGCTGATCAGTGGTACACATTAAACATCTCCAAGCGTCTCAAAGTACAATTTGCAGCACTGAGCTCTTTCTTACATTCACAGATGCAGTAAGACGTAATCCTGCCTTCTCAATTGTGATTGAGTACAAGAATGAATCTATGACCGATTAGATCTTCACAAGCCATGAAATGCGAACCAATCCTAGAAGTCAAGACCGAAGTCAAAATGTTACAGTTACTACTAATATCATAGCAAAGTGATGACGGCTCCCAGCACATCTGATTTAACTAATCAGCTTTTCTGAATAGAAGTGGGTGTGGTAGAGCACACTAAAATGTACGGTGCAGGTGGTCCTCCTCCTCTTCTTCAGGACCAGCGTTGAGAACCAATGACGTATCGTCTTTCTCGCTCCAGTAACTGTTGTTCTAATGCTAGCAGTTTATAGCCTGACACTGCAATCCTTCCTAACGCGAGCGCACACTCCAGTCACCCAGTGCCGGATATCTCATTTCCTGGTAATGCTAAGTGCGTAAGCTTCCTCATTGTCAAGATGGAGGAGGAGCAGCTGGGGTGTGGGGGTGTGCGGTTGGAGCAATGACATTTTCAACGCCCATCATTTTGCTCCAATGCACAACGAATTAATCATCCTGTTTAGCTAAAACACTGAGAAATGGGTCACTTGGTTCCAGCGTACCGCTCGGCCAGGTTTGCTTTAACACCTATTAAAATGTAGAAAGAGAGAGAGAAAAAAAAACAGGAGATATTTTTGGTTAATGTGAAATTTACTGTATAATGGGCAGAAAGGAGAAGCACAATAGACAGATATTCGCCAGTGTAAGAAAGAAAGATAGAATGGAGTGAGGACACACACACACACGCATATGCTCACTGTAGGGTTTCTGTAGAAAGAATGGATTTAATGAGGCCGAGCCACCGTGGGCAGAAAGCCACAGTTTTCACCATCACCCAGTGAACATCACTCATTCACAGTCTCCTAGTCCAACACCCACACAAACACACATATACCTCCCCGTCCATAAAAGCTCCAGACAGATTTCCGGAAAGGATTAGGTTTGAAGGAGAACAGCATCTAAAAGGTAACTGTGATAAATCTGTAGCTCTCTCAGACACAGACGTATCCTCTGTAATCAAGTGTTTGCCGAGTTTAAGGAATAGATGTGAGGTGTAGCAATAAATGCCAGCTCACACTGTTTATTATGAACCGACACAGACTTATATGGCAATAAACAATGAACCGACAGTCTCTCATTTGCTTTACAGTTTCACACATACATACATACATACATACATACACACCTACACGTTTCACGCTGAGACAAAATAAGCCACACCACCAGAAAAAAAACAGCAATACAGACAGAAATCTGTAACGAGCCTCTGGGCTGTTGTGGGGATTATGGGGGGGGCGACAGTGTGTGGCCCTGAGCTAGCGTGTCTCTTGGTATTAGAGAAGCCATGTGTTTCAATGGCCTCCATGACTCTCGGGTCTGTAATTAATTGGGCCGTAACATTATGGGGACAGTATGGGGAAACAGTGACCAGGAAACCTCGCTTTGTCCAGCTGGACCTTATGTTTCTCGATGTTGGAGGTAATAAAAAAAATCGAAATTAGGGCTGTTCATATAAAAACGCATGTTAACGCATGTGATTGATTTAAAAATTTTAAAGCGTTCTTTTTTTTCTGGAACGCAAATTAATCTGACCCTAATGGCTTTCTATAATCGCCGCGCGGTTATCCTGCTGTGAGTAATAATTGCACGTTTAACGTGGGTATAAGATGACTGTGGAAACATCACCAGGTGTGCTGAATGGCAAGTTTCATTATAAAAAGCTTCTAGATGAAAGTTTGAATAAAATCAAAGGCCTTGAAATTTAGGCAGTTGGCAGAAGCTACAGTACTTTTATTGCACTTACTGGAGAGCGCTGGACATCAGTAGGTAACCATAACTACCTTGGTGTAACAGCATATCTAACCAATGACAAATGGCAATTGCACTCCTTCACTTTGGGCGTGTTAAAAACAGAAGAAAGACATTTTGCCGAATCATGCGATATCTAGTTGCACTAGCCAAGTTGAAAAGGAGATAACAGACATGGTCACCACTTTAGGAGCAAACAGGGCTCACCATATGATTGCTGCTGCAAGGAGTTTACCAATCAATTAATTATTTGAGACCAGTTTGTCATGCATTTCTCCATTCAATCATTGCATGTTTATAATACAAGTAAAACTAAGTGTTTTAAAATTAAGATTAATCATGATTAATTACAGTCTATGACTGTGATTAACTAGAGTAAAAAATTTTATTGATTGACAGAACTATTAAAAATATACATATTTTTGTACGTTTTTAAATGTGGATGTGATGTAACAGATTATGTTGTCCACGAACTGGTATTGTGTTTAGGAGGTGGGAAGAAGCCTGGAGTCCTTTAGTCATACATGGCGAGACTATGCCATACTTTAGTATGCAGTAAGATTTGCAAAGAGCTCATTTTTATTTACTAACCTTGCTTACTAAATCTACCTATTGGGTAAGAAGCCAAGTTAACAAATGCAATGGTAAAAACAGTCAGTTTGTCCTAAGATGTTGAAATCCCTGCTAGGTATCTAAGTGTAATTTTCCCACACCCTGAACATCATGCTGATCCATACACCAATCAACCAGAACATTAATACCACCTTGTTAATATTGTGTAGGTGCTGTCAGAACTGCTCTGACCCATCACAGCATGAACTCTAAAGATCATCTGTGGTATTTGGCACCAAGGGTTTTTGGAAGTTGGTATTGGAATCGGACTTGTTTGTTCTGCACATACTACAGCTACTCAATCGAGAATATGGAAGCTCAGTCATCATCAACACTTTAAATGTTCCTCAAACTATGTAAAAAAAATTTTTTAGTGTTGCAGGATGCATTATCCAGCTAAAAGTGGCCACTGCCATCAGGGATCACAGTGGTACTTGGTCTGCTGCAGGTGGTACAGTACGAATGTCAAAATAACATGCACATGGATGATAGAACCCAAGGTTTCCAAGCAGGACATTGCCCAGAGCATTACACTGCCTACACCAGCTTGCCTTATTTCCATAGTGCATCCTGGTACCATGTTTTTCTCAGGAACGTCATGCACTCAATCGTCCAGTTAAGATGGGTAAGGATCAGCATGGGCACTCAGACTGCTCTGTCAGAAGTTTTAATGTTATGGCTGATCCGTTGGCAATTCCTGTATGCTCTCTCGTGAAACAGATATAAGCCTCATTCAATTTAGATTGGAATCAGATACCCGCTTTGAAAATGTCAGCGATTCTCCTGTGCTGTGCTCAGAATAAAATCCTTAAATACAATTTTCTCGCATTGCACTTTTGAAGGTAATCAGATCATGTGGTTAAGACACATGCGAAAGAGCGAAAGTTCAGGAAATCCTGTAATTGTAAACAGTAGGAAATGTCAAAGTGTCACCGTGTGAAGGGTTTTCCCATGCCACCACACATATCCCCTAATGTGATGACAGGAAGTTATACTGCAAATGTGGCTAACCCTTTGAGAACACTTACGCTGCATTCATTGCATAGTGTGATTTACTCCCAAATCTGGAGCAGCTTGTTGGCACTGAATAGTGCACAGATGTGTCACGGATCTCTGAAAATGACTGAAATTAGGAATTTTTCAAGCAAACTCTAGTTGTACATGTAGCATCAACTGTAACGTCTTAGGACCAATTGATATGTTGGACATTAAAGCTATCTGGAATATAATATTTATATTAGATATGAGATTAAATGATTACTAAACCATTTTCAGTTGACTGTGTAGTATATTCATGGGCAAGTGTGCTCATTTCAACTGGTTAATTCTATAAAGATGAAAAATCATTTGTCAATAGTATTACAAAAACTCTCACTCACACACTTATCCTCTATAGCGGTTTACCCTGTATATAGGGTT
>JAOTRS010000031.1:10194742-10209750 GCA_028565755.1 Dinotopterus cunningtoni
GTATATGTTACATAAGTATTTACTAATGACAAAAATGATATAATTTTTCCTTTATTTAACCTATCCTCGTTCGCTAAGATATACAGTACATACCTTGATCAGCCATAATATTAAAACCATTTTAGGCTCTAGTATCTGGCACTGGGATATTAGCATGAAATCCTTTAAATGCTGTAAGTTGCAAGGTGGGGCCAGCATGGATCAGTCTTTTTTGGCTAGCACATCCCATGGATGCTCAATCAGATATTTAGCTTGCTGAGCCCTATACAAGCAAGCTGTGATGCGCTGAGTGTTCTGATACCTTTCTATCTAAGCCAGAGTTAACTTTTCTTCCATAGCAATTTGTGCAGCAATGGCTTTTCAGTGGGATCGGACCAGACGGGCTAAACTCTGGTCCCCACAACCATAGATGAGCCATGGGTACCCATGATCCTGTCACCAGTTTATTGGTATATAATTAATAATAAATATTATTTAGTTCACCCGCCAGGATCGATTCCGTCTCTGTGTGTATGGAGTTTGCATGTTTTCCCCGTGCTTGGTGGGTTTCCTCCGGGTACTCCGGTTTCCTCCCACAGTCCAAAATTATGCAGGTTAGGCTAATTGGTGTTCCCATGTGTGAATGAGAGTGTGAGTGTGTGTATGTGTGTGCCATGTGATGGATTGTCACCCTGTCCAGGGTGTACCCTGCCTCGTGCACTAAGCCTCCTGGGATAGGCTCCAGGTCCCTGTGACCCTGAATACAGAATAAAGCGGTATAGAAGATGAGTGAGTGAGTGAGATTCAGTTCACCCAATGGTGATGTTAATATTATGGCTGATATGTAGCTTCTAACACCAAAAGTTACACCAAAAATCACTTTTATGGGATATTTTGATCCCTGACTCATGAGACTGTAGTAAACATATGTGACATAAAAGTGTCCAGCATTTTTATAGCTATAAACAGTCATTAGTTTCTTGTTTTTTACCCTTTTATTTGAAGTTAAAAAAGTTTACTGTGACTCCACACAAAATGAAGGTCTCTGTTCCATTTTAAAAGCTTAATGGCTGATTTTCCCCAAGTACTGACACTGGAGACTCCTTCTTAACATAATAGACAATAAAGTCTCCATACAGAAATCTTCACCATTTTATGGTTGGTTTATGGGGAACGTCCACAATATAGATGACGGTTGTAACCAGAATTTCAGGCTTACTGTGCTATTTAGCTCTGCGGTATAAATAAGTATATTTGGGTGTAAATAAGAATTATCTTTATATACAGTATATATGGATATTTGGCACACACATAAGCCAAACCCCCCAGCGCTGGATTCTGTCTCTCCTAATGATGAGACATTCAGAGATGGAGCACACTTTGTCTTATAGAAAAGAAAAACTCTGAAATGATACGTGCCACCCTACTGTGGAAGGAGATTTCCAGAAATAGCTCGGCCCATCTCGAATCCAAACCCGCCGCAGGTTGCTCGCTTTAAACGCACAGGTCTGAGGAGGACAGCTGGATCACCGCTGTTAGGATATGGAGGGAAAATCGATAGCTCAAGCTTAATATTCCATTCCATCTGACATGCATTCATACCTCCTGAGGCTAAGTGTATATTTTCGCTTTTAAGACCCTGGTTATAATGCTTTTTTGTCTAAAGGCGACGTCAGTCAGCGGTTTTCATTTGCTCCAGCAAAAATCAGTCGAGCGGCAAACAGCTTTTCGAACGCTAAAAGGTTTGCGTCTGTTCATCCTGAGCTGCACCCTGGGTCGACCTGCTCGCTGGAACTTGTTTCTAGACAATCTTTTTTTAACAGTAAAGTCAAATAGCTACAACACTTTATAAAAAAAGTTGTGCAAATCCAAGTATAACAAGTTCATGCTGCATTCAGTGTAAAGCCTTTGTATGGAGAGTAAGTATGGCACAAAAATGCTCTCACTTTTATGAAATGTCAACAAAACAAACCCTTTCATGCTTAAATTATAATGAACATATCCAGATTATCTGGATTACTTTAATGACATGAAATTTCACATTGTTTAAATTGTGGCTTTTTCTAAATTGTAATTTTTCCAAAATAAATGGACTCTTATATGGATTTTATACTGTATAAAAAAAACATTGGGTTCATTAACACATTTGATTGACATCTTACAAAATTAAAAGGTGGTGATATTCTTTCAAAATGTCCTGATTTTAGGGTGGTTACATTTTTAGGGTGGATGCAAGCTGATTTCAGATTTCTTTTATTATAAAATAGATTTAACACTACACGTTTTTACAAAAATTACATAATTCTAACACAAATCCTGTTGAATGCTGTCCTGTTGGTTTTTATTTGGTGGTAATAAATCATACCGAAAAATATTCATTATTTTTGTTATTGGAATATCTCATCATATAAGCAAAACCTTTTAAAGGTTCCATATTAAGTCACTCCCTTTGCACATACCTCTTGCTCACCTTATTTCACTTCTTCTTAGAACGCACCATTTCAGTGTCTATGTAAATGAGCTACTCCTGAGCCACACCCCTCCAGAGAATAAGGCAGGAGAGAGGTATCTCATATGAGGTCACAACAGTGGGGGCAAATCTAATCGGGCTTGTTTAAACTCGGGCAATATAAACATGGGGCAAAAGACAAAAAGCAGGATTTAAAAAATTACAATTCTTTTGTGTATTCGTGCACAGACCATTCGGAAAAGTCGAAATATGACTAAAAAGTGAATTTTGCTAAATTGATCTCCTTTAAATGATGTTAATTCTTTTTAAAAAGATTTTCCGTTTTGTTTCTGTTTTTGGCTCAAAGGTGATCTTTAGATTCAACATTCAAACAGCCTAATTAACCTCAGAGGGAAATTGCTTTGCCTTTTTCAAGTTGCTTACTTTTTAAAAAAGGAAGGTAGAGAAGAATCAATTACAGGAAAATCTAGAGGAAAAAAAACGATAAAAGTGAGGATCACAGTTTATAGCTGTGTCACACATCGGAGTGAACTTGAAGTGAAATGGGATGACACATTGCGTATGATGGTAGCCGAGGATTGGGTGTGAGAAGATTTAATTGTTTAAAAAGACGAAAAGTTCACAGTGTACCAGCAGTGATGAAGTATAGTAATGGAGTATTGAATATTGGTAATAAATAGATTTATAGTGAAAACAGTGTTATCGGATCATATTGGCGAGGCTGTGTTGAACAGAAGTAAATAAATAAATGAAAAAAATAATGAATTAATGAATAAATAAATAATTCATTAGTGCATTCATTTTCTTTACTTATTATACTTATCCTGTACAGGGTCATGGGGGGCCTGGAGCCTATCCCTTTGTGGACTGTGGGAGGAAACTGGATTACCCGGAGGTCACATACAGACCCGAGGCGGGAATCGAACCCTCAACCCTGTTGGTGCGAAGCGACAGTGCTAACCACTAAGCCACTGTGCTACCCTAAATAAATAATTTAATTACTACAGTTGAGTGATTTACATCCTATGGTACATCTTCTTAAGTGATGTTTGAAATGCTTAAACTGGTTAACTAGTCAGTTTTCTGTTAGTTAATGGTGTCAGAGATATAAATAGTGTCCTGATCCTTCACACAAAAGGGTCATGATGTCACTCATGAGACCATCAGCTTACTCACTCACTCACACACACACACACAAGCATGGCCCAGTCTAAACCCAGCATGTTAGCCAACAATGTCTGACAGCACAAACACACACACACAAACTCATGACATGTCATACACATTACCCTGTTACAACCCCCCACCCCTCCACCCAGGTTTCTGACTGTCTTACTCCCAGTCAAGGTGTAATGAGGGCTGAGATCTCGGGACACATCTGACATTCTCTCGCGCGTGCAGCCAAACCGAGACCTCTGTTCTCCTTCTGTTCCCCTGAAAGCCGACACAATTCCTCCCTGACAGTGACAAGCCTCCTGCCATTACTATTCCTATAAAAACAGACGCCAGCTAACAAATCTCTATAAGAGACGTACCTCTCGGCATCTCCCCCTGCTTCGCCAAGAAGTATTCAGTGTGTGAAATGAAAAGGCAGAAGCCTCTCTCTCTCTTTCTCTCTCTCTCTCTCTCTCTCTCTCCGTCTCTCTCACTCTCGCACATACACACTCACACAAACACACACACAGCATTAGGATAAAAACATGACAGCAATCACTAGAAAAAAATATCATTATACTCCAGGAGCTGTAGTTAACGAAGAAGAAATTGTCGACCTGTTCAGAATTCTACTGTGCACATTTGTTTAAGGCTCATGATTTGACAAGTGAAGTCAAGCCTTTTTTTTCATCCTGTGGTTGTATGCTTAAACCCTTCTTTTTTTTTAACAGCTGGACCTGCGGTTTTATTTCCAGCAAAATCGGTGTTGCTCTTCATTCCTACCTCAAGACATAATAACCTCCTACCTACGCTTTTTTAGACAAACTGTTCATTTTAGAATTCTCAGGCAGACATCTCGTCCAGATGCATTAAGACGAGGAAGATCTTTTTTTTGCACCAGTCGGGGACTGGAGGACGGTCTCTAAAAAATGTTTTTTTCTCATTTAGACCAGCAAGCTTATTGATCCAAGATCATAAACAGACAGCATGAACATGAAGCATATCGGATCTCAGCAACAAGCTAGAATCTCATGGGTTCCTTTAAAAAGCTCTAAGGATGCAAGAGATAACAAAGATATCATGGTTTTCCCTCTGTATGTCTGCAAACCTGTAGGTCCATGGATGTAATAACCAGGTCACTCAGTACATTAAGGTCGTCAGCTGACTTCATTTTATTGCCACATAATGTGGTGGATTTAATAATGAGTGAACAGCTCTTAACCCAATTCCAGCATTTTTAATGTTTTCTTAACTTGATGAGGACCAATAATGTGACCCTTCTGATATGGTGATATTCATATATATATATATTTTTTGTACATTTTGGCCAGGTAGTGTACATCAATTTACATTGACACATTCCTCACAATTCAATATACAAATATTTCCTGAAATGAAAATTTCCCACATACACACACTCCAGGCAATTTGTAAATGCAAGTAAGTCTAATCTGCATGTCTTTGGATTGTGGGAGGAAACCGGAGTACCTGGAGGAAACCCACCAAGCACAGGAAGAACATGCAAACTCCGAGCACACAGACCCCGAGGTGGGAATCGAACCCGGACCCTGGAGGTGCAAGGCGACAGTGCTAACCACTAAGCCACTGTGCCACCTTTTTAAAAATGAAATCCATTTAAATTCATTCATGTTTGTTTTTTGTACATACAATTTGTGCAAAAGCCTTTTGTAGAGAACATTATGCAAAAATTATAGTAGACTTCTGCGTCACACTTTCAGAACACCTAGACAGTGTATAAAGCCAACATTGCGTGTGTATGAGCTCGAAAAGTGTGAAGTGATGCATGGACTGTAACACTGAATGAACGTGACCAGCTTCCAACTTTCAGAACAGAACAGCCGTGCGTTGGTCTGCTTCCAAACACAGTAGACAGTAGACTGGTGATTTCCTAATGCTTCACTGCACTGGACTCGTCTATGCTTTTGAAACTGGATTCAAACAGTCAATCACTTTAATAGGTCCCATGGATGGAAGTGACATACCAGAAATGTACTAGTCTATTTCAATTTGTAGCATTAATTTCAAGCCAACATTTATCACGATGATTAACTGCGCTGTCATAAGAAAGTATTTTTATCATAACTTTTTTTCCCCCTATTTTTACAGCTAACCATATTAGCTTAGCAGAACGTTTTCTGGACATTATGGTCATACAAACTACTGCTTGTCAGAATATTTATTCTACATGGCAGAATGAAGGATTGGCTTTGCTAAATTGCCCCTAGGTGTGAATGAGTGTGTTAATGTGTGTGGTGATAGATTGGCATATCATCCAGGGTGTATTCCAACTCAGTATTCCAAGAACGGATTCCAGGTCTACCAGGATCATGGATAGTGACCTGGATAAAGGAGTTACTAAAGATGAATGAATGTACTGTATGATGTTACAGTAAGGCGTTTCAGAGAACGTGAGAAGCTCCTGCCGAGTTTTTGCAGACGGTTCTTTTGTATATGGGATGTACTGTAGATCGAGTCAGGCGTTCGAGTCAAACCGGGACTTTTGGTAGCTTGCACCAAATAACAGAAAATAATAGTAGTCTTCAAACCTTTGACTAAACATCATCATAATACAACGGCCGTTCAAGTCAAACCGGGACTTGTGACGAAATTTCTCAAGAATGAAAAAGAAAAACTGATTGACCTTTCCAGAGCACAGAACGATGATGAGACTCTTGGACGCAGTAAAACATTTGAAGCTTTTAAAGTAGGCTGTACAGTTGTTGAACATTTACATATACAAATGCACAGGTACAAGTGGAACGCCTAATCCTTAAAAAATCCACAGATACACATCTGTTTGTGGGAACTGTACACGCGATCCTTTACCAGCACCACTTGCACATTACCGGAACTCGTCTGTAAGTTATTGTCAAAAATCCCCGTACAGGCCTGACATCATCTCAATCCATTTTTATATTTTTGGGCCATTAAAGGAGTTCCTGAGAGGCCAGCATTTCAGATGTAAAGGTCCAATTGTGCCTCCGGCGTATTAGGAAAGCTTTGTTCTACCTTGATGGTATCCGGGTGAAAATGCTGGAATAAGTGCATTAGTGCAGAAAAATAAAGGTACAGCATAATTGTGTTCTGCACAATCAAAAAGTCCCGGTTTGACTTGAACGCCTTTGTATTCTTTATTATTTGCATTATCATCATTTTTAATAGAACTCTGAAGCATAGTTATGGTCTCCCATTGAATTAATTTATGCTTGCTGTAAACCAGGACATGATATAAAAAAAAAATATCCAGGTATAAATCAGCATCTCACGCTACACCCCGCACGATAAAAAATCCTGTGTGGGACAACTCTCTTCCAAAGCTCTCGGGTGCTGTTGAGAAAGGGATAGACGTATTTCACAGGCTATATCACACAAATTAGACTCCAGCTGGACCATTCATCCTGAGAGTGATCCAATTCCCTTCTCACACTCGGAGCTCGATTCATCTGGGAGAAATGACTCAAAGGCTTTATTACTGTAATACTGTAAGTCGTTCAGAAGATTGCTAACAGCAGTAATAAAGACGCTCAATGTTTTTGGGCCTAATGTGGAGGATAAAATCGCTGTGGAATGGGAAAGACAACAAGCGGAAGAAACTTTTTAGTAAACGTGAAACGTCTGCTTTTTATTAAGATTTTGAATAACAGGAATAGAAGTCGCTCAAAGGCAGCTCAATGAGTTAAATTTTTAATGTTCTGATCTCTGCTATGCAATTCCACCTGGTAGGATTCTCGGATAATTAAAAAAAAAAATTAAGTTACAAAAGGTAAATTAATGCATGAACATCTGATGTTCTTCATCCTAACAAAATGCTGATTTCCTTATATAGCTATCAAATACAGCGAAGCTCTGAATGAATAAATGGATAAATGAATAGATGAATAAATGAATGAACGAATGCATACACAGTACACCAGCAATCGAGTGTGTGTTTATCTGTGTGTGTTTGATTTACCCGTCATTGTCGGCGCTCTTGAAGGCCGGAAGGATGTTCCTGAAGCTGCTGTTGCGGTCGAGCTTGGGTTGGCTCTTGGTGCGTTTGATGGAGCCTTTCAACCTTCGGCTCAGGAAGCCCTGGACGGGAAGCAGCAGAGACACGAAAACACTCAGCTTATGTGTCTTTTAATAAAAAGAAAAGAAAAAGAAAAAAAATCCAACAATACACTGGCACTCAATCCAGCACATCTGTAAATAAATGTTTTTTTTTTCTTTTTCTTTCCTCTCATCCGTGGTGTCTGGCAGAGAGGTGGGTTGCCGTGCAGACTGAGCTACACACACGCACGCACACATGCGCGCACACACACACACAACACTCACATCTGCTCATGCTGCTGATGTGAGACGCCCCTCAAAGTCGGTGTTGCCATGGAAACTGTGGGTTGGCATGGGAGGACAGAGATGTGCAGGGGGGAAAAAAAAAATGCCGGTGCACTGGTTGGCAAAAAGGGAACCGAAGCACACAGATTTACAAAATGCAGACCTGGATTTATGAATATTAGATTATTTATTAAAGGAAAGTATTTAGACATGAGTTTAGAGGAAGAGAACCGGACAGAAATGAATGACAAGATGGTACATTTCATTAAGAAAACAGGACCAGAGATGCAATTACTGACTGGAATAATTACTGGGTGTGTGTGGCTGTGTGTGTGTATAGAATCAAAGGGAATGAATAGATGATTGGCTTTAACAAACCCTCTAAATGAGTGTTGTTGTAGAATCGCTGCTTTGTGAGCAAACAGAGTAAAAGCAAGACGTTGAAAAGGGAAAAAACGGCTGCGATTTGGCTGTAGGCACCAACAATACCGATATTTTTACACAACAATTGTATCAATAAGGAATTCATTCTAATTAAGTGACATTTTAGAAACAATACACCCAAATAATTTGTTTATCTTTGCTCAATTGGTGAAAGTACCACACTTACTCATAATCTGGCTACCTACAGGATCACCATCATCGTCTATATACTGCTTTATCCTGTATACAGGGTCGTGGGAGGCCTGGCCTGGAGCGACTGTGGGATGAACCCCGGAGGTACCAGGAGGAAACTCACCAACCCACTCACATATATTGATTTGTACATTTCTATTAAAGCTGCTTTCATATTTAAAACAAAGTCTATTAATTCATTCATTCATTCATTCATTCTTCAGTCGTAACTCTTGCGACAGTTGCAATTTTAATGTGGCTAAGCTTAATATTAGCACTCTTGGAACACCGCTATTTCAATCAAATTAGTTGACTTTTGTCTTTTTAATCTTATCATTTACCAAGAGATTAAATGCCATAGACACTTTAATTTAGCTTTATTTTAATTTCGAGGTCAAGCTAGCCATAGTCCCAGACTAAACATTTCCCCACTTTGATGTGAAGAATTACCAACTTTAAAAATGCTTTTTTAAAAACAACAAGGGGTGTTCAAGTCAAACCAAGAGATTTGACTGTGCAGAATAACAGAACACAAGTTATGAGAGTAAAAACTACCTTCGTTTCTCGATATAATCCCCTGCTACACTAATGCACTTTTTCCAGCATTTCACTAGTGCTTGGATACCATCAAGGTAGAACATTTTTTCAGTAAGCCAGAGCCATGATCGGACTGCCTGTTTGATGTCTGAAACGTTGGCCTCCCAGGAACACCTTTAATGGCCCAAACATATGGGAATGGCTTGGAATGAGGTCAAGACTGTACCAGGGGGATGTGTTAATAACTCCTGTACTGTTCAAATGGAAGGTTCATAAATGATTGTGTACATTTCGCACGGACAGATAGTTTAGCAAGTTCAAGGATCGAGAACTCCACTCGCTGAATGTTGACGGAAAAAAAAGTACCAGTTTGACTTGAACACCATTGTAATAATGGAATTAAAATTAAGTGTTCAAAATCGCTGTATAGATTCTTAAAAAGGTATAAAATAAAACATTTTGAGAAAAGTCATGTTCTAATTTGTCGCGTTTTAATTATTTACAGCATTTTGCCTGCACCTTCAACTCAAATCCTATTTAAATAAAGTCAGATATCATATAGTACAACACTTTGACATCTTAAAAAGTTTGATGGAAGCTTTTGCATATTTTGAGCTTTGGGGGTTCACGAATATGAGCTCTAAATAAAAAAAAAAACTCTACTGTACTTCGAGCCTTATTTCTAAACTGTGCCACTTTTAGATTGCATGCTATTACCTTGTCAGGAACAATGATAAGAAGAGGCACAGAGCCGAAGCTCGGAGCTGCATGTGGCACTTCGCTGTGGTGTAACCTCTTCTCAGAGTGGTTTGAATACCCTGACATTTGCTGCGTAACCTCCAGGTGGAAATATTAATCACGCAGACAGTCGGATGTTTGATGATGAGTCATTTCTGTAATGAATATCCCGCGGTGGTGAGCTAGATGAAGTTACAGGACAGCGCCGGATGAATGTAACGTCTTATAGCTCTTTCTTAACTTACTACTAAATCAATACCTTGTGAGTTGAGATATGATCAGAAACTGCAAGAAAAATTCAACCACCTTGCTGTGAAAGAATCCTGAAGCAGTTTACTAAATATCGAGTAAATTTAGCAAAATGTTTGGAATGTGTGGGGAAAAAAGATATTTCAGTTATGCCACCAAGGCTTGCCTGTCAACCGCTCAGCCTCCAGCTCAGTACATACTTTCAGCCCAGTTGTGTCTACGTGCCAAATTCTTCTCATGCTTACCTTTTGAGCCTGTCATTTCCTAACAATCTCCTTTCTTTCTCCTCTCTCTGTAATCCTCACACTAGTCGTAAACTTGTCCAAAACCGGGACAGTTCGGGTTCAAAAGAGAGCACACATTTTCCCACTTTAACAGCACTCGGAAGTATGTAGTCTCACAAGTAGCACTTAAAGCAAATGAAACAAACAAACATTACAACAAAAAGTTTAATATTTTTATAGGTTCTTTTGTGTTGCCAAAACAGCTCTGAGCTCTCAAGACATGCCCTCCACAAGACCTTCGAAGGTGTGCTGTAGTATCTGGTGGCAAGGCATTATTTCTAGCTGTAAAATGGGGCTTTTGTGGGTACTGGTGCCACGTCTTCCCTAGGTATGTGATGGACATGCACTCAGCTGTCCACACATCCACATTGTAGGCACAACATTCTGTGCCCCGCCTCTCCGTGTGCATGAAGTTTGCATGTTCTCTCTGTGCTGGGTAGGTTTCCTCTGTCATGTCCAAAGGCATGCAGATTAGGCTAATTGGTGTTCCCAAATTGCCCCCTAGTGTGTGAATGAGTGTGTGCTCTGAGATGGGATTTGGCACCCCTCCCTGTACACAGGATAGAGCGGTATTGACAATGAGTGAGTAGGTGAGTGAGTGGGATCAGGACAGGCTAAGACCCCCATTGCCTATCCATAAGTCTTGGGTGCCCAAGATCCTGTCTCCCTGGTGCACCAGTTGTCCTTCCTTTGGACAATTTTATGGTAGCCAACCACAGCATATCAGGAACATCAAACAAGACCTGGTGTTAAGGAATTGCTCTGACCACGTCATCTACTATTTGGCTCTTCAAAGTCACACAGATTCTTATGTTTGCCCATTCTTCCTGTTTCTAACACATCTACTTCACTGTTTACTAACCACGAAATGTATCCAATTTCTTGACAGATAGTCAATGTTCTTAACTGGACATCAGTCAGCAGTTTTAATGTTATGGCTGATCAGTACTGTAGATATGTTGGGTGGGGTCCAAAAGTCTGAGACCACATTGGACTATTTCACATTTGCATAAGTAGATAATTGTGTCATTTAGCTTTAAAGGAACCGTTTATAAGACCAATTATTAAGCAAATTTAATATATGACAAGGTGAATGGGAGTTTTAGGATTTGGATTCGGTACTTAAAATAAATTTTCCATCAGCACAAATCATGGAAACTGCTGAAACTCCTCCAAGTTTCTCATTACCATTTCCGCAGTCATCTGGGATGTCTGTCAAGCAGGAGGAAGTGCTAAGAATTTGGATTCAATTGGGATGGCTGCCTATGCCACTTATTCTGTGTTAATCCTTAGCAGTCCGCATGTAGGAGTTTTGTCACAGAGGAGATTTTTTTTTTTTTTTTTATAAACAAATGTCATCCTAAACTGAAGACAGATTTAGGTGTCTTTAGTCGTTTTATAGATTAATGAAATGACCAATTCATTCATGAATAATGTTTTAAGTTTTATAGTTTCCCGCAGTGCTCCTGTCCAAGTGCCGGAATAAATACCCGCTAAGTTGTTCTCTCCTGCAATGCATTATGCTGAAAACAATAGCAGTCCTGGAATGAGTCCAAAATGCGCACTTTAACACTCTCGCACCCAAGATCCCTCTCACCGTACGATACAATTCCACCACCAAAGCACAAAGCCGCACTCGGATCAAAGCCAGAGGTACGTGTCGTCCAATACTCACTCATGCACTTCAATTTAATATAATAACAGAACTAAGGACACACAGTGTTCTGCCTTTTACTTCTGGTTATGTACTTTGATCTATGAGGCTTTTAAGGCTGGTCCAATCCTTTAGCAGCAGGCACTTTGGTCTGATGAACAGTGCACTGTCTCTAGGCATGTCAAACTACATAACGTACAGTAGAGGACATCAAATCAGCTGGTGGTTTGCAGCGTTGTGTCAAAGTTCCCAAAGTTCACAGAGAACCTCAATCAACTCTGGAGCTGCCACAAGAGCCAGGGACCTGAGGACCTTTTTTTTCTTTCTGTCCATTTGTCAAATCGGCTTTCCCATTGTGTTTCCCATCTTTTATAAATCAAGTGCAATTTTCATCACTTTAAAGTTAGGAAGGCTAAAGAACACACAATAAATAATATCTGGATGGAGAGACATAATTGAGAGTTACTTGTTCGCTAGACATCAGCACGTCCAGTGCATAAGCAAAAAGAGGAAAAAAATACTATGCAAAAGTATTGAGTCACAACTCATTTCTTCATACATTCTTGTTTTTTTTTAATGTTTTCTTGAGGAATAGCTCTCCAGGCTTCCTGAATGACTTTTTTTCCCCCCCTGAATGATTCATTTTCAGTCCAGTTCCTGTAGCTGAGCAGTTTCAGAGTAATGTTTTTTTGCTTGTTGAACCACACAGTGACCTGTGAATTATTCAAGCATAAAAAGGATCTAAAATAAAGCATGAACCATTAAGAAACAGGTGCAGATGATGACAGATGATCAGGTTGCTGATTAGTATACCAGTGATGCTGAAGGCTGAGTGGTGGGAATGGACGAGAGGGGAAATGAGGTTGCTGCTGAGGTTGTTGCAGAAACAACCAATTTTTAAGTTGTATCTTGCAGTAAAACATTTGTTTAAGATTTTTGCACAATACTATAAATTATCTGTATTGTATTACAATATATATTTTTTTGTATAACCAGCTCTTCAAAGCCAAGATTTGCATTATGTGACAAGGCGAATATGAGCTATAGCTTTATAGTCTGCTTATCATACGTCCTACATGAGCACACATCTCCTTAAACTTTATCCCTAGGTTTTATTCTCTTTTTTTTGATGGCTGACGGCTCCGGGAAGAAGTGCTAAGAATTGCACTAAAGCAATTAGAGCAGTTACCTGCTGCTGAAAAAAAAAAGAATTCCGTATCGAATATCACTTAGAGCAGATTGTAATCTACAGCACGCTTTTGCTAAAAGCCTAGATCAGACTGCGCAACCGAGGAAACAATCCATCTAACAGCATTATCCACAGCCAGAAGCCAGACTGTCTGGTTTGGCTCAGTTTGCGACTTATCTATTTGTGTGATTGAGAGAGGGAGCATGAAAGCTGTTCAGAAACTTTAGGGGTGAAAGGGGAGCCCAAGATTTCATCTTCTAACAATACTCATACAAAACATCTCAGCATGTTTGGGGAATTAAGTTGTTTCCTGGGTAAGCATTGCTGTGCTCCGCGCACCACGGGTGTTTTGACACGTTCCGGGTCCTTCTGCATTAATATGGCCCTCAACACTGTGTGCAGACACAATCAGCGGGACTTCCCAAGAGCCCCACAGGAACCCAGTACACATATCCACACATCCCTCATCAGCATGCGCTTGACGTATTCTTGCCGGCAACACTTACGCAGAGTACACACCGGCCGATCGGCTCGGCGTCTGCTAATGGATCCTGCCATTAGTTTGGCTGTGTAATTAGGAGCAGCATGGGGTTGAATAGGCTGCTTGTTTACCTGAGCCTCTGCAGGGTAAATAGCGCAGACGTGGCAGGGCAGACTGTGAATACAACAAGAGAGCAAACACAATGAGTGTGAAAATGCCTAGGGTGCTTTAATCCTCTGAAGGACTCCAGAGAAATGCATTCAGCTTTCGGAATGTTTAATAAAAGAAAGACGTTCAGGGGAATCAAAGAGCAGCATGCTTTATTCTGCTTAATAACTAAAAAAATTCGGAGAATTTTGCCAATATTATCGACATTCATATAGAGATGAATCCTGCTCGCTATTGTCGAACCAAACAGTAGGCACCAATATGTGACAAAATGAAGTGAAACAAATCTGTCTGCGCTGTCATCATGGTGTCCAGTACGGACCGTGATGCAGGACGATGTCTCTCCGAAAGCAGACTTACGTAACACGCAATTAAGCGATGGGTGTGACTGAAAGAAGGCCATAAAGGCAGGATGTGCTGTCGACAGCAAGACAAAGCAGACAGCAGAGGCAGGCAACCAGCTGTGGCCGTGATTCTCACTGACATACGCTCACACACACACACGGCTCATAAAATTCTTTTAAAAAGTTGCATTCAAATGGTAATTATCTGAAATATTAATTATTTAAGTGTCTCTAAATAGGAATAAGCTGATCGTGTTATCTGCCCCAGACAGAGCAAACAGTAGAAATGCTACACTACACGCTCATGTCTCAGAAAGATTTTTGTTGCTATCTTAATAATTTGCTCAGCTATTAAGCAAAGCACCTTTTTAATAAATGTGTTGAGGCATTTCAAGCACTCTGCCGATGTATGTACAGCACAGTAAATTTTTCCTTCTTATTATAACGGATAATATAAACATATTAAATAAATACAAATATACAAGGTTGCGATCTGTGATGAAATTTCTTGTGAACGGAGGCATAAAACCGACTGACATTTACAGAAGACTTCGAGCCCAGTGCAGCGATGACACTCTTAGCTGCAGTAAAACATTTAAATGGTGCAAACGTGTTAAAGATGGATGGATAAATAGAAGTAGTTTTTACTCTCATAACTGTGATCTGTTATTCTGCACATTCAAAAGTCCCGGTTTGACCTGAACACCCCTTGTTTAATTAAATAGCAGTCGTGCTGCTGTGAAATAATCAAATCTAATCTAGTTTTACTACATCAACAAAAACTGTTTTATAACTTATTTTTGGTATTTT
>JAOTRS010000031.1:10209850-10227443 GCA_028565755.1 Dinotopterus cunningtoni
TAGATCTTTAAGTCCATCTCATGAAAAATCGGAGCAGAAACAAAGGTGTTGCGTTTATATTTTTGTTGAGTGTATATATTATACTTTTATGTAACAGCATGCCGTTGACTGCAGAACTGGTAAAGCATAGGTTTATATTAATGTGCTTGTTCTTATACATTTCTTTTTTTTTATTGTAATAGCAATTCAGGGAGATTCACATGATTCAGGCCTAGTAATGAGCTTTTGTATCAATTTATAATAATTTATTATTGCTAAGTTTTATTATACACTGAAGTAGATGTGACACAGCGTCAGTGACTCTGTAACAGTCAGAGGTGTTTCCCATAAAGCTGTTCATTTAAAGAGCCTCTCCAGTGGCCTTTCATTGTCCATTGATGCGTTACTTTAATAATTGCTCGATTTAAACTAAATCTATAGGAAGTGCTTGGGTTGGTTTGTTGAGCTAATACAAATGATCTGACAGTATATAGTGGCAAGGCATGTTTATAATAATCTGACCATCAACTACAAATAATATTTTCTCACTCATACGTATATCACAGAAGTATGGAAACTCACTCACCTCACTCCAGTGAATAAATAACTCACTCATCTTCTATACCGCTTTATTCTGTATTTAGGGTCGCGGGGACCTGGAGCCTATCACAGGAGACTTAGGGCACAAGGCGGGGTACACCCTGGACAGGGTGCGAATCCATCACAGGGCACACACGTACACACACACACACACTACAGGCAATTTGTTTGAACATACAAACGCAGAGATGGATATCAAGCCTGGCTGGAAATCGAACCCGGACCCTGGGAGTGCAAGGCGACACTGCTAACCACTATGCCGCCTGAATGAATAACATCGGAGTGAGTTAAATGAATGAGTCACAGGAAGTGTGAAATTATAGGTTACAGATCCATTTCATAGTCCGTGCTGTTCAGCATTGACTTTTTATTGATCTTAAATATATGCAGTGAAGTTGTAAGAAACTTTGCATTAAGACTAATAAATCAGACACACTGGGACAGTAATTTTTTCACCGCTGCTAAAGAATTGAGACTATTGAAATACAACCTATTGGTAAACTGAACACCTCTATCTGGACTGTAAAACTATATATTGTAGGTACACAGATTTGATTTGATATTATGCATGAAATGGCTTGTTATATTAGCAAACAATTTTGCTTCCTTCTACAAATAAATGGAGAAAACCCTTAGAATGGAACAAGATCAGTTCAATTCAAGATCACGTCAAGCCTGAAATAAGTACATTAGTACAAACAGACATAATATTTTCTTTCATAATGAACATAAATTTACTGTATAGTTATCAACATTCAATATATTTTCACTCTCTAAAATACCATTTGTTGCGCTTTTGAAGCAAGAAATAGACAAACACTTAAGCCAAAATGGCTCACAAGAAATACCACCTCAATTACCATGATATCAAGCAACAATGTAATAAGCATACTATTATGAAATGATATAATACCACAATGTAATCCAATGAAACCCCGCTTGCAGTGATTTACATCATGCGAACCGAGGGATACTTTTGCCTCCTGTTTGCCATTTTATCACACAAATTTCATTTCAATCACACTATCCCTTTAAGCCTGTCAGCGATCCAAATGATTTCTGGCCCTCAGGCTACCCACAGGGTTGTTGAGGCCAGATGAGCCTGAAAAGCGTCAGTCCCAGGGTCAGAGCAGAGGAGACTCAGCGGGCGTTGCTGCAGGCTCCGCACAGCAGGGGGGAGGAGTGTAAAATGAAGGTAGTAAAAGACCGTCTGTTTTCCGGCTTTGTGCATTTTATGACACCTGCATTATCCTGACGCACCACATCTGCAGGGATTAACCTTGCAGTTCATTCGTGTGAACCCAGGTGAGGTATTAGCCGCTGAGTTCCACTGCCCCCGGGGTCACCAATCATCATGAACAAGGGCAAAATCAATGGCACAAAAATAAATAAATAAATGGTGCCATTATTTTGTCCGGGGTGCTGCAGGACATGGTGTGTGATTTTCTTGTTTTGTAAAACCATTTATATGAGAGCATGTTGAAAGGATGCAAAATGGAGAATGGAATAAGAGAAATGTCTAAACCCTATGAAAATGCTTGTTTTTAAGCAGCGGTTCTCGGCTCACCGTGACTCTCAGGGCCGCAGAAGAGGCCTCCTCAATCGTAGATGAAGCTTTGTCCATGGTGGTGGTCCCAGGCATGCTGCGTCGACGGCCCGCACGCTCAGAGGCTGATTCTGAAATAAACAAGGAGTATTTAAAATGGTAATATTTCCATTTTATTTATCATGGTATAAAATATACGGTTTATAATGACAGGAAATGCTGCTCTGTGACATTAATGATGCTAGCATTGAGCATGTTACTATATTGGATTTAGGAGCTTAATTCTAATTTCAAGCACTGTTATATACTCTTAACAGTAATAAAAGAATAAATAAACTTTATTTCAGCTGCTCCCATCATGGAATCGCCACAGTGAACCTATGTGGACATCCTATTTTATCTGGGCTTGGGACTGGCACTGAATCCCCTGGCTGAGTAGTATAGGGTGTGGCAACCCACTGACGGCAGGGCTCAAACCCAGATCCTCAGATCACCAATTCAACAACCTAGAACCTTAGCCGCCTGAGCCACCACTGCTGTGAATGTGACAGTAAGGACCTATTTCCAGCATCTGTTTCCTATTTAACCAAATGGCAATACTCTAAATCATTATAATGTAATGAAACTCTGTAATTAAAAACCCTGCTTAAAAAATAAATAAATAAATAAATTTTAGATTATAATTAGATTATGGTATCCTACCCTGACCAGTTAGACCCAGCTTGCAAATCTCCAAAACATCAGAAAAAATGAACTTTTTTTTTACCAAATCAGCTTACCGTTTTTCAGCAGGGACAAAATACTAACAAATACAATAAAAGCTTAGAAGCTTTTTTTTTTTTTTTTACTTTTTATGAAACATTTCAGATCTGTCCCTCTGATCCCTCTTTTAATACAAAAGGTAGATATTTTATCTTTATTTCTTACTCACACACTACATAAATAAATAAATAAAAAACATTTTGGAGCATGTTAAGATGTCAAGTTGATCCATTTGAACATTGATTTCTCAGTGGTCGTAATCAAAAGGTCATGAGTTCAGGTTGCACTACCTCCAAGCTGCCAACACTGGGTCTTTGAACAAGTCCCAGGACCATCTGTGCTCTGAACACCCCATCATGCCTGACCATGTGCTGTGACCCCGGTGTACTAACAAGCTAGGGTACGCAACTAAATCAATTTCAGTGTACATACAGTACAGTTGCAAAAGTTTACATACACACACTCATCATGAGCATTATATGGTATACAACCATCCTCCCAGCATTTAAAAAACATAATAACAATAAATAAATCTGTAAGCCCAATATTGCCACAAAATTCTTGCGACTGTATTTAAGAGATAATAAGTGCTTGTTTTCCCCTAATTTTTCTTATGCTCAACTCTGTAAGTTGCCTAGCAACAATGTTCTCATCACATTAACCACTTGAACTGTAAAATTTTGAAAATTGTTAGAAGTGTTAATGTGAGTGCTTTGCTCCTCATACCCTCTTGGTCCCAGCAGAATGAAACTCAAAACCTCCTCATAGTTACACAACTGTTACACAACAGTGTACACACCAGTAATGCAATTTTTGTCCCTCATGTCTTTGACATTATAGATAGCGATAGAGGAAATAGGCAGTAAGATAGAGGGAACAATTGCTTGGAAAAAAAATAAAAAATGAAAATGTGTGCAGCCATCCTGAGAGACAAGCTCTGTGAAATTCATCCTTTCATATCTTTCTGCAAATGTTCAAAGGTGCCTTGGTTCGCTCTGCACCAGTGCCTTTCTCGCTACGAAAGATAAGATGCTAACAAGATCAGGAACTTCAGTTTGCTTGCATTTGCTCTCTACTTCTCTTGCTGGGAGGATTATGTGAATAGCAAGGCTCTGGAACAGAAGAGGTGAATAACTAAGAAAAGGCAATGTGCAAAACGACTCATGCAAGAACATTTAACAAAACCCGACAAAACCTGGATTTGTTTTGGGTTTCAGGAGTTTTGGAATCTGAGAAGTACTGAAAAGTAAATTTGTCCAAATTGTGTAACAGTGAACATGCAACTTAAACATGCAAATTATTGATCCGAATCAAGCACAGAAAATAATTAATGATATTTGAAATTACTGTAACTGGGTAAAGAACTTCAACACATTGTCAAAACCTGGAAGGATAGTACTGAACCATCAACTTTGTGGAAGAAATGTGGTCAGCACAAAATCATGAATGAAGAAAATCTAAACAATTGGTAAAGTTGCATGGTTAAAAAAAAATCTAAAGTAAAAACCCTTGCTATGCTTAATAGTGAAAGTAAGAGCATTTCCATAAACTCACAATATATGAGAACTCTCAGGATTGGGATTAAACAGCTGTGTGGCCATAAGAAAACCAGTTGTTAGTGAGGCTAATCCAAAAAGGCTTAAAATTGCCAATAAGCATAAAGATTGGAAAAAAGGCAAGTGGCAGAAGAGTTGCACCCAGCATGCATAGTGCCCAATGTACAAATCTTTGGAGGCAGTGTTAGGATCTGGGGTGGCTTCAGTTGGGCAGGTCTAGTTTCAGCAATGTTATGTGACAATAAAACAAAGTCAGCTGATGACCTGAATGTAATGAATGACCAGATTATAACATCCTTATTTTCCTTTGAATGTTTTTTTTTTCTTGATGGCACAGGTACTGTATATTCCCTAACTCAAATTGTGAAAGAGAGCTTCTGAGAGTTTACGGACTCATTCCTCCACATTAACTGACCATCACATTGTGTGGTGTGATCAAAGCTAAAGGTGACTAAATGAAATCTTAGAGTGTGCATTTTTTTTTTTTTGCTAGGCAGTATATATCACGGTGCTGTTGAATTCTCAGTTCAGAATGTCAGAATGTGCTGATTAATTTTTGTTTTTGTTATATGTTTAGCAAGTTATTTTTCTGTAGTACCAGTTAACACAATGGCTTTTAAAAAATGGAAGCTCAACATGGGCGGCGCGGTGACTTAGTGATTAGCACTGTCACCTTGCACCTCCAGGGTCCGGGTTCAATTCCTGCCTGGAGTCTTTGTGTATGGAGTTTGCATGTTCTACCTGTGCTTGGTGGGTTTCCTCCAACAGTCCAAAAACATGCAGATTAGGCTAATTGGTGTTCCCAAATTGCCCATAGTGTGTGAGTACGTGTAAAGTTTATATGTGTGCCTGAAATGGATTGGCTAGGGTATACCCCGCCTCATGCCCTAAGTCTCCTGGACACACTATGAGTGAGTGAGTCTCTAACTGTTGACATGGTGAAATTAATTCTTTGAGGTGATGGTTAATTTTTTTTTTTTACAAGTATCTCCAGTGTCAGGGCTTTCTTACTAGTTTAAAATCAAGCTGTATCATGTTTCATGGACACTCTACAACAGAAGACAGAAATGTAATGGATATAAATAATATTTCTTTTCTTAATAAATAACGGTTATTATACTGAAAGTATTGAAAAGTGGATGGTTTTTAGTAACCATCACACTATAGGCCATAGAGTAACTCTTCCTCTCTTCAAAGTTACCGCTCAGCATAGTCTACTGTATATCACAACATATGCTTTTACATCATAATTGAACCCAACTCTCACATCTTCTTTGTCGTCGTTGATGGTTTTCAACTGCATGGTTTGGCTTTAATACTGGTTTCCCTCTTACATTTCTTGTCAATAGTGTCATCACCGTCAACATTCTGTAGCAGAGTAGGAGACCATCAACTGCGACAAAGAAGAATCGTAAAGAAGATTCGAAAGTAATTAATGCATTAGCCATTAGACTGGATACATTATAGAACAGCTTTGAGCTTAGACGGCCATGTATGCAGCTTTGGATGCAGTCTGATTCTCAGTTGCTTTCTATATTCACTTTGATTAATGTTTGTTAACACTGAGGTAGCTAGTGAAGCTGTATTTCACGAGTGCAACATAGAGTCTAAAAGCATTAAACAAAACAGCCACTCTCATGCTACTCAGTTTGAATGTGTGTTTCTGTCAGCATTCCTGCAGTTCTCCTTCTCAGCACATGAACAGATTGAAATGCAAGGGAGGGAGATGCCAAGCAACAATTCTTGTTTATCATCTTAATTAGCCTGGCTGGTATCTTAACATCTTAATCCATATGCTCAGTGTGGTGTCATGACCAGTCTGGTGCCCCATGGGCCCGAACGCAATCAAATGATAACGAAACGCTCATTAACACAAATATGACATTACATAACAAGCGAAGAACACTTGCGAACATTCCACTGATAATGTGTAGCGACGCCAGAAACAAACAAACCGCCGAGTGCTTAAATTAAATTTCTGCAATTTTGCATTTCCTGGAAAGACGTCTAGTCCGTGTAAACACCATGTCCAAGACATCACAGGAATCTTGCATCATGTTCACTACAAGCCACTGTGTGATTCGGGTGACGCCGGTATTAGCATGCACGGCTGTAATTGGTTCCACTATTCTTTTGTCATTAAGCCTCTCAGCCGCGACAGATAAAGTTCTGTGCAAATGCAAATCGTTAAAGGGCAATTAGAAGCCGGATAAGGCCATCGAGTACTCGCGAGCTTCCTCGCGTAATGAGCAGAGACAACAGTGCCTTAATGCTTTTTCAGGTAAAGCCATTCTTCTCAGCTTCTCATCACACCGACTTGTCAATGCAGCCTGACCTCTTGACCACCCAGATCAGGTTTACCCACATCATCATGCTGACAACACTAGAAAAGTTGCATCTGTGTTAGAACGAAGGTGATTTTTTTTTTTCTGCTTTAGACCATACTTGTTTCTATGGTTTAGCAAGTAATACACAGCAGTAGTAAGTCAAATGTAAAATAGATATGCTTGATTTAAAGTTATTTATACTGGATCAAAAAGAAAGACTGATCACAGGTGTGTACGGGCTCACACATACATGTTTACCAGGGCAAATAATATAAAAGTATAAACTATTTCATGCAAAACAATAAACCTTTGAACATTTTTAGGTTTTAATAACATACCTGAAATATTTACAGTACTGTGCAAAAGTCTTGAGACAGGCCTCATTTCTTTATATTTTGCCTTCAAACAGTCAGACTTTCTTGTATTTATAATGTAGCCTTCAGGAATAGTTCTCCAGGCTTCCTCAAGGACTTTTTTGGCTTTCGTTTTTGGCAAGCTTTTGTCTTATTTCAGTCCAGTCCCTGTGCCTGAGCAGTTTCAGTGGAATGCAGTAGTTAGTTAAGCCACACAGTGAGCTATAAATCATTCAAGCATTAAAACAAAACATCTAACTTAAGGTATAAACCAGTGAGAAAAAGGTGCAGATGATCAGGCCCGTGATTAGTATACTGGTGATGCTGAATGTTGAGACTGCCCTCCAGGGTGCTCAGGAATTTCTACTCCTGCACCATAGAGAGCATCCTGATGGGAAACATCACGACCTGGTTCGGGAACAGCAGTCTGCAGGACAGACAAGCCCTACAGAGGGTGGTGCGATTAGCTGAGCGCATCATCCGCACCGAGCTCCCTGACCTGCACTCAATCTACAGCAAGTGGTGCTGGACCAAGTCCAGAAAGATCGTGAAAGACCTCAGCCATCCCAACAATGGACTGTTCTCTTTGTTAAGGTCAGGAAAGCGATTCCTCTCCCTGAAGACCAACACAGAGAGACTGAGGCGGAGCTTTTTCCCGCAGGCGATACGGTCTCTTAATCAGTACACCACACAGTACTGATCCATTTGCACATCCACACATATGTTTCTTTTCTTGCACTCACTCTGGACATTCTTTGACACTAGTGGTCACTGCACGCCTGCACATTCACGGACATCCCTCATGCACAAAGTCACTATAAATTCTTTCAGTCACTTTAAATTCTTTCAGATTTCTATTCATATACAACTTCTATTCACTGTATATACATTTTGTATCATTCCATACAAAAGTCCATAATTCTATATTTTCTATATTGTACAGCTAGGTTTTTCTTATTTTTCTTATATTTTCTCATATTTTTCATATATTGTATATTTTGTATTTCGTGTTGTACAAATATTTTATTCTTTCTTAGTTAAATGTACTTCTATTTTCTTTTTCATATTTATTTCCTAATAATAGTCTTTTATTTTAAGGTCACGGGTGATCGTCTAAGCATTTCACTGCATATCGTACTGTGTATGACTGTGTATGTGACAAATAAAATTTAAATTTGAATTTGGTTGGAACAGATAAGAGGGGAAATAAGGTTGCTGCTGAGGTTGTTACATAAACAACCAATTTATAAATCGTATCTTTAGTCTCAAGTCTTTTGCACAGTAGTTCTAACTCACTAATGCTGTTGTGTATTACACCACATGTCTTTGGACTGTCAGGGAAACCAGGGTACAGTGGAACCTTGGATTGCGAGTAACTTGGTCTGCGAGCGTTTTGCAAGAGAAACAAAATTTTTTAAAATAAATTTTAACTTGATAAACAAGCGAGGTCTTGATATACGATGCGTATGTACGCATGCGCTTTGTCTGCCGAGCGTCGCTTGTCTCCCATGATCATGCGCGCATGTACTGTTTACTAAAGCATTGTGAGCATGTGTGCTCACGCACAAAGCAAAAGCAAGTGTCATTAGAGAGGTTTCCTGCTAAAAATTCAGTTTCCAGAGTCTCTGACTCTCTGTGAGAGCAGGGTAAGGGTTAGGGTTAGGGTGGACCTATTTGATACATTTGATGCAGGACATTCTGTTACCTTAGAACTTTAATATTTTTAAATATTATTCTGCATTGTTTATTGCAAAAAGGCATCATAAGTGTTCCAGCTATGATTGAGTTCTCTAGAATTTTTATTTATTTACAGTAAGTGTTGAACCTTAAACTTATTCAATTCATTAATTTCTATAACCAGGCCACATGATACAAAATCAATGTCATAAATTTGTAAAGCATCCAAAAGACACAATCATAAAAACACAAAAGATTTACTTAAATTGTACTCTCCTGTTAAGAGACGCAAAAGATTTACTTAAATTGTACTCTCCTGTAAAGAAAATGTACCTACAAAAGTATAACCTGACCAAGCACTCCATCTGCTATGCTTACAGTACAATTCAGTTTAAATCAATTCATCACTTTATAAATAAAAACTTCCTTCCAAGGGAAAAGTTTTCCGAGCAGCATACTGTAACTGGAACATGAAATTACTACTTGCTAGCGAGAAACTGTCTTTGTCTTCAGTTGTTCATCTTTTCATTTCCAGGTAGAGACGAACCGTGTCGCCTTTTTAGAACGTTTCTCGGCACGAATCGCAATCACAGCGTGTGAGAACAGATGACCGAACAAAACCACACACGCGTTAATCACACCAGGCTCAGGCAGCCTCACGAGCCATCCATCAGAGAACAGCGGCACAAAACGCCTGCTGCTAGAACCCCATTAATCTCTTCTGATCAAGACACATGACCCAGGAGAAGCAGGAGTGAGAGAGACGTATAGAAGAAGTGTGCGGCAGGATGTTCTGGATCTGAGCGAGGGTCACGTCAGTCAGAGAAGTTGCAGTGGAAGAACGTCACCTGCTCTTATGTGGCTGACCAACAAAGCTATAACTCACACTTGGCTCATTTTGTCTTAACCTAAATGCACATGTCCTCCTTTAGGTCCAAAAGCATGTCTCGCTTTCTTTTGCATTCTCCAGTTTATGTATACTTTTATGGATTTACTTTATGGATTAAGGTTTCTATAGTAACGATAAACAAAGGGATTTGTAAACAGGCACTCCATGGAATCATAACATCAGAAAAATGCATGATGGTGAGGTGAAGTTTTCTGCAATGAAATGAATATATAACATGTATGGAAGGAGATTTCAGTGTCAGCTCAGCTGGATATGAAAAGGTCAGCGGTGTCCAAAGAGCCGAAGTTACATGTTACTTGTTCAGGACTGATAAACAGGCATAGCCATGTTTACCCATTTGGAGCAGGCGTGATGATTCTGCTAGCCACGTTCTCCAGACTGTCTATCAAACTGCCAACACCATGCCAAAGCTCATCAGTGAACAAGACTTTCTTTTGAAAAACACAGCAATTATGAAGCCCAAAAAGTAAAGAGAATGAGTAATAGGAAGAAAAGAGAGAAGAACAGATGGACGCTGTAGTGATGTGAGTACAGCTCAGTGAAAGTAGCACATCGTTTTGAGGGATGGTGCTTAAGTAGGAGGAAACGTCGCGTTGTGGACAGGCACAGATGTTGCCGAGTATGGCAGATAAAGACGGTAAATATACTTGTCTTGAATGAGATGTTGCTGCAAATATAGAGAAAAAAAGGTGCTGAGAAGAAAAAGCATAGCAGTCCTGTATTCTAGAGAAACAAAATTATTTCACAACCTACTGTAAATCTCTATTATTTTTAATACGCTTTTAATGTAAGCTACATGATGCCTGTCTGGATTTACGAACCAGCAGAAGTCCTTCATATGTACAGTACTAAGCCTTGAGACTTCCCTCTTTTCTTCCAATTCAATTAAATTTAATTATTTAATGATGGAGATTAAATGAACGATTAAATTGTAACTATGTTTTACTATGACAGACTGAAAGGTACCTAAAGTTTCAAAATTTATCGTTTATGAAACAACCTCAGCAGCAACCTCATTTCCCCTCTCGTCTGTTCCAACCACACAGCATTCAGCATCACCAGTACTCTCATCACCCGCCTCATTATCTATCATCATCTGCACCAGTTTCTCACTGGATCATGCCTAAAGGTGAATGTTTTTATGCTTGAATGATTCATAGCTCACTGTGTGGCTTAAGAAACAAAAAACTATTTCTTTAAAACTGCTCATGTATAGGGACTGGACTGAATTTGAGAGCTAAAAAAGTCCTGCAAAAAGCCCGGAGAACTAGTCCTCAAGACGACATTAAAAATACAAGAGGTTCTGGCTCTTTGGAAGCAAAATATGAAGAAATGAGGGCTGGCACAGTACTGTACTGTACATGTGATAACTGCATGGGGTTTAAAGCAAATTAAATATGTGCACTGCTATCAGAGCTGTTGTTATTAAAAAAATGAACCGACACCTTCTAACCAATCAGAATTGAGAACACAAGTCCGTTGTGGTACAGTATAACACATGGTGATTACAGGTATGCCTGTGAACAATAATTGTTCCACTCAGAGATTAAAAAGCTTTTTAGCAGTGTTTGGCTTCACATACAAGAACTTTATATGATACAGTATCATTAGGCATGCAATTTTACAAACAAACACGCGTAGTGAGAGTAAGCTCCCTGCAGCTGGAACGAGGAGTACAGCAGAGCGAGCAGATGGGGAACGCAGCATTAAAAAGTCAATTACTCCGGCTGGATCTGCCCTCTTTTCTCAGTTGATCACATGCAGCACTGCATCTAGTTAATATATTTCTCTTATCAGTCATAAAGCCTCATTATCCTGCCTCATACACATGCTTTTCACCTCTGAATCCCTTCATCAGGTAGAAAAAGCACAGTAAGTTTCTATATAAATGTCCATAACTCTCAGACTCCAGTGTGAAGGTGGTACTGAAGGAAGTGCTAAATGGGATGGCTTTTGGCATTCAAAAATGTGTCATTACATGTGAAAATGAAAGGAACAAATTAAATCTTTGAGATGTGCGGACAAGTGTGTACTATTGGACTGAGAGAGTGGGGTGGATCGAAAAGAAGAGAAATTGCACTAAAGTGGCTTGCATCATCTTATTTATCCACATTTTGGAATGAACACGGATTTTTTAAAAAACTTATTTTGCCTTTGGCAAGAATTTTCGTTAAATGTCACAGAATACTCTTTTAAAAATAATTTTGCATATGTCATAGAACTCTCCAAAATGTGTCCGTTAACATTCCAGTTGAAATACAACTCGGATCGTGCAGTCTCACATGCTTGATTTTCTTTGTGCTTCACTCCTTTTCCAAACGTGCTATTTCAGGGTCTGGGGATTTACATTTAGGCATTTAGGCATTTGGCAGGTGCCTTTATCCAGAGCGACTTACATTTTTAGTTCATTATACATTAGAGCAGTTGAGGGTTAAGGGCCTTGCTCAAGGGCCCAACAGGGACAACTTGGTGGTCATAGTTCATAAACGTTGTACGAGGGAAGGGAAATCATGCAGTTAAGCATAATAGTCAGCAGGTGGTGATATTACCACTTCAAATGCTACACCCTACTGTGGTTATGTAATGCAACACCATGCAGAAATCCAGTGAAGTAGAAAGTACAAATATTTGCTGTAGGATATAGTGGAGTAAAAGTTAAACAAATCCACTAATAAAACTACTTAAATAAATTTACAGATATATGAAATATGTACTCAAGTATTGTAACAAAGTAAATGTGCTTAGTTACCTCCCACCACTGCTAAAAATGATTAGAAAGTAAATTTTGCATAACAGGCTTCCTTCACATGGGTTACAATTCAATAAGGTGAACATAATGGAGGAGGAAGCAAAAAGTAAACATTCAGAGTCTGCGTCAATTCAAATGAACTGATGTTCATGGCAGGTTTGTTTAGCATTTAGTCAAATCATAAAAAAGAAAAGAAATTATGGATCACAAAATAACTTTCAATGTCTTTAGACTCACCATATCTGAGAACAATCCAGAAATCAGAAACCTCTAGCTAATACAAGAATCTCTGAGGTAATTCAGCAGGCTAACTAGCTAACAGTCAATGTTACAGATTAATGCAATTCATATAAGAAGTCACTTAATCTATTCGATGAATTAAACATTTTAATGGTCATAGAATTATTCTACATGCTTTGATGACACATATCAAGACTCTTAACAAAAAAAAAAAAAAACTATAACAGATAAGAGCTAACTGAGCTGGCTAACCTAGCCTAATGCTAATCATACAGTTTGAGGCTATTTGGGATATCAGACATGCAGTTTTTTTTTTGTTGTTGTTGTATTTTTGTGTAGAAATATTTAAAAACCACTTTAGTATTCTTCAAGTTTTCCAAAAAGCTAAACAGCAATTCATTCACTTTTTTTTTAATGACAGGTATTGTTTGATATTACAATACCAAAGTGATTTTGTTAATATCAGGATTTTTTTTTATTGGGATATTAACAGAAACAAAATACAAATCGATGTAGATTGTTGGATTTTTTAAAAAATAAACTTTTAAACAAAAAATATGCTCCTACCACAAAGTTCACTCTCAATTTGTAAATAGCTTAGAGCATACCGCCTGTAGGATTCTAGAGAATGCCATGTTTTACCACCTTAAATGCAAACATAAATTATTATTATTATTTTTTTATTGTTTAAAATTGATTTTGGAGTCAGAGGCTCGACCCATGAATTGCCACACAAAATAATTGTGATATGTAAATGAATCAATGCTTGACCCAACTTTATTATTTACTGATGTACTGTACTATACAGTATGTGTTAAATTTCCCTCATATTCTATAATACAGTAAAGCACAAACATTCTTGGATGCAATGGTTAAGGAAAGCTCTAATCAGTGTAAAAACGTATCCCCAGAGGTGATCAGATGGGTGAAGCAACAGACTTAAGAGTTGCATTCAAGTCTCAATGGACCAGAGACCATGGGGTACCAAGAGATGAGGCAGATACTCAAAGATTGAATAAGCAGGAAAATGCTAGCCAAAATAAGAAACAACCATATGAGCAAAAAAAAAAAAAAAAAAAAGGTCTCATGACATTTGAGATGACATGATGCTAGGTTCAAGATGTGTTATTCATTCATTCGATCATACATTTTTGCACCATTGTGTATAAACTCCCAAAAGATTAGCGATTTTGCCTTGAGAATTTGCTAAAAGGATGATGAAGGCTTAAGTTATTTCTATGTTTCCACACCAGCCTGGTTCCAGTGCATCATTCGAAGATGTTCGTGTCTCTGTCTTACTCATTATTTTAATACAACACCCAATACAAGTGTTTTGTGGCTATTAAATTTCTTTTGAAAAATTTAAATGATTTATTTGACATATCAATTCATGGCCATGATAAGCTTAACTTGTTGGTTAAATATACAGTATTTATTTGTGGACATTATCATTAACAAACACACCCATGTTACCCTAGCAGTGACACATTCCTTACAGACCGACATCACTTATCATCTCTATTTACCCTTATACAGAGCAGAGGGCAAACTGCCAAACAAATGAGGTCATAGGCAATTCTCACAGTGTTCTAACAGTACTGAAACCCTAGTCTATAAAATATATCCAAAGTACTTGCACCCACTCCTATACGAAAAAAATCTCTTTATATTTCACAGCACAGCATCCTACTGCAAAGCCTTTCTCGCTGATTAGAATGCTTGCTTAACTACGGGGCCGGCTTCACAATAAAGTAGTGCCAAGAGAAATTCCTGCAAACTATTACGGCTTTGTAGCTTAATTTACAGTACAATGCAAAACAGAGCCAAAGTGTTGCAAGAAAGATTTGCTTACTGGAAAACTACACAAGGATCAACAGTTCTTATATCTTTTTCATAGGAATGGTACGAGTAGAATGTCTGGATTTGGGGGGAAAAAAGCTGTGAAGGTGATCAAACAATGTGTCTAATATAAGTCAACATGACCAGACTAGAATGTATGGCTTTGGAAATTCAAGTCACAACACCGTTGAAGATGCTACATTCTCTAAAGATGAAATAACGGCATGCAAATTTTAATCACTTCGCAAAGTATCTCGAGGCATGGATTGCTGGGGTTATTCCAAACAATTACTATTAATATGCCCCTGAAAATAAAAGCCTTATAGATAGAAACGCCAACACTGTGATGTGTTAATGATTTGTAAGTTCTAGCATCAACAGTTCCTCAACTTCAGCTACATCATTCAGGTTGCTTTTAATTATAAATTTTGTCTACATTTAATTGCTTCTTTTTCCCCAAAATAGCCCAAAAGATTACTATAAGCCTGATTTAAACTTGTAGAAGGTGCTTGCTTTCGGAAAAAACATGGTTATGATATTTAAGACTTATAGCTGACTACTCTATTCAGTTTGCATGACTTTTTGTTGGCTGAGGGACATGCATCCCAATATACACCTGTCATCTTGAGCAGATTACATGTTAATTATTCTGGCAAGCATATTCGTCTTGTGTCTGCATTTGTAATAGTTTTGATTTAATTCTAATAATGCATAGTAGTTTGTTCCGAAGACCTAGATATCAATATCTAAGATTTCTCACAACCCAGCTGCTATTCACCAGTACTGTGTAAATAAGTGAGAAAAATCGATATGGAAGGAATGATCTTAAACCAAATAATTGGAGCCGTGACGAATTTAACATAGTTGTTAGGGAGAAAAACATCTAGAAGGAGCTACCAAATCAAGTTAAATATAGAAAAGTCAAGAACATTTCAAGCTACACCTGAACAACATTCAAGGAGAAGTTCCTTCATGCTGTAGAAACTCATAACAAAGTACTTAGAAAAAATGGAACAAAACATTTTAACACTAATCTTATCCCAGGCAATTCCGCACTCTTAAAACATATTGGTTGCAAAAGACTCAACAAACAAGATCCAAGATGCACTTAACCCAGCAACCAAACACTGACCACTGCCTTGCAACTTGGAGAAAGTTTGGACCCCATGAGGAACCAAATACACACTCTATCTTCAGAAAAGTATAAAGTCTAGGGGTCTTTGTTAGCAAAAATACTGTACAACATAGTCCATGATGCATTGAACGTACATACCATTCCTTGAACAATAATTGTCTATTTTGGTCGTGCACCTAGTCTATAGCTTCCAGAATTATAAAATAAATAGACACAGTTACACTTTGTGTTACCGTGCTGTATTGTTATTCCTGTGAATGAGTGAACAGTAGCACACACTAGGAGCATGAAGGAAGACTGAAGTGTTATTTACCCTTGTTGGCTGCTCGGCTCCGGCTGCGTGAGCGGCCCTGCCTCCAACGCCTGGTGCGAGCCAGCAGCCCGTAGTAGTGACACCTCCTCCCTAGTACTCTCCTCACCACCGCAGACATGGCCTTCTCAATCTCACACACTCATACACACACTTCTACGCTCTTTCAACTGGAGTGAACTACTCTCCAGTTTGCTCTTCTCCAGTCTTTTACAAATCAGAGATTAGACAGAAAAAAGAAAGAAAAAACTCCTTCCACTTTTTGAGCTTATCCTGGCACTTCAGGAAAACCTGACACCTTAGGTCTCCTGCAAGTCAGAACTGCTCCTGGCTTAGAAAGAGAGCCAAGGAGATATAGAAAAGAAGATGAGAGGAACGCTTACTCCTCCCACTGCAAGCAGAGGCCCGAGGGAGAGGTATTTGGTGCGCTACTGACAACTCCAGGAAGGTCGTAAATCACTCCGTGAACCTGTGTATAACACAGAGCCGCACATTACAACACACTCGGACGAACGTGATCAGTAACAGGCTCAAGTCATTCCCAAGTCAAGGCTCCCAATACGACTATTCCATACAGTAGCATTCGTTTATCTCTTCGTCTTCTTTCCAAGGATGTCGTGCAAGGTCAGTAAAAACACTCAGTGTGTGTACTGACAATACAATAGGGCTGGCAGATAGAATATACAGGACTCATGCAGGCGCTCGCTTCCTCCTCTGTCAACTTTGTTTAAGAAAAGTGCGTCTGGGGGAGGAGTCAGTCAACAATTCTTTGAGCTTTAGTCGTGATCACAACTTTTAGGCCCCCTCGAAGTAATTAAATGTAATTGACTGTGATGGTGGTGGGAGAAGCAAAAAAAAAGGTGGCTAACAGTTGATATTTATTGACTGTATTTATAATGTATTTTAGCTGTACAACTTATCACAGTGTGAGCTTTATAAGCAATTTCCCTCTGGGATTAATAAAGTTCTTTGAATCTTTATGACCTAAGCACTATACAAGATTGAAAAGATCCACAATAGTTGCATATGGTTGTAAAAAGAAAGATACACATGAATCAATACATATTTAGAATTTACAAATGTAAAAAAAATAACAGTTTGCGTTCCCTAAGAATTAAAATGGTTCATAATATATTAAATACTCATTCATCCCTCCATCCATGTTAGAACCTCTGTAGTCCAACTAGGGACCGTGATGGCCAATAGTGACCATTGTCAATATTCACACACCATGGACAACTTGGGAATGCCAGTTAGCCCAATCTGCATGCATTTGGTCTGTGGGAGAAAATCCACCAAGCACGGGATGAAACATGCAAACTCCACGCACACAAACCCTCAACCCCAGAGGTTCGAGGCCACAGTGCTAACTACTATGCCACCGTGCCACCAACAATAATCATACCAAGTTAAAATATTCAGATAGCATAAACATTTTCTAAATGGTATAGTTTTTTTCTTTAATACCACTTGTTTCAAACTATAATTTTTCACATTCCACCGACTCCTGATGAAATCATGCGCCTTCATATTCATTTATTCAAGCCATTATTAGATCTTTTACACCTGTATTTCTTAAAATTACAGCTAAACTTAACATACTGTATATA
>JAOTRS010000031.1:10231170-10241494 GCA_028565755.1 Dinotopterus cunningtoni
GAGAAACTTTTTTTTAAGCAAAGATTCTTTGGTAATGTCAACTAATGTTTTTTTTATTAAAAATTAAAATGTTTAAGAATTAGGTATAAGGAATTTTTTTTTTACAGTGTACATCGACATCTTGAACATTTTTTTTTTCTGTGAAAATAAAACGCAATGCCTGTTTAAGCACACATTTTATTACATTTTTAGTTCAGGCACACAGTTGATGCAAAGTTAGATAATGAATGTTTCTGCTTCGATTCGCCTGAAATATGAGACAGGAAGAAGAGAAAAGAAGAAAAAGCAAACACTGCATGTTCTTTCTGCCCATGTGCACATTCTCCAGCTCCAGAATTCACCTCGGCTCATGAACGCAGCGAAAGAACATCATCAGTGAAGAATTAAAAAGCCTGCTGCCTTTACGGTGATGAAAGCATCCACTCAATTAGAGACCTGCTTCGCATGTGGACATTGAGACAAGGGTTTGCATCATGATGTTCAGCATACAGTAGATGCTGATTTAGTTTTATACTAGCAAATGTTAATAGGATTGAATCCCACATTAAAACAACAGAAAAGCTAAATGATATGAAGATTTAATTGCACGACGTGTAGAGATAAAGTGTTTAAATGCCTTGGGTGGCTTTTATGCAATCGGAGTCCGGACACACCTGTGTGTTTACTTTATCATTAATAATGTAGTAGAGAAATGGATACTGTACAAGTTGCACTGGTAGACAGATCTGAATGATTAATAACAGAGTTAGCACGCAACAACACCAAAAGCTATAGGGTACATAACATCACTATACTGGGGAAAAAGGTGTCTGGCATTAAATACTGTAAATACAGCTGCATGTGATATTACATCATTTACAGTACATAGTGTTGTATGCTACTGATCATCAGAATGCAGATTATGTTTAACGGGCAGAGTTAAGGGCTAAAACAAAGTTGCTACTGTATGTTTTGGACATACCCGTAGACCAGTATAATAAGAAATGGACGAACACGCCATGACGTCACCTACAGGTTTTATGAAGGTCAACTGTGGGAGCTCTGGTCATCGCTATCTTAGCAGGAGCTGACTCTGCCTAAACCCTGGTTTATGCATAAATGAGAAGATGTCAGAACAAACGGAACCTGGATGTTGGTTAAAACATCATTTTATTTACCAATAACTATCTAGCTTATAGCTTTAGCATTACCTAAAATGCTAAGTTGACTAACATTTTTTCTATGCTAACGTTACTTTGCATTTGATTGAATTGAGTCATTCATATCCCACACATCATCCTGTGTCAACTCTTACATTTCATGTGGTGGGTCGTGTAACTACAATGATTCCTGCAATGCAGCTGTCACCCAAATCAGCCACACCCATAATTATAAATTATTTAATGTAATTTTAATTAAAGAGTTAAATTTTTAAAAAATCCCCCTGTATAGTGGCATAAATGATAAATCCAGCTATGAAGATTTTTGTACCAGGCTGAAAATATGTTAATTTCTGTTGTAAAGCTGGACATTTTAACATGGGGCTCTATAGGGATTGACTCACCTAGTGGTCATTTGAGGAACTGCACAGTTTAGCACTTTGCGTTTTCAGAACTGGAGGTTGCCGCTAGATCTCATATCAGAAACTTTGGACAAGCACTTTTGCGCTTTGAAAGATTTTTATCACTACAGTTTATGACAAGCCATGCTAGAGGTGGATGCGTTAAAAAAATAAAAATAATAATAAAGTTTCTTCCTGTAGTGTCTTGCCTTAAGGTCCTAATTACTAGGAACATTACCTGTGGTTTCTCCATAGTTTTTCCACAGCACTGCTCAGTTCTATGATCCGATGTTACTGTACCATGAAACCAAAATTTATTTCCAGCCTCCATAGACCAGGATCAGTCTACCAACACTGCAAGAACACTGCAAACCTAATTAACCTCAATCCTAACAGGCCTAAACAGATCGGGTTAATCTGTCTGGATGCTCATAAGAAACAGCAAAACAATCACATTCAAGAGGGAAGTAAAGCAATAAGGAGCCACACCTTTTCCCCAGAGACATCCATCCCATCACTGCACAGTTAATGTGCTGCATGTTTGGAAACTGTTACACAACTCTGCATATACAACTGACTATTACAGGAAATTCACACGAATTGATAGAACAACCTTTTAAAGGGAATTTAATGAATAGAGAGAAATTTAATTCTGAGAAGATTTCCGTAACAGATTTACGGCCAGGAGCGTAGATGGGTATCTATTGCAAAGGAAAAGAAAACTCTGCTGTGGCCGTGATATTTCTTGGCTAAAGGCTGTGCCGAGAAGCGAGAACAACATAAAAATGACACTCTTTCTTTAAGTAGAGCCAAATGATTTAGTGAATGGATAGTTTTGCCAGCTCCTGTGGCGCATGAACAGTTTAACACCTGCGCGAGCGCTAGGCGTAGGAAGCCGTCTTGGATTTAAAATGAGCAACGTTGCAGGATTTATCAATGAGCCGAGAATGTGTGCGATACCTGCAGGAATATTCTGCAGCACAGGCCACAGGCGACCTCTGTCCGTAGCAGAGTCTGATTCAGGATTTATAAAGCTCATAAATAGCTCAAAATCACAAATATATATATATATTGTGGCAAGCATCGGCTCGGGAGCTGCAGAGTTCTTATTTTGCCTGGGAGCACAAGGAGACCACGATGGTAAATATGAGTGTTGACTTGTGGGAGCACTTGCAGTACAGGAGTGTAAATCCTGTACATTCCTGAAATCACATTTCTACCAACTGTAGTGTTGTATATGGACAGGGTCAGGAACAGGACAGCAAAAATATTTTTAAAAATCTTCATCTTTCTATACAGCTTTTTATTCCTTCATCTTAGTGCGTTCTTGATTCGACCAGCAACAGAAAAACAATTCAATGCTAACCTTTATTAAAGCTAATTTTAGTCAAACTCAGCACACACGATAATGTCACATTAATCCAAAAATGTTAGTCACAGTACTGAGGGCTCGGAGTGTTAAAGGACTTAAAGGTTTACAATCGGTGACCCCTTCTGGCAGGCAGAGGAACTGTACATCATATTACGGTCCATAATGCAGCTAGCGTTACACTCAATGATGCAATAAAGGAAAAATACAATAAACAGAGTTTGCATCATTACGCTTCCTCGGTTAGAAAAAGAGTAAATTATACCTCTGAGTTATAATTAATCTAAAAAGTTTAACAAATGAGTCCTCCCGAGGACGGCGGAAACAAGAAGCAAACTTATGAACTCATATTGTTTATATTTTAATACACACCTTTTGTCTGGTTTTAATACTTTGATGATTAAAAAAGATCATCGGTGGAATCTAGAATGCTTTAAATACTTAATGCTTTGTTGATTTAGTCTATTTTATTTTGTGCTAAAAGGAGGAACTTGTTCACATTTGACTTTAAAATTAATGTATAATTAGAAAAGGTTTACATTACATGAGGTGGAGTGTGCACTCCACCTCATGCTCTAAGTCACCTGAGATACGTGAGCCTGTACAGGATAAGAAGAGTAGAGAGAAAGTAAGTGAGTTTACTTTGTATCTACAAATGGTGTTTAAATTAAAGCGGGACTGGTGATGAAATTTGTTATGAATAAAGGCGTACTTCATTGACATTCACAGATGCACACTATATTGATGAGACTCTCAGCTGCAGTAAAACATTTGAATGGTGCAAACGTTTCAAATGACGATCCCGGCTGAGGTAGATCGGAGCCCACTGCAGTTGTTCCCATGAACATTCAGCAATTTGAACACCTGATCCTTGAACATTGACGGATAATTTGAGGCTAACTTGCAACATGACTTGCACATTACAGGAACTTGACTGGGAGTTATTGCCAACATACCGCGTACAGTCCTGACCTCACTCCAAGCCATTTCAACATGTTTGGCCCATTAAAGGAGTTCCTGGGAGGCCAGTGTTTCAGAAGTGAAGGAGGCAGGCTGATCATAGCTCCGGATTTACTCTTATAGATGTGTTCTGGTTTGACTTGAAAACCCCTTGTATTATTTGAGACACACTTTCAAAGTGACCCCATCAATCAATATCAAAAAGAATGTAGAAAGCTTTGTCTTCTTTGCACCTTAATCTTTGAGAAATTTGTACGAAGCAACTTCCTGTTCAATATAGAGCTTTTCAGGATTTTAAAAAATTTATGCTTTCATCAGGGTGAATGTATTCAGGTTACAGGGATGAATGAATGAAAATTAATTTTTCATGTCTTATAATGGGTGACCCATAAAGGACACTTAACCAACGTTTAAAGGACTTTTACCTATACTTTACATCCATATACATAGAAAACAGAGAGATACAAAACAAGCAAAGCCAGACTGTCTACAGAAGATGCTGACGTGTCTAAAAAAAAGTGAGAGGAAGTATCAATTTTGCCAACTCTATGGTTTCACTTCCTGTTCTGTAATGCAACACCATCCAAAGGTTCACAGATTGTAAGTCTCTCTCTTCTACATCACTGTTTATGATGAGTAGCTAAGCATAGCCTGAGCCAACAGTTATAGTATGTAACTATACAGGGATAATATCTTGATGCCTAAACAAAACTGACTTTCCTCAACTTTGAAATATGGCAGGGTACAACCTGGACGGGATGAAACCGGTGCACACCAAGCACGGGGAGAATATGCTAACTCTTAACGCACACAGGCCCGAGGCAGGAATCGGACCCTCGTCCCTGGAGGTGCGAGGCCACATTGCTAACCACTAAGCTACCTACATCAAAATACCTGGATCAAAAATAGCTATTCTGCTAGCAAGCTGATCCTGAACTAGATCATATCTGTTATCTATAGATGAGTATCTGTATTCTGTATCAGAGTCTCGATTTGTGGTTTAATGATACCAAAGTATAGATGCAGATTTTAATATTACTTAGCATTACTAGCTTAGCATGTGTTCTGTGGCTCAAGGTTTCTGGGTAGCACGCTATAATTTCCATATCAGATTGGATCATTTTAAGCCATTAAGCTTAAGTGAGATCACATGGTTCATACAAATGCAAACTTAATAGTTGTTAAAAATGTGATTTGTAAAAAAGTATTTGTTTAAAATCTATTTATGTTCATGGAATTTATCCAGAGCAACTTTTTTATAACATTTTATCCTATTACACATATACGCAGTTGAGGGTTAAGGGCCTTGCTCAATGGCCCAACACTGGTGCTGAGGTTCAAATCTAAACGTCTCATTAGTAATCCAATGCCTTAACCGCTGAGCTATCCCTGCTTCATAATATTTATTATAAAACTTGCTGCCCAGGTAGCATACGGAGGTTTGGGGTAGTGCCAGGCATTCTTTTGGGCCAACATTAGGTGCCAGTGTTAGCCAAGTGCACTTTTTTATGTTGGATCAGTGTTGGGTCACCAGAGCAATCAGGCATTTAACAAGTTTTAAAACCACAGTTTTACTGTTGGCCCTAATGTTGGGAGGTTGTTATACTGTAAAAAGTGTACCTGTGCCAAAACCTGTGCCGATGTTGCCAGTACAACCATGCAAATTAACAGTAGGTCAACATCAGTGTTGACATTGGTGGGGTTTTTTTTCTCTTAAGCAAAAAGGTGCAATAGTCAGATGTAAAACATGTAGTGTGTGAACACCTGGCGATCTCTCCCATATTGTCAGACACCTGAACACAACACTTCCCTAAACTGCCACCACAGGGGTTGAAGCAGGATGTTTTGTATGCTGTAATGTTAAAAATTCACTTCAGTGGAAACCAGTTCCAACACAATAAAGCACCTTCACATAATTTAAGGTTTGTTGGACCTGCTTGAACCTGCTTTACCACAAAACCTGTGTTTCAAAGCAAGTGTTGTGATCAGGCGTGTCCGACAATATAGGTTAGATGGTCAGGTGTCCACACACTACATGATTTAATTCTGATTATTGTTCATTTTTGCTCAAAAAAAAACAACCAAACAAACAAAAAAAACAACAACAACCAAACACCAGAGCTAGATAGCTTGATAAATGTTGGTATAGTACAATGCTTTTTTATTTTATTTGTTTTTTTTAACATTGCAACACTGCTACATTAATTTTTGTGTCTTTTTCCTGTGATTTATCTTTCTGGTCTGAAGGAACATTTGCCAGTGATATAAAACCTGTCCTGTTGGAATGAATGTGAAACGATTAGAGTAAAGGAAGCTGTTAAATATTTCTGATTGACAGCTCATATCTACTACATTAGTTCAAAGTAGATCATATTGCAGTAGAATATCAATGTGCTCATATTAGGAACCCACTATAAGTGAGGAAAATATGGCTATAAATTGGGTTCCATTAATAATAAAATATTATCAGCACACAAGAGGAGAACTATACATCACGCTCATTCTGAAACTACTTTTCTTAATAAATGATCTGCTTCTATTTTGCAATCCTTCTTAATAAAATCCCAGAAGCAAATACCAGAAGCTACATTGAATTATTATTTTTGTGTTTATGAAACAGAGAACCATAGTCTGTCTAATCCTGTACATGAAAATAGCTGAGCACAGAGAATACAACTTGATTGATTTGGGATTCATGTAATGAGTAGGTAAACAATATAGAGAACGAGCAGGCAAAAAATATTGTGCAGCTGATGAAACTAATGTGCATTTATAAACAGGGGTATAAACAACTGTTGAAGTCATTAAAAAGCATTTGGCATGTGTGTACCTTATATTTCAGACCACACACAAATAGAATTATCTTAAAAATAATATCCGTGTTCTCAAAATATTTTTAATACCTCACTTTTAGCTAATAAATAAATAAATAAATAAATAAATGTTAAATTATTATGAGAACTTGGGGATAAATTATTAGAGAATCTGACTTTGTTGCTATTGTATTATTTGCACTGAATATGGGAATAATAAAAAAAAATAACCTCAACTATATTTTCTTGAAATTTAATAAATAAAAAAATCACTTTCTACAATTAGTTAAGTGCAGGTTCTTACCAAAAGAAACCAATTTTTTTTTTTTACATTATTGACTGCATCAAGCAAAGAAAACAATGAGGTTGCTGAAATGACTGGAATTGGGTTAAGAACTAAAGTACGGATGAAAAAAAATCATGAATCGTTTAAACGTTTGGTGAAGCTGCATGGCAAAAAATAATAATAATAATAAAAATCACAGCTACTGTATGTTTAATGGTGAATTAAGAGCATTTCCATACGCACACAATGTGATGAGAACTCGCAGGATTGGGACTAAACAGCTGTGTGGCCATAAGCAGTGTTGGGTAATGCGTTAGAGTACTTGGATTACTTTTTTGATGTAATAAGTAATCTAACACGTTAGGTCCGCCATTTCAGTACTCAGTTATTTAGTTATATTTTCAAAAATGTAATCCGTTTTTCAGACAATTTATGCAATCCGTGAGCCGACAGCAGTCATTCCCAATCCCTTAGTGTGTGTGTGAAAGCCCTGTGTCTACAAGCCCCGCCCCCGATAACTCGCCCCTCTCTGTTATTCCTGCTGTTATACCCCTATCTCACCTAACCGTACTTAGGGCCACCGCGCGAAACCGCGTAGGTGAGATAGAGGTATTAGTAGTTAACAGATTATGGGCCAAACTCCACTGAGTGATGATGATAGAATAATTATAAAGGTCTTGACTAAAACAACATGCAGGAGGAATCACAAAGGAGTTTTCATTTTCTGCAGTGGAAAAGTACTCGAACTAGTTACTTTTATCAGAAAGTAATGCTGTAATGTAACTAATTACTTTTTAAAGACAATAATTTTGTAACGTAATTAGTTACTTTAAAAAGTGACGTCCCCCCACACTGGCCATAAGAAAACCACTTTTTATTAAAACTAATTAGAAAAAAAGGGCTACAACTGGCAATACAACACTACAACAGTCAGTAGGTCTTGGTCAGAGACAGGGTTAAGAGCCTTGCTCAAGGGCCCAAAACCGGCACCTTGGCGGAGCCAGGGCTCGAACCTCCAACCTTCTGATCAGTATAACACACTGTGAAGCAGAGGTCATTTTTTTAAGTGAAACTTTCTTGTAAAAATTTGAAGTTGGATTTCCAAATTATTGGAAATTATTTATTTTTTCTACCATCTCTGCTGCAAAGAAGTACACAGGACAGATTGTTTTTAAACCAATCATGACTTTAAAGAAAGTGCTGTCCAAACCCAAATCTCTCCACGTCACTACATCTACTACACTGAACCTGCGTAGTCTGATCCAGTAACTACCTGTAGCCAAGGAAGAACTTCTCACTAACGTCCCTCTTGCAAAATGGATCCCAGCAGTTTTCTGGCCACGCTGCCATTCCCGAGACTGCCTACCTCCACCCAGACGAGCAGCGCCGCCAGAGCCAAACCCTGTTATTATTTCATCACACCAACACAAACAGGCAGCTGAAATCACTTTGTGAAACACAGCTCAGCAGTGGATGTGTCAGCGGCCGCGTTTTACCTCTTATTACTGCATCAGAATGACACACTTTAATGACTTTTTTTAGCAAAATGGATCAGGAACAAAAACAGGAGCGGTATGGGGTAAAGAGTGAGCTACTGTAGCATCGAAGAGACATGAAAGAAAGTGAATGTGTTAGTCTGAAAGCATAACGACGCGTAAAACAATTCGGTCTACGCCTCATGTCGGATGTTATGTCTGGAAAAGTTAATAATGAAAACACCATTTTGTTTTTCCTTCAATGTACATTTTTTATATCTTTTTTCAAATAAAAATTTAGATGATGACGTTAAAATTTACCTTGTTACAGAGCACAGGAACCAAAGTAACAGAATAATCTCTAATGAGTTTTAGAAATCTACAGTTATACACTTATTAGGTACACCTGTTCACCTGCTCGTTAACACAAATATCTAATCAGCCAATCATATGGCAGCAACTCAATGCTTTAAGGTTTATAGACATGGTCAAGATGATCTGCTAAAGTTCAAACTGAGCATTATAATGTGAAAGGAATGTGATTTATGTGACTTTGAACATGACACAGTTGTTTGTTTCCAGACAAATTGGTCTGAGTATTTCTGAAACTGTTCATATACTGGGATTTTCACACACAACCATCTCTAGGTTTTACAGAGAATGGTCTGAGAAGAAGAAAATATACAGTGAGCATCAGTTCTCTTGGCGAAAATGCATTGTTGATGCCAGAGGTCAGGGGAGAATGGTTCGAGCTGACAGAAAGACAACTTAAATCGCATCTCGTTACAGGCGAGGTAGGGCAAAGAGCATCTCTGAATGCATAACGCATGGAATGCATGGACTACAGCAGCAGAAGACTGCACTGGGTGCACCTCCTGTCAGCTTAGAGCAAAAAAGAACTGAAGTCTACAATTTGCATGGGCTCACCACGGTTGAACAAGGGAAGATTGGACAACCAACGCTTTTCCTGATGGGTCTCGATTTCTGCTGCGACATTGGGATGGTAGGGTTAGAATTTGGATTAAACAACATGAAAGCAAGGATCCATCCTGCTTTGTATGAACAGTTAATGCTGATGCTGGTGGTGGTATAAGGATGTGGAGAATATTCACACATTTTTCATTCATGTTTAAAGGTGAAGTAAGAGCATTTCCACACTATGTGATGAGAACTCACAGGATTGGGACTAAACAGCTGTGTGGCCATAAGCAGTGTTGGGTAACGCATTAGAGATGTACAAGGTGTATGAATCATTACTGGTTAAGTGATATACTGTAGAATCATTACTAATGGCAAAGTATGGAATTAAAACATCCTTAATCGCTAACCGAGGAAAAGTTCAAAAGTTAATCAGCTGGAAAATTGATGCTTACGGTTTTCTGGGATTCTCAAGTATTGGATCCTTATCAGGAAAAGGGTTCAACAGTCAACGATGCTCGTTACAGTGAGATGCTTATTGAAGAGCTAAAGCCAAAACCTCAGGTTAAACGCAAAGAACTACCATATTTGGTAGTTAAGGATGCCGATTTCAAAAACACATCTATAGATAAGAGCTATGTTACTTTGACAGCACAACAGAAGAAGGCTCTATTCTTCATAGTCAGACTTTTAAAAGCTTAACTATATTTACTTGATATGATTTATTAAGTATAATCCATAAAGTGTCAGCAAACACTGTTGTCATTGTCACGCCTCAATTTTTTGACTTAAGGTTGAATGTTTCACAATCAAACAAGAAACCCTAAAGCACATATTCATGCATTGTTTATTTTTGCTTTATCGCTGTATTGAACTATATTGAAATCAGTGGCGGCTGCTAGCTTTTGAAACAGGGGAGGCTCATATTAGGCCTTCATCATAAAATTCATTATGTTCTTTGCG
>JAOTRS010000031.1:10273719-10286736 GCA_028565755.1 Dinotopterus cunningtoni
CGTTATAGGGTTGAACTACTTCTGTGTGTATATATATATATATATATATATATATATATATATACACACACACACTGGGAGGCACAGTGGCTTAGTGGTTAGTACTGTTGCCTTGCACCTCCAGTTTCCAGGTTTGATTCCCGCCTTTGTGTTCTCCCCATGCTTGGTAGGTTTCCGCTGGGTGTTTCTTTTCACAGTCCAAAGACGGGCAAATTAGGCTAATTGGCATTCCCAAATTGCCCATAGTATGTGAATGAGTAAGTATGTGTATGTGTGTTTGCCCTGTGATGGATTGGCACCCTGTCCAGGATGTACCCCGCCTTGTGCCCCAAGCCTCCTGGGATAGACTCCAGGCCCCCTGCGTTCCTGTAAACAGGATTAAGTGGTATAGACAATGAGTGAGTGAGTAAAAAATACTTAAATTATTGACAAACTCTACATAAATTCCAAACTATGCGTACTGTATATTACCTGTAATAAATCGCAGCCTTTTGTGATTTAAGAATTGCACAAGTCCATACTGAGATGTCGATTTTTATAATAATTGTTCAGCTCCCGAGTGTCAAAACAGAAGTAGTTCAACCCTACAGCGGGACGATCGCTACAGTACATGATACAATTCCAAGGGGGCAAAACTGTCTATACCATCCCTCCCTCCCAGACAGCGCAGACACTCTCCCGTCATTCACAGAGACACTAGCCAAATATGCATGCACCTGTAAGCTCTTCTACATGACGGCAGACAGCACTTTTCTCAGTGTGTTACACTGTCCAGTGATGCAATGCAGCATGAATAGCGGCTTTGAAAAGTATGCGCTTGGCTAGCCTTACGTGTCTCAAAGGAAGCAAATGTCAGCCTTCACCTTCCCTAGTCGGTCGCTGTTATATAATAGGGGAGAGCTGGTTGGGGGGACGGATTGGGGGGGGACAAATTCGAAAAGTGGAAGGTGGAAAACTTTACAACATTCTATCAACATGCTCAGGATAAATACAGATTGCTCATACAAGGTAGATTTCAGCTCCCCACAAAGCCCCTAAACTAGTTGTACTATCATCATCTGCCAGCAGATGTTTGTCTTGTTCAGTGAAAAGCTTTTCCTTCCTGTTCTTGGAGTGAGTGCCTGGCTCTAAGGGTGCGTTTTGCCATTTGAAGGTCACGTTACAGACGGATGTCCCGCTGTTCTATTTTTTATTTATTTATTTTTTCTCTGCTCCACTTAATCTTTCTGGGAGTTTACTGTTCGGCATAGTACGGTTGTAGGCTGAGATAACGAAGTAGAGGGTTACGCAGAGCGAGGCTTTAAACCCTCACACAGTGGCACTCCATTTGATGATGATTAAAGCTGCTAAAACAGGAACTAGAGGCTGTAGTCTAAGTAGATGAAAGCAGGCGCTTGGGAAGCAGTTACTCGTAAGTGGTGTGTTTGATCTATCCCACAGTGAGCACCCACAGCAGGGGGCATTCTCGGGATTCCAGAGCCTCGTGTTTTCAGGCATACACATCCTCCCTAAACACGCTGAGCGCCGAGTGACTGCTAATGAGGAGAATATGTCCAAAAATAAACAACATGGCATCAGGGGATTGTTCATCCATCTTGAAAGGATGCTGGGACGACAATCTATTCTTTCTCCTTATTTCTCTTGAAAAAAAAAATAAATAAATCAGGTTGTCTTAATGACAAATTGAATGTAGTAGCGCTGACAGACACCTAAGGTAATAAAACCATTTACTGACTACACAGAGGACTGACCCAAGGGACACTGAGCATTATAGCTGGGAGTTATAGACAATCTCGAGACGCCCAGAATAAACTGCGGAACTGAAGGAGAAAAACACACACACGCACACAAAAACATCAGTTCCATCAGAGAAAATCTATACCTCCACAACAGCATAAACACCAACAATGGAAAGAACAGGGAATAAATGACAAAATACTTTTTTTTCCCCTTCTTTCTACGATGGTGTCGTTAAATTCCATCGGTCAGATGGTGTTGATTAATTATAATCTAATCTATAGCATCAGCTCTGACAGTAGTCCCATCTGCTCTCATTCAAATAGCTCTCAGTTCTATAGTAACAACATACGCAGCCACTTATAGAGCGGACGCTCCACATAAACTGATTAAAAAAATAAATAAAAAACTTGGTGAAGCTTTGTATGTGGACATGTTCAGTGCTTTTTTCCCCCCCAGAAACAAGACTAGAAATAAATAAATAAAATAAATGACGCTTACACCTGCAATAACATGCTTTAAGTTATGAAGGTGTTGAAATCGTTTAGGGTCCGGTAAGTCCCCTACATACGAACATTCGAGTTATGAACTTTTGAAGATACGAACATGCATTCGCTCATGTTCAATTGCGGACGTTAGATCGTGTGTCCAGCGTACTGTACATCGACATGTGCATGCAGCGTGAATCCCAGGATGTCAGGATACAAGCATAAAAGCAGCGCAGATGAAGCTGGTACTGTTAAGAAGAGTCAAAGTGAAAATAATTGAGAGAATGGAGCAAGGTGGAAAGATGGCAGACATTTCTCGTTTTTTTTTTTTTTTTTACATGAATCGTTCAACCTTCTGCACGATTCCAAAGAACAAGGACAAGATTATGGGACATGAGGGTTGATAGGTTTTATAATGGGTATAGCCAGTTGTGTAAGTATCCTAGTACCTAGACAATGTTTGTTGGACTTACAAACAAATGGATTTACGAACAAGCTCTTGGGTCGGGAAAAATTTAACATTTTAGGACGGGTAATTTTTTTTCAGAAAAGTATCAAATTCGAGGCGATACTTTTTAAATTTGATTTCTCTAGAACAGTACGCCCTTGTCTTTTCTTAATCCTTACGTGATCAAGCAAAATGCTTTTACAGCCTTGAACTGGAAAACACTTATAATCACTGCTCACTAATCCCTAGAGCACATTTTTCCATTGGAAGAAGCTGAATTCTCTTCACAGACTGCCTGATCTCCAGTCCAGAGACATGTTGATCTATAAAGCCCTGTCACGCTAAATAATCCATAATGTGTCATCATATTTCTCCACAAGCAGCCAGGGGTGGTTAATCCGGTGCTCACTAAGCTGATGGACAGTTCTTCCTTGTCTCTGGCTCGAGAGCAGCGCTGAGCGTGTGGGGAGCCCCCACGGCAGTGAAGGTGGAGAGAGTTAGGATCTTTCTGGTCTACCTTTTCTCAAACACCCTGCAGGCATGAGGCTGGAAATCATGGCCAGAGAGCGTGATAAAAGTAGGGTTCTGCCTGGCCTTGGTTATCTGGCTGCTTTGAAACCAGGACGAATAAAACGGTGGATTTTAAAACAGTAAAACACTTTAACATTCAGGATTCTTTAAATAGTCAAATATGAAACGTTACAAACCCTCTGTGATGCATGTTCTTTTTTTGCATATTGAGGAATGATGAGATTTTATCATTTATCATGCCATAAAATGTACAACTCATTGTTAGGATTAAACATACAACAAAGGATCTCAGGTTCGCAAATCTCTCGCATACAAGAACGAAGTGTGACTAGTTTTTTGTGCTTTCGCCAGTTTGCACACTCAATTCCACTGAAAGGTTGTGTTTTATCAAGTTTAGAAGGCTTTAGCACTATGAGTCAAAGCTGAGCAATACCACAGTCATTTCTTCACACACAGTCAGGCAGCAGGAGGGTTGACTCACGCAGGACTAAAAATGTAAAAAAAAAAAAAAAAAAAAAAAATCATGTTTTTTTTAAATGTTGAACTACACAGCAATCCTATATGTTTACATCTAAAAAGGCATTTTACTAAACTGAGGTTTATATTAAAGTTTTTTGCTCCCAACATACAGTATGCACTGTTGGTCTCTTCTAGAGCACATTAAACCTAAAACCCTTGTATTTGTACAAACTCAATTATTTGCTATCCTCCTATATTTCTCATTGTCCTGGCCTACAACCTGTTCTATTGTCTCATAGTAGGACATGCTTTCCTAGGCATCACTACTCACACACACTTAAGCAAATTATGAAAACTGTCATTCTGACAAATATATATTAACACCTCGATTTATGAGCACTTTCACTCACAGTGAACGAGAGAGTTTGGCTGTTATGTTTTTGCATTTGTCTATTGTTTTCTGTTGGGGTGCATCAGGGTGATTTCCTGTGTCACAATTATCACCTTATAGTCAAGAAATCACATTTGTGGCATGATCTGCAAATGCTGCAGCGGACACGTTGATCTGAAAAAATCGTCACCCGGTTCTCCATGGGCCTGTAATTTTTCATTTCCTCACTTGGCTGTACCGCTTGGCTCATTTCGTTGTCATCATTACAGATTTTCCATAAAACTGTAGACTGATTAAACAACTGCACATACAATTGCTGAGTTGAGCACCATGAGAGACAGCAGCTACATTATTTCAAATTTTATATAGTATTAACTAATAAACAGCCAAAACATGATATTCATACTGTATAACCCCATGTTTCACAATATTTAATGCTTCTCATCATCTCCCGATCCATGCGTTGTTTTTGGAAAATATACCTACACATTTATATTTCTATCAGCTAAAAAGAAACAAATTTGCTAAATACAATTTCATGCCCTTTCATGTAGTGTCCGTAACTTTTTTGAATTAAAATTTTTCATCAAAGATGAAACTTGACCAATTTAGATTTCACATGAAAAGACATGTACCTGAAAAAGTATATTATTCTAAAATTCAAAATTGTTAAGATATCACAAAATGAATGTGAGATGGTTACGGACACTACAGATTTTTAGTTTGTAAGCTTTTACCAAAAAACGGAATGCTTTAATTTATACAATTCAAACAGCAATTTTTCCAGGTTATTTAATATCAGTACTCAAAGAAATATAGACAATTTGCATTTTAAATTATTATTGTTTGAAGCGAGACAGTATAACGCTGAAAAAAGCCATTTTTGGGCACATATAAAATCATCCCTCTAAAACGGCTGAAGTTAGCAACCCGAAATTTTTAGGGAAGCAAAACTGGTCACTTCCATGTTGCATAAACTTCAAAAGTAGCTTATTTAACACATACATTTCTGTATAATATGTATAACCAAAGGAAGCAAATGTCAGCCTTCACCTTCCCTAGTCGGTCGCTGTTATATAATAGGGGAGAGCTGGTTGGGGGGACGGATTGGGGGGGGACAAATTCGAAAAGTGGAAGATTCGGAAAAGTGGTGATTTGGAAGTTCTCCCTGTGCTCATTCGGGCTAAATCTGGGTTCTTTCCACACGTTGGTAAGCAATCAGCTATGCTAAATCATCTGTTTGCATTTTATGATTTTTATGACTCTGGAGATATATCCGTTGTTTTTGTGGCAGGGACTTAAGGAGCTGCGTTGCCAGCTTGATGCCTGATTATCTTTCACACACTACATGCAATTTGGGATGTCCACCAAGCATGCGAAAAACATGCAAAATCCATGCACACAGACCCAAGGTGGGAATCGAACTGGGAACCTGAAGGTACAAGACGACAGTGCTAACATGAGTATGATGCCAGGTGATCAATTTGACATTGCGGTGAGTATTTTCGCAGGAATGGTTCCTGAGAACCAACTGGTACCATAACTGGGATGATGTCGATGGCTGAAGAATGAAATCCCGTCCCATACTCTGGTCAGATCAGAAAAAGGAAATAATCGATCATGTTGAACCCAAAATGCAGCAGAAGACTGGTTGTGCACATTAGAGCTCTTGAAGTAAACCTCAGACCACTGCTTTGAAAAGTTTCACCTTCAAGCAAACATTTTCAACTCTTAACACAAAGATTTAGGGTTCAGAGAAAATTGTGAAAAGTCAAGTCTACAAAATATTGTCATTTTTTGAAGCAAACCAAACAACTAATTATTATGAGATACGAAACTGTGTATTAGAGCTGAAACAATAAACCAAATAAGATATGAAAATAATATAGTTTGCAAATGTCAACTGGGCAGTATGAAGTCCATGTGAAACACTTTGTTTAACTGTTTTTTTTTTTTTTTTTTTTATACAAATGCTACACTGATATTTTTTTAAAGACACAATAAATGATTTGCGTCACTGAGTCACTATCCTATATTAGATTCACACTCAAGGTGCTCAGGTGAGTCAATACCCCAAAGAGTCGATTCTTTAAGTCCAGGTATTGAGTGATTTAAAAAAAAAAATTAAACCCAACGCTTGCTTCCACAAACAGAAAATGATTTGCACATCAACATTTTTGTTCTGCAATGAAAAGCTTCTGTAGAGGAAATGAGTGTGTGTGTGTTCCTGCTTAGCCATGGTACCTCCTCCTATCCCAGGTGTACTTCTGCACTTGTCCTGATATTTATGTAAATCTCATGCAAGCGCGCCTGTAAACACCAAGTGCCAATTTGCATTTCATTTTTGTACCATAATTTATTTAGAACAAATTATATTTAAAAAAAAAAACATTTTGACAAGTGCACTGTGCCTTGTATTTGAATATCAAAATAAATATTTGTTGGTATTTGGTACATTTTCAAACTAATCCAAATAATCGATTAGTAAAAAAAGATTAATTTATAGAATTACTACATTTATTATGGTAAGTACTTAAATGCATAATTAAGTGTATATACAGCAATCAGGAACAACATTAAGACCACCCGCCTAATACTGAGTAGGTCCCCACTTTTGCCACCAAAATAGTTATGACCTGTGTGTTCTGACACCTTTCTACGGTAACCAGCATTAACCACTACACGGACCAAACTTTGCTCTGATTGTGCATCAGTGAGCCCTGCCAGTTTTCCTTCCTTAGATCATTTTGGGTATGTCCTGACCACTGCAGCCTGGGAACATCTCACTAGAGCTGCAGTTTTGGAGTTGCTCTGACCCATCACATTATGCATCACAATTTGGCCCTTGTCCCAGTAGCTACAGTTACAATATCTAATTAGCACGACTCCTAGAAGTAGGAGATATATATTAGGCTATAAGGGAACATTTTGATCCTTTACAGAAGAGCTACTGTAGCACAAATTGCTAAACAGGTTAACGCTGGTACTTATAGAAAGGTGTCTGACCACACAGCACTGTGTGTTTTTGAGCACATTGTTTTGGGGACCGGCTCAATATTAAGAGCTCTTTAATGATTTAAGAAACTTCCGATTGTAAGTTTTTTTGTTTGTGATTGTGAGCGACACTTGCCGTACCTGAAATCGTAGGACACACTGGTAGTGGCCGAGCCTGAAGTGCTCGCTGCATCTGTTGAGTCCTGATCCAGGCTGAACGTTCGTCCTGAACTCGTACTATACAAAGAGAGAGATGAAATAAAAAAATAAAGTTTTGCGCAAACATTAATTAGTTCTTTCCTTCTCCTTCCTGTCTCAGAGACCACTCGAAGGCCCAAAGCAAACAAGATCTCTCGGTACTGTACAGTACGCTGCATTTACTCAATCTCATGAGCTCTCAATCTCATGAGCTCTCGGCCTGTAATAGAAATCGGGATTCAAATGAACCCTACATGGGTCAGGAAGCCGAACCAAACATGGCCTTTTCTCAACGACCGAACTGTATTTCTGGCTTTTTTTTTATTTCTACGTCGACAAGCTCTCAAACTCCCTTACTTGTGCCTAAAAATGTGTCTGTGCTCCGACTGTCCCTGCACTGTTTACCACACTCTTATTATTCAAGCCTGCTAGGGAGATGATAACCTTTAGTGAGAAGTGTAATTAAATCGCTTCATTCTCCTTCTTGCTAAAAATGATTTTGGTTGGGGGGGGGATGAAAACCCCCGACAAAACCTTTTAGACTACTCTAAAGGGGACCGCATGCAAATTAAAGTGATTGTTCAGAAGTCAATAACTGGCTGTTTAATTCAATTGGAAGAAAAGAGAAAGGTTAAGCGCGCAACATGCTCAGACATACACGCCCACGGAAAGAAAGAGAGAAAGAAAGAAGGAAAAGTCAAAGGAGCAGAGCTGGCGCTCGATTATTATTAAAAGATTCAATTGTTATAACGCATATGGACAATGAGAGGCGGTGTTTCACTTCTTAGCCACTGATAAGACCGTCGCCAGTGGGAGGATAAAAAGATGAACCCCGAATACTACAGCTACGGCACACAAAGTGCTGTAACATACGATCAAGTTCAAAAGTTGGCATACCCTTACAATAAAGGAGGCAAATACTGTACATACATACTCTAATCTAAGAGGAAATTTGGAGTTTATCATAATGTAATGGATACATTTTTATATAATGTATTATTTTGTCGAATATAATTCTTCAATAACTTGGAAGCTCATGAACTGCAAACAGTTGTGGATCTTCTGAACGTTATTTCGATCCTTTCAGTTATAGTACACACTGTGCCTCATGTTTAGGACTGCCGTCTTATTTTGGTCTTATTGCACTCAATTCCAATTTTTTCAGGCTGTCTGAACGCACAAATCTAATGTTTTTATTCAGATTGGATCCGATTTACTTTGGTATGTAGTTCAAGATTGGATACAAGGTCATGTGACTTGAATGAAAACGGACAGACCGGAATTTGGCACCTTTTTGCTCAAGACTTTGTGCTTGTGTAGGGTGCTCAACACCATGCAATATCTGCTAAAGCAACTAAAGCGAAGTCTGGCTTTCTTCCTTCTTCTTGACCTCAAAAATACAGTCGACTAACTGGATGCTGTCCTGCAGAGCAAAATCCCAAGGGAATGTTAGCTAAAATCGCATCTGATGTTTGAAATGAACAAGCTCTCACACAAATTCATCACAGGTCTTGTGCGAGTAAGGGCGTATCGATGAGTGCATGCATGGCGTATCACAGGACAGACATGTCCATGTTAAAATCAGATAAAATCAAGGTGAACCATCATGACATGCAAATCCGATCATCTTCTTTCGGCTGCTCGCGTTAGGGGTCGCCACAGCAAACTATGTCTCCATCTAATTCTGTCTACCATGTCTTCCTTTGTCACTCCAACCTCCTGCATGTCCTCCCTTCATCGCATACATAAACTCTCCTGCTGTCTGGCAGCTCCATCTCACATTCTAACATTCTCCTCCAGATGTACCACTCATCTCTCCTCTGCTTTTGTTCAAACCATCTTAATCTGGTCTACCTAACTTTGTTCTCAAACGGTCACCATACCTGCAAATCCGATCAGACAAAAAAAAAAAAAAAACTGGATTGAACAATGTGGATTGTAATGTGAACGTGGCTCTAGAGTTTCAGTTCCATGCACAATCCGTGTGGGTGTAAATCTTTGCATTGAGCTGTAGTAGAAAATAGAGAACTCCTAAAACAGCAGATTGATATGAATACTATTTATACTGTATATAAACTATTTATATAACACCATACTGTATACATTAGTTCTAAAGTGTTTTATTCCTCTTATACCACAGGAGTTTACCTCTGAGGCATCAATTTCCTATTTATTAAAAAACAACGAATCATTATTATCCATCAAGTTACGTTTAATGTCGTGGAACAATCATGAAATAAGTTAGTTCCTGTAATAACAGCTACAAATAGTTGTTTAACAACCTTTATTATCTGCTGTGCAAACTGTTGACACTGGAGACGACTTACAAAAATGATAAACATCTCCTTAACAATTACACCGTTTAAATTTTTTTTTTTTTTATTATTATTATTATGTGGAGCGTTTGCCATACACGTCCCCATGTAAACTGTTACAATAATGCATTAGAGCTGCTGTTATTTAAAAAATAAATAAATAAATAAACCAACACTTTAAAAATCTGATGTATTCCATTTCAAGAGCTTTAACATTCCGATCACGAGGGTAACTTTAAGCTGTCTAAATCATGCTGGGCCAATTCCTCGGTCTCACCTTTTTAAGCTCTGCAGCTCGTCGAGCGTGAAGTCGAAGATGTTAGCCATGTGGTGATTGGAGCTCCAGGTGGACGTCATCTCGTTCTGCGGGGAGAGGATCGTTAAACACCACCACTACCAGCACGGTGTCCATTATCCTGCTCTGAATTGCTGACGCTCAGGTAGCATTACTCTTACTACAATGAGCAGCTGTGCTATTACTGCAACCCTGATGCGCTCTTTGAAGCTCAGCGTTTCGGCGGGGGGATTTTAGATGCCATTAGCCCTTCGATGGTTTTAGCGTGGAGTGTCAGGAGGTTGTTGTTAAAGAAAAACAGGCCTAGGGACCGGAACTCAGAGGGATTTGTCATTAAAAGCGAAGCGTAATCGCTTTAGGAGTAGACAGACAGTTAAGAGAGGGAAAAAAAAGAGACTGTGTGTGTGTGTGTGTGTGTGCATGTAAGAGAGAGAGAGAGAGACATGAAATGTAAAGACTGTGTGGCATGAGTGTGATGAGCGGAGCAGAAAATAAGATCACAAAGGCACAAAGGGCTGTCAGAATGCGAGCACGAGTGCAAAGAGGAGGCAGCAATATATAAAATTGAACTTGAGTCGGCGAGGTTTACAAAGTCAATGCTGTCATGCACAATAGACCTGAATGAAATAATGTACAGAGCAAAACAGAGTGGTGAAAGAGCAAGCTGGGGTTGCAGCAGACTAATCGTTTTCGTGTTCAGTCCCACGCCACAGTTTGACAGAGGCAGAAATCCAGTTGCAGGAGAGGAGCGAGGCTGAGAACTCTTTAACTTGAGCAGTGACACACTGTCGTAAGGTGGTTAGAAGCAGAGCTTACGTTGGGAATAGCATCCTCCAGCAGCCACTTAGACCTCTTCTTCCTCCGCTTCTCTGCCGGAGCGCAACTAGCGAGGAGACGCAAAAGGAAAAACAACTTGACTTTAATCACCAGTGGTCAGAGGTGCCAACATTTGCTAACAACTACGTTCTTGCAGGCTGAAAGCAAAAGCAGAATTTTATCTCAAAACCCAAAAACAGAAGAAAAAAAAAAGGTTTAGCCTGGGATAGCACGGAGCCGACCTGGACGCCTGCTGACGGGGGAGTTGAACCCGCAGGAATGTCTGATACAAACCATTTATTCATGCTATACAGCCGGGTTCATGTCGGACATTAAACATAATAAATGAAAGAAAAATAATAATAATAATAATCTTCTTCTTCTTCTTCTTTGTCTTTCCGCTCTTCCTTTTCAGGGGTCGCCACAGCGAATCATCTGCCTCCATCTAACCCTATCCTCTTCATTCTCTTCTCTAATACCAACTAACTTCACGTCCTCTCTCATTACATCCATAAATTAATAATAATAATAATAATAATAATCAGTTATGTACGTAGGGCTGGAGTAGCTCAGCGGTCAAGGTGTCAGACTACTGGATCAGAAGGTCCCAGGTTCAAATCCTAACACAACCAAGTTGCCACTTTACTGTTGAGGCCCCTGAGCAAGGCCCTTAACCCTCAGAACCCTCAGAACCCTTAACCCTAAGCCGCTCACATGTTTAATGAGATAAAATGTAAATTGCTCTGGAAATTATGTAAATGGCATTCATGTATATATTTTTTTACCAAAACACAAACAAATTGATAAATCACATAATACATACATAAATAATGAACAATAAGCAAAAATGTTTTTCCATGAAAAAAATGTTTTTCCGAGTTTCTTAATATATTTATATTCCATTCTTAAGTGACAGCTAATATAATATAAACGAACATGTATGGCAGGTCCACAAATGCTCCAGTTTTCTCTGAGGAGATGTTTTTTTTTTTTTTTTGAAGGAGTCTCCAGTTCAACTCTAACGCTTCTGACATGGGGAGGTTTTCACAACAACAAGAAAAAAAACCTTTGTGGTCCCTTTAATATATAAAAGAAATAAAAAATGATCACTGGCAAATTGTTTTGCTGTAAACACTTCGAGATGTGCTGTTATTAGAAAATAATCCATTTCTGTGAGCAAAGAGCAAAAGCTTTCATAACCTGCAGGCAGCCACACGCATCCTCACTGATGGATTACGTTATGTGCACGTTCTCATAACCCTTGTGCTTCCTTGTTCCCAAGAGTCAGAAATGCAGATTTTTTTTTTGTTTTTTTTTACAGAAATGTAATATCGCAAAAAAGGTCAACGTTACAGTCGGTGTTAAATTCTGTGCAGTGGATGGAAAAGCTCATACAAAATTATTAATATTGTCTCAAAAAAATAATATTTAAAAAAAGAAAAAATAATAATGAAGACATTTAGTCAAATAAGAGATTTCCTACTTTCTAACAAATCCTGTCTGTCTAACAGAGACAGAAAAACATGGGAATTTAAATGTTTCTCCAGTGAAGAGTTTGTCTGCTAGGAGAAGAACATCAACCAGCAGGGGATACCTGCCATAATTGCCTCCCTGCGTGGCACTTTAATCCCATTCAAAAGCCCCATTCAAAAGCCCAAGTCCAATTCAAAGCCATGCTAATAAGTAAAACAATTTACGCATGTTTTTTTTTTTCTATCGAGATGAGAATGATGAGCTCTCGGCTTCATCTAGGTGTTTGTATAAACACACAGCATCGTTTCAATTATAAAGCGATGCCGTCTGCAAAATTGCACACGGGTGCATGTTTACGAGGGCTCAGGTTAATACCCGAGACCTCTGCAAATTATATATTTCGGTATGTCTAGTCGAGAGTAGCTGTGGCTAAAATGCAAAGTAAGGTACGTACAGATGTTCCTTGTCGCTTCATGGGAACAAGCTTTTATTTACATGTAGTGCAAACAGACTGTAACACTGTCTAATTCAAATGTAGAGTTTGTGGCTTGCCTGTATGAGTGTGTGCTAACCAAAAATAAACAAAACAAGTATGATGCATGTTTATAAGAGAAACAATTTATGGACATTGAAGGCACCACTCGAGGACTGAATCAAGTGCACTCCATTAAGAAATGTTTTTAGTGAAGGATGCTAGAATAAATGAAGTGTAACGCAGTCTGTTTATACACATACAGAACATATCATGATGAATATTATCACAATATACTACCTTAGATTTTGTAAAATTATATATACATACACACAAACACAAACACACACACACGGTCAGGAAAAAAAACTTGTATAATTATTTGAATACAAAATTAATT
>JAOTRS010000031.1:10289999-10305697 GCA_028565755.1 Dinotopterus cunningtoni
GAAGAAGCTCCTCCTCAGTCTCTCTGTGTTGGCCTTCAGGGAGCGGAATCGCTTCCCAGACCGCAACAGAGAGAACATCTATTTATTTAATTTTTTACTCTATTTACACGTCTTTTCTAAATGCTTTGATCTTTTTTATATGCAAAAAATATGATCATTGTGTTGGAAATCAGTAATATTGGTAATATTTTTGGGTGGCTGGAACGGATTATCTGCATTTACATTATTTCCTATGGGAAAATGTGTTTTGCGATACAAATCTCGCCTCCGGGACAAATTAAATTCGTATGCCGAGGTACCGCTGCATTGAAATCAATCTGCACATAAATAAATACAGTGGTATGTGGTGTACAATTAAAACATACACAGTTTAAATTGTTATTATAAAGAACAGAAATTTGTAGTGTTTACTGTTAGAAATGGTTTGTTTTAGCTTCATGTAATTAGCAAAAAATCTCAGACCCCATATGTCTCAGGTGATGTGATCCCAAGTGAAGAGCGCTAAGCTGGATAACGGTTTACTGTGTTTGTACAGAAAATGTGTTCTGAAATTGTCCAGTTAGCACTGGTTATCAGATTTCTTGATGATGCCTTATAATCAAAAGCATTAAAATTCCTGATCATGCTGTGATTTTTTTTACCTCAAGTTGTCTTTCCATAGCATATGCCAACAAGTACTGTAATACCACTACTTTATGTTTGTTTTGTTATATTACTATTAATATTCACATACTGTATATATTCAAATATAAAGAACTGTAAATTCTTGGGGAGAAACATTCCTTCTCAAACCTGAGCAGTTATTAGATTTCAAATGTGCAAATATTCCCATTTAACTAAGAGTTTCACTTTGAAAAAAAGCCCCAAAGTAAAAAAAAAAAAAAAAAAAGGTTTTTTTACCATTTTTGTAAGGTTTGTTACATGTTGTAACAGCTAAACATTCGTGTCTTTTAGAATAAGTTTTTACTTTAGACAAAAACATCTTAAAATACACTTATTAATACACTGCCTAGACAAAAAAAAAAGTCACACACACTAATAACTCGTTGCACTGCCTTTTGCTTTGATCTTGTATTGATGATGGGAGAGTTGGACCTCTACGTAAACTCTTGGACATCCCAAAGATTCTCAATGAGGTTAAAGTCTGGACTCTGTAGTGGTCAATCCACATGTGAAAATGATGTCTCCCGCTCCCGGAACCATTTTATTTTTTTTATTTTTTTTTGAGCTTGGTGAACCTAGGCATTTTCATCTTGGAATATACCCGTGCCATCAGGAAAGAAAAAAAATCCATTGATGGGGGAAAACCTGGTTATTCAGTATATTCAGATCATCAGCTCACTTTATTTTATTGCCACATAATGTTGCTGAGTCTAGACCTGACCAACAGCAGCAACTCCAGATCATGATAGGTGCTTCCGCCTCTCTTCCTAACCCTGATCCACCATCACTTTGGAATAAGGTAAATCTGGACTCAGACTATGTGACTTTTTTCCCAAAGCTCTACAATTCATTCATTATGCTCCCTAGCAATTTGAAGCCTTTTTTCCCCCCACTTAACTGATAAGTGGTTTTCTTAAAGCTACATAGCTGTTTAGCCCCAATCCCTTGAGTTCTCTTTGCATTGTGGATGTGGAAACTGTTACACATACAGTTTTTTCTACCAACGTACGATTTGATTTCACTACACCTTTAAGTGGTCTCTCATCACGCTCATTCGAGCTCATATGATCACCACCTGTCCAGAAAACAACCGTAGACAAAGACAGAACATGTCTTACTTGCTTTTGTAGTTGTTAAGAGCATCGAGGATGAGCTGGCCTCTCTCTGAAGGAGGAGTGTTCGCAAGCTGGTGGAGCAGGAAGAAAAGTACAAGTAAGAAACATTCCATGTGGGACGAGGTACAACATGAAACATTTCACACCTTTACACGTTGAGTCGTCGTTTCTAAATACTAAAAAAACGCGTGTGGCACGTGTCAAGTTGTACATTGCAACAAAGCAGTTTGCCATTACACGCGTTAAATACAGTACGACAATGCAGTCGGTCAGGGGGAGCTTTGCATGTGTTTATGAATGCGCTCTCTGGCTGTGTGACCTTGCCCAGCTGGAAATGATCCCAGTTGTTGCTGATGAAGCTGAGGATTTCCTCCAGTTCAAAGTACTTTTTCTTACTCTGGACTCCAAGGTTGTACAGGGCCAGATGCACCACATCCACCCTGCAGAAGGAAAACGGTAGGGAAATTTAAAACTTACATATCTGGGACTTTAATGTAACTCCACCCTGAAGCACTTAACCACATAAATATGCTTATAATATGTTTCAGTTTGCATTTCAGAGAGACTGCCATGTTCTTGCCCAGTAAAAAATATCATCACACCAGGGTTCGAGTCAAATCCCAGCTAGTAGTGTCTTTTAAATCTTTAGATTCTCTTTAGATTACATGGTGCCACTTAGCAACAGAAATATGCTTATACAGACTTTTGTGCAAGGTGTTTAGAGATTCTGGTGCTAATTTGCTGGTTGGTGTTGTATCTGTGATATTCCTGTAAGCTGTCTGTTGACATCACAAGGGGACCCTGTTATTGCTCACAGTTACAAAACGTTTAAACCGGAGGAAAAATATTAAATGCCAAACGTAGCGATTATAAGGTTTTATAGTTCGTGTCGAAAACCTGAAAAACTACAAGCACACTTTCTTTCTCACTCACCATTTCTCAGACTGGCATTTAAATGGGAAATCGAAACACAAAAGATGTCAAGATGTTGGAAGCAAAGTTCCAGAATGAAGGCAATTATACGACAAAGTACTGTAATGCCATACGATGTCATGTCTACAATTTTGCAAGCATGATGGTGATGGTGGTATTAACATGCAAGCTGAAACTTTGGAAGCTAAACCCAGATGAGACAGATGAGCTGGTGAGAGAGCTGGATGTAAAATGATGCTCAATTGCTGTCTTTAATTGGAAATTAAGTGTGGGCTAATCACACAGGATCACTATGAACAGACTCATTTGTCAGTAAAATGAGCAAGAGAATTTAATCAATGATGTAATTCAATCCATCTTTTGTTGATCAATTCAATTCTCTTAACTGTTTTTTCAATTCCATTAATTGTTGGGTTAGTTTTCAATAAGAATCGAGTTATACGTTTAAAATGAAGACAATTTTAAATGGTCTAAAATCGATTTGCAAACCGTCTGAATCTTTCACAAATACTCGCATTTTGTCAAAATATTGCTACTTCTTTTTTTTTTTTTTTTAGGTTGGTGCAATACCACCACCTACTGGACGGGAGTGTGGAGCGGAAGCTTGGCAGAGAAAAAAAGATTATCGCTTGACTATGAGACATGTTTTCAATGCTTAAATATTCTAGCGCGTTTTAATGCTTTAAAATGTGTAAGAAATATAGCTGCTCAAGACTAACTAGACAACAAACATAAATTGAATTGAAAATCATTCATTAATCCATCGTCTATACTGCTTATCCGGTATAGGGTCACAGGGGTATGGAGCCTATCCCAGGAGACATTGGGTGCCAGGGTGCCAATCCATCACATGGCACATACACACATTCACACACTACAGGCAATTTAAGAACCTTAACTAGCCTAATCTGCATGTCTTGGGAGGAAGCCAGAGTACATGGAGGAAACCTATCAAGCACATGCATACTCCACGCACACAGACCCCGAGACGGGAATCGAACCCTCGATCCTGGAGGTGCGAGGCGACAGTGCTAACCACTACTGTAAGCCACCTCAAATCAAATCATCTACCAGCTTTCTGATAAAAAAAATATTTTATAATAAATCAAACCTCAAACATAACCGAAGATCACAGTAGTTATAAATACAACGGATTTTTCCTTAAAGCATGCAAAAATCTAAATTTTTTTTTAGACAGCTCACAATAAATCTGCATAATCATTTACATGCTGGCTGGAATCCATAACCTTTTTGACCAAGAGATTACTGCCATTTAAACTTTAGATTTTCTTGTCAGAATGAAATGGATATTACAGACATTAGGGAATTTAAAGGCCAGAATAACGGCGTTCGAGCCAAGCAAATTATTTGATAAGGACTTCTAAATATATCTCCTGCTCTGACCAACACGGCCGATCATTTCGCTTAATTGTTCCTGAAAGGACATTAACTGAATAATTCAAGAGGAAAACTACAATATGTGACATGCATCAGGGAGCCTGTAATGTAATGCTCTACTTGTCACTTTACAGGGAAGGATCATGGCCAATCAATACTAAGCTCTTCTGAGTGATCGCTTTCGTCTTATGATGAAATATATCCGTACTGTTGGAACACACTCGTAACAGCTGACGAACACACTATGTTGTCCTCCAGGAACAAGATTGAGAACCACTGCTTTATATGCTTTATTCATTTTTCCCAGTATCGTCTACCATCACTGTAGGTCTAGAACATCTAACAGGCAGAACCATCTGAATCTTTGAGCTATAAATTATAAAAGAGAAGAAAAAAAAAAGAAAAAAAGACACTTACCAGCGCAGAGCCAGGCGCTTGATGTACTCCACACCCTTATTGCACACAGCACAAATGAACAAGTAAAACCTGTAGAAAAAGGAAAAAAAAAAAAAAAACAGCGAAATGGACAGGGAGTACTTTAAAAATGGCCAGCCTCTAAAACGAGATGAATAGTGGGCTATGCAAAACACAGCAATTTTAATGCAATGATCTCCAACTCTCCCCTAATGCCTAGTGCCATTTCCTTTGTGTGCACTACCGAACATACTGTTATAAATCACTTATCGCAGGATGCTGTCCATGAAACATTTCATTATCTCAGCTCTTTTTCTTGAAAGAACCCATCTAGCCTTTTCTTTTCCCCCCTCTATACACAGGGTACATTTTAAAATGCCCATTTCACGACCCAAGTGGATTAGGGTCATTTTACATGTGGGGGTGGAGAAATACAATAATTATCAGACCATAGCTGGGATTTTAGTTCTGTCTAATTATAGGGATTAGGAAAAATTACACTGTACAGTAGCTTACCTGTTATGAAATAGTTAAAGAAATATCCTCAGGTAAGATGTACAATATATACACTATTGCTCAAAAGTTTGGGATCACTTTCTAACTCCATGGTCGTTCCTGATTTTGATTTCTTTTTACATTGTAAAACAATGCTGAAGGCGTCCAAAATATGCAATAATCTCCTTTAAACAGTTGACATCGATCTGCTACTCATGATCTGTAAAGCCTTCCTTCTGAGGCTCTAAATTAACTTTTCCCCTGCAGCAGAGGTAAGTTTTGGTATTGCTTTCCTGGTAAGGTCTTCATGAGAGCCAGTTTCATCGTGGTGCTTGATGGGTTTTGCAAATGAACTTGACAAGACAGTTCTTGAAAAAACTATTCCAGAAAGGCTGACCTCCATGTCCTAAAATAACAACTATTGGTTGTTGTGGTTCTTGTTACATAATTACCTAATTCCATATGTGTTACCTAATTCCATGTGGGTTATTTTATAATTTTTGAAATCCCCAGTATTGTTGTAGAATGTAGAGAATAAATCACTAAACAAAAACCAAGAAATTTGCAAGTGATCCCAAACTTTTGAGCGGTAATGTATCTCATTTGAACTGATATGTCAGTCAGGATTTTACTATAAAATACAGTGGTGCCTCGGCATACGAGCAACTTCTCCCGCCTTAAGAATTAAAGTTTTAAAAGAAATTTGCCTCGGGAATCGAAGCATTTTCAGCACATGATTGACGGAACCTAGCCGAACCAAATGACGAGTTAGTTGCGCATCTGTCCGGGAGCAGTTCAAAACTTGTTTGTGTTAGTGCAAAGCCAAGCCAAGCAAGTTTTTACGGTTTTTTTTTGTTTAGCTTGCATTTTGTGCAAGATTTAATGACGATATAGCACTATGGGTCCCAAGAATGTTATGGTATGGTAGCAAGAAGAAAAAGGAGCCGCTTTCAGTTTGGTTTTTAAAGCAGCCAGTGCCGAGAGGAATCATAAATTAAGGTTACGTGAGGTTTAAATGTCTATTTCATATTTTACTTCATTTACATGTCTATAAAGAATACAACAGATGCAGTATTTGCTTTGAGGATGCTAATGGAGAAGTACAGAGAAGGTAATAGGGAGGTGCATTGTGTCTTTGTAGATTTAAAGAAAGTGTATGACTGGGTGCAGAGAGAGGAGCTGTGGTGTTGTATGAGGAAGTGTGGAGTGGCAGAGAAGTATGTTAGTGGTGCAGGACATGTATGAGAGCTGTAAGAAAGTGGTGAGATGTGCTGTAGGGTGACAGAAGAGTTCAAGGTGGGAGGTGGGTATGCATCAAGGATCGGCTCTGAGCCCCATTTTGTTTGCTCTGGTAATGGACAGGATGACAGATGAGGTTAGACAGGAGTCTCCATAGACTATGATGTTGACATTGTGCTTTGTATCAAGAGCAGGGAACAGGTGAAGGAAAATCTAGAGAGGTGGAGGTACGCTTTGGAAAGGGGAGGAATAAAGGTTAGCCGCAGCAGGACAGAATACATGTGTGTGAATGAGAAGGACCCAAGTGGAACAGTGAGGTAAAGACGGGGGACTTAAAGTACTTAGGGTCTTAAAGTACTTAGGGTACTTAGGGTCACCGGTCAATGGAGAATGTGGAAAGCAGATAAAGAGGCCTGTACAGGTTGGAAGGGTGGAGAAACCTGTCAGGTATGTTGTGTGATAAAAGTGTATCTGGGGGAATGAAAGGAAAAGTGTATAAGACAGTGGTGAGATCAGCGATGCTCTATGGCTTAGAGACAGTGGCACTGAAGAAAAGACTGGAGGCAGAGCTAGAGGTAGTAGAGATGAAGGTGTTGAGGTTTTCTTTGAGTGACAAGGATCAAGAATAAGTTCATCAGAGGGACAACTCATGTTAGATATTTTGGAGATAAAGTCAGAGAGGCCAGATTGAGGTGGTTTGGACATGTTCAGAGGAGAGATTGTGAGCATATCGGTAGAACGATGCTGAGATTGGACCTGCCAGGCAGGAGGTCTAAAGGAAGACCAAAGAGGAGATTTATGGATACAGTGAGAGAGGACATGAAGTTAGTTGGTGTGAAAGAAGAGGATGCAGAGGATAGGGTTAGATGGAGGCAGATAATTTGCTATGGCAAAAAGGGAACAGCCGAAAGACAAAGAAGACTTTATTTACATTTTTAGCTTGTTTTTATAAGCAAAAGTATGATTAAAGTATTGGTAATATTGGTCGGCTGCATTTACATTATTTCCTATGGGAAAATGTGTTTCGTAAAACGAATTTTCGCCATATACTGTACAAATAAGATTAAATTCGTATACAGAGGTACCACTGTATAGAGACACTATACATGGTGATGTTTGTGCGCGCGCGTGTGTACCTGTGGTTTACACAGCATTTCCTTCACAAAATAATCATCAGCTCACGTTCTGCACTGTTATTTATCAGACATTCAGTAGATCAGGAAAACTTATCCCTCGAACAATTGTTTCACTGATGGCTAGGCTCATATTATTTCAGGCTTATCAGTGCTTCTGCTGTGCTACAAGTCATCTTTTTGAAAAGCTGAACGTGTGATCGTGTGACATAGATACGCACCTATCTCCGAACATCATGGACTCCTGCAGGCACTGCGTGCACGCCTCGTGAAACCACTGCTCACAGCGGAAGCACTGCAGCATTTTCAGGTACCATCTAAGAGGAGATGGAAGGAAAAGATAATGGAAATGAATGCTTAGTGTTCTTATCAGGCAGACGACGTGGAGGATATCTAATAAATCAATTACGAGCTGCCCGACTTTACGCTGAGCCAAATCAGACAGTGTGGAATGGGAAGCATGAGTTAGGACACTCAATGTAGTGCAGGGGAATCAGAAGTAAGAACGCAGGACAGCGTACAGTCAGACGCTACACTGTTTAAGGTGACAGATTTCTGGTAAGTGTAACAGAGGAAGTGAAAGAAAAAAGAAAAAAAAAAGACAAAACCACAGAGATAAGAAGAGAGAACTAAAAGGACAGGAGGTTAAAAGAGCGTCCTCACTCTCCAGGTCCTCCGCAGTAGCAGTAGCACTGCTGGTGGTTGGTGCGGTGCAGAGAGTCCCACTCCAGTTCCTCGGCGTTGTAGGTAAGCACTTGCTTCATGGCCTGCAGTGCTTTGGCTATAGGGCCTTTCTTTAGAGCGCCCCCTTTCTGCCAAATAGAAGCACACACACAGACAAACAAGCTAGAACATGAGTGCTAGGCCCTGAACTACCTAGACTACTTATCAGTATAATCACAACCACATCCATGACCAACTACATTCACCAATAACCAGTTTAGTAAAAACAACTTGACGAGTCTAAGGATCAAATGTGAGAAAAAATTTTTGAATATCAAATCAAATTAAATAAACTTTTAGCCTCACACAGTAGATCCCTTATTTCGATTCTGAACTTTTATTTGTACATTCTCCCTGTGGGTTTCCTTAGGGTTCTCCGGTGTCCTCCTTTCTCCCAATAACATATTGTAGTTAAATTGTCAATATTAACAATGAATACTTGCTTGAAAATGAGCTCATGCTCCCAAACAAATATTTCTGCCTTACACGAGGCTCTGGATCCATTGTGACTCTAACCAGTTTTCTGCTCAAACTCAAGATGCTAGTGCCGTCAGGGTCCAGGTTCGATTCCCGCCTCGGGTCTGTGTGCATGGAATTTGCATGTTCTCCCTGTGCTTTTTGGGTTTCCTTCGTCTACTCCGGTTTCCGTCCCACAGTCCAAACACATGCATGTTAGGTTAACTGGCATTCCCAAATTGCCCATAGTGTAGGAATGAGAGTGTGTGTGCCCTGTGATGGATTGGCACCCTGTTCAGGGTGTACCCCGCCATGTGCTCCAAGTCTCCTGGGATAGGCGCCAGGCTGCCCGTGACCTTATATACAGGATAAAATGGTATAAAAGGTGAGTGAGTGAGTTTCGAGCGCCACCTGTAAGATTATAAAGAAAAGGTGACGTTTACCTCTTAAAATGCCTCAAAAGTCTTAAAAGTTGACAGTGAGCGTGCAGGTTGAGTGGTTCTAATGTGGGCACACAGGGCTTCTAACTTTTGACTAATTTGCATACGCAGTGTTTTGTTCAAGTGTGTGTAATGAGTGGGTTTCAGACTTACTCACCCACAGAGTTGGGACAAAAAAGGCTAGAAAATCACACATGATTTTTGATAATGTAATGTCATAAAATGCGACCCCCCCCCCCCCTCCAATCTCTACAGATTTGCAACTTATGCTCCAAATTTTGCACCCTACATCATTTTATTTTCCAACATTGTAGTCACTTTCCTTGCTAGAACTTACACTCCTACAGAAACACAGTTGGGTATCCAAGTGCTGTAACATATATACATGGCCTTGCAAAAGATTTCATACCACTTGAACTTTTCCGCATTGTATCACATCACAACCACAAACGTAAAATGCACTTTAAATGTATTTGGAATTTTATGTTATAGACTGACACAAGGTGAAAGTGAAGGTTCACGTTCCAGCAGGACAACGACCCTTAAAATAAAGGCCAGAAACACAACGGAATGGTTTAGATCAGAGTCTATTCATGTGTTAGAACGGCCAAGTCCAGAACTAAATCCAATTGAGAATCCGTGGCAAGACTTGAAAATTGCTGTTCACAGACACAAAGCTGGTAGAGATATACCATAAAAGACTTGCAACTGTAATTTCAGTGAAAGTTGGTTCTACAAAGTATGGACTCAGGGGGGGCTGAATCCAACTGCACACTACATGTTTCAGATTTGTATTTGTAAAAGAAACTTAAAAACCCTTTCAATTCATAATCATGTGCCACTATGTGTTAGTTTTATCACAGAAAATCGCAATAAAATCCATTTACATTTACATTTGTAGTTGTAACATGACAAAATGTGGGAACGTTCAAGGGGTATAAATACTTCTGCAAGGCACTGTACTAGTTTTTCACTATACTAAAAAGGTTTGCATGGTAAAAAATACACCCTTAAAATATGTAACTTAACACCCACAAAAATGTGCAAGTTTTTATGAAACCTTGTTCTATTCAAATCAATAAGGCAGCCATTGACAGGCAGCTAGGGTACTACTCGGAAACTCGAGGCGGGGTAAATATATGAGGCAGCTTGCAAACAGGCACAGATTAGATCATTACAGCAAGCAGGTAAATGGTCCATACACTAATTCTACAATTGCTGCTGAATGTGAGGTGGGATACACTGGAGTGGAAAGTGTCTGATCGAGTCGTGGGTTAAGAATCTTGGGAGTTTATAGTATGCGACCTTGGGAGTTCCAAGCACACATGTGACACGAGGTGATTTACTGACAGGGTCTATAGAGGACGTCGACTTTAATATGAGCAAAATAACACTGACTTAATTAATTATTATTCGAAAAATAATAGCAGAAATTGAATCGGCATTTTGGTACAATGATGATACCGTATTTGGACAATTTCTTCCACATGTCAAAGTTTAACTCGAGCATTATACTTGACTTCATGGTAACCGAGATGCACCGAGAGCTGATGTTTATTTTAGAACTTGGTTCAAGATATTATTCCTTGAGCTTTTGAGCTGGACCAAATCAAACTGCCTGTAACACTCTTCTCTTATGAAAATCTTCTATCTATCTTGTATCTCTTTAGAAATCTCTTAAGCCTACATCTCTAGGAACGTTGGCCTAAGCAATAGAACACTAATATATACTGCAATAGATATTTTCTCAATAAATGGTTTAAAAAGAAAAAAAAATAAGAAAAAAAAAGGCTCGATTAGGAGACCGCTGGTGTTACAGCATCAAGACTAAGGCCGTCACATTTTTTAAAGGCTTCTTCAAATGAAAATAAAGGGTATAAAGTATGCTTCACAGCCCAACCTGTCCCAAGATTCTTTACGGAAAAGATGATGGTGAAAGCAGCATGCAAGGATATTAAAAATAGATATATTATAAGGGTAAAATATATAACATTTAAATAAAAATAAAAACATAAAAAAACAAGGGGATTTACATGAAATCAGCTCTGTGAGAGACACAATTATTTACTCATCGTCTACACCACTTTATCCTGTATACAGGGTCGCGGAGGGCCCCAGGAGCCCTAGGGAACAAGACAGGGCACACACTGGACAGGGTGCCAATCCATCGCAGGGCACACACATTCACACACTACGGGCAATTTTTGGGAATACCATTTAGAATAATCTGCATGTCTTTGCACTATGTGAGGAAACCCACCAAGCACAGGGAGAACATGCACAATGGTGGCGGGAATCAAACCTATACCCAGGAGGTGCAAGCCAACAGTGCTAACCACTATGCCATCGTGCCACCTCCCTGAGAGAAAGAGGGTTTTTTAAAATGTGGTTAAGAGTTACATGACATTAAAACAACAGCAGTTCAGCTCCGTAGAACAGACCATCTCATTTCGGTTCAGCAGAGACCGCATACACTTCGGCCCCCCAAATGAGAAAATGTTACAACAGAAGCAGTGTGGAACACGAGGGAGAAAATGAGTGCTTTGATAAAAACAATATATTTTACTAAAAAATTAAGTTTATTAAAAAGCATAGCCTTGGCATAATTTAAAAGACATCAATAATTAGGGTCAAGGGTAGCTCAGTGATTAAGGCATTGAAGTACGGTTCGGAAGGTCCCAGGTTCAAACCCCAAGACCACCAAGTTGTCCCCCTTGAGCAAGGCCCTTAACCTTCAACTACTCAGATGTTTAATGAGATTAAAATGTAAGTCGCTCTGAATAAGGGGGTCTGTCGAATGCCTAAATGTAATTATCAGTATCGACTCTATAGTAAAAAAATATTTACGTGATTAAAAACATCTTGCCATAATCACCCAGCCCAATGCATATGCACCTCCTGCATATCTCCTCCCATCCCTGAGCTTTCAGTAGATTCAGTAGCTTTCCCACCTGGTGAATTTTACTCATGTCTGGTCTGACTACTGCTTTAACTGAAAAGCACGAAAGCATAGTCGGCTGCTTCATTACTGTAGCAAAGGGTCAAAAATCGTAACTGCTACGGCTAAACAGTCGGCGTTGGCACCTCTGAGAATTCGATAAATGCCCTTATGTTTGCTTTTTTCCGCGTTTTTCCTGTCTGCGGTAATCACTCATATGGTACTGTTGCAGTCGATAGGGAGCGTTCGTTTAATGCTGTTACTATAAGGTTGTGAGATTGTTATAAGGTCTGGATCGATTGTAAAAAAGGAAAAAGGGGACTAAATGAGACTGAAAGAGACGGGGCGCACACTCACTCTCACTGCTAAGGCAAAAATGCACTTTCTGCAGAACCAAGGCGAGAGGTCGGCTGAGCTCTCCACTTGCGGCATGTGGCACAGCTGGTGGTAGCCTGTCAGGAGAGAGAAGAGGGGGAGAAAGAAAAAAAAACAGAGACGACATTTGAGGGCATTTGACAGGCTGCTGGTCTCAGAGGCACTTCGGAGCTGTAAATATGAAGAGTCTGAATTAATCCCTATGTAGAGAGAGTGCAGGGAGAGCCAAGTCCCTTGTGAGCAATTACACGCGGCACAGTCTTCCCCTCGGCCTCATCACCCAGGCTCAAAATACTCCTCTGTTTGCTTTGAAGACTGCATGGATTTTTACCCAGATTGATGATGCCACGGCTCTGTCCCAGTTTACTGCTTTTTTTTTTTCTGCATCTTGAAACTGCAGAGGTTAACAGTGAACACTGCGTTTAAAAAAAAAAAAGAGACTACCCTGTACATCACTGTGTTATAAATTATTATAAATGATTGAAGAAAAAAACTGATTGGGAAAAAAAAAAAAAACTAATCAACAAACAAACATGGCCTGCTTACAGTAAGTCTCCTACATACGAACATTTGAGTAACGAACTTTCTTAGATACAAGCATGTGATCGCGCACATTCAGTTATATCCCATGATGTCTGGAAGCAAGAGAAAAAGCAGCGGCGATGAAGCTAGTACTGCTAAGAAGCGGCAAGCAATAACGATGGAGAAAAAAGTTTTTTTTTTAAATTTAAAGAATGTAGCACAATTCTAAAGAAAAAGGACAAGATCATGCAAAATGTTAGTTTTTTTTATTTTACACTGGGTATAGCCAATTGAGTTAGTATCCTAGTACCTGGACAATGTTTGTTGGAGACTTACGAACAAATTGGACTTACAAATGAGCTCTCAGAACGGAGCTTGTTCGTATGTTGGGGACTTACTGTATTTGCAAAAAAGAGACTACACTGTACATCACTGTGAAGCCTTATCATCTGATTATGAATGATTGAAGAAAAAAACACTGATTAGAAAAAAAAACATTAATCAACAAACAAACATGGCCTGCTTACAGTAAGTCCCCTACATAGGAACATTTGAGTTACGAACTTTCTCAGATACAAGACTTACTGTATTTGCATAAAAGAGTAACTGACGGACTGTCCTGATCTCTCGTTCACAGACACTCAGACAGTTATCAAGATGAAGCCTTAGCAATATGATTTTTCTTCAATATTTGTTGTAGTATTGTACAGTAATATTTATACCGTTTAATGTAGTAATTTATGAATTTATATGCAGTAATATTTGTACTCCAGCTAGTTTTATTTCCCTTTACTCTTTACCTTTAACCCTTCTGCTCCACATTTATTTGGGGATTTTTCTCTAATGCTGCTTTCACATCTAGTCGTCTGACTTTGGAGTCTGAATCAAAGCGAAATTGATACTTTGGGTTCGTTTGCAGTTTGGTTTGATTTAGTTTCACATTCCGTTTAATTAAACAAAGCAGAACGGAGAGGAAAACAAAAAAAACATTAACCCGAGTGCCAGGAGATCAGAGAAGTCATTTTTGTATGAAAAACAATGAAGTGACGCTACATACAGTATGTCCAAAACTAGTTTTAAAATGTTACATGGAAGTGGTTATTTTCTTTATTTCTGTATGTGCAGAACATTTCTGCAGTTCTACGGCGCTGTCCTTAGGCTCTTTGTGTCCTTCGGGCGCCATGCATCAGTTTAGCAGTTCAGTTGTATTTGATTTTAATTTTATTGAAATAAAAATAAATGGCATGGCTGGATTACTTTTTTGCAAGATGATTGATTCATTGGTAGCGGGGTTTTTTTTTTTTTTTCAATACCGCCGTACAAGACCTGGTTTTTCTTCAAAGCGACTGCCATGTTCTTAACTGATAAAGAGAAACAAAAATATATATTTTTTTTTTAAAATCACACCGGGGTTCCATTCAAATCCTTTTAACGGTTGCCAACCAGCTAGCTTTGTTTAAGAATATTTTCTGATGTCGATTTGTTTTTAACTTCATCTTCAGATTCCTTTAGTACGCTGTGCTGAAATGTCACACATCCGTTCACCCGCATGGTGCATCTGCTTAGCTGCGATTTGCATAGATGAAATTCTGTTCCACAGACTAACCTCATGTAAATGTGGGCTGGGAAATTAAAAAAAAAAAAAAAAGAATAAAAAAAAAAGAAAGAAAGAAAGACAAAAAGGAAAAAAAACACTCCGTTTTTCTGTGCCGAGAAGTGACTCACCAATTCCACATTTTCCACAGATAAGGATTTTATTCTCAGACATCATAGTCATCTCGGAGCACACGGAGCATTTGGGCTCTTCTCCAGGAACGCCAGCTGAGTTGATGAATAAAAAAATAATAAATAAAATACAGTGCAGCATAATTACACATTCACATCATGTACATATCATAGTCAGTGCACATGCACACCAGTCAAAGTAAGACAACGATTCACCTGTGAGATCATTCAGGTTATATTTAACGCTAAAATTCACAAAACGCTCATTAGTGCAAGTGCACTGAATTACAATAAAGCGACAGAAATCTATGTGCTTCCTCAGAGCTCCATGGTAACAGCAGACATGACTACAGAACTGCAGCAGAGAGCAGATGAAAGAGAAGATGAAATCATGGACGCTGCGTACCGTGTTGTATGTCCTTCCAAAGCACCCAGAACTTGGAGTTGTCTTCGAACGTGACGAAACAGCTCTGCTTTGAAGAGCTAACCTACATGCACACACACACACACACACACACACCATGAAAAAGTCTCCGTCTTTATTGTTCTTATTAGATTGGACTGTGCATACACTGAACATTATACAGTTTATGGGTAAGGTCACATGATCCTGAGGAGAGGAAGGTAGATCTAGAGGTAGATCTACCTACTCATGGCCTTTATGGGAATATTACTAAATGTTTTGAAACGTTTAGAGTCGTGTGAGATGTGCTGCGCTACATTCACTAAAAGAATAAACACGTGCAACGTTAACACGTGCAGCACATTTGAAAAACAAATCACTTTCCATCATTTCACACTTAAAGCACAGGCTTCTTGCTCCTGAGTGCCGCAGTGGTGCCTTAGTTTGCTGCAATCATCTGGAGATTGAGTTTGATTACTGGAAGATTCTGGCCACGCTATCTCAAGGGAAGGGGTGGCACGCTGCACTGTCGCGTCAATCACGCAAACGAGCCAATCACGGCCTCTGTGAGCTTGTGCAAGTGGAGCAGGCAAATACGCTTTCCTCAGAGTGTGTTCGCTATCCCTGACTTAAGGGAGTATTGGAAGTATACACACATGCAGACAAACAGACAGACAGGTGCAGACAGACACGACGCACGCAAAAAGACACACAGACAGACAGACA
>JAOTRS010000031.1:10315768-10327921 GCA_028565755.1 Dinotopterus cunningtoni
GTCGTTATTATTATTATTATTATCATTCTTATTATTATTATTATCATTATTATATGTTATTATTATTATTATTATTATTATTATTATTATAATTGTTATTAACAAATCAACAGTAATAATGAATAGGACACTGTAAATGCCTCAATCATTGATTAATCATTGACCACTGATGTAGAATTTGTGTCATGGCAGCAAACACAGTTCCTTATTTTTGCAAACCAACCAAACCAAACCTACCCCAAACTTAACCTTTTACCCTCCTCTCTATTATCTCACACCTCAGCCCCAAAGTTATAATATCAGCAATCTTACATCATTATACGATCTTTTCATGTACTTTAACAGGGTCTAGTTTCTCTTTGCTGACTCATAATTTCATGACTGTTATTTTTATTACCAATGCTTTTACTGTGAATAACTAGTACACTTACTGCACATTCTGATGTTTAATGCAAACATCACCTGACACTCTTGACCTCTATTTGCATCTTTCTATGTATTCTGGATAAGACTCCTTATTGGATAAGAACACGTGCAGGTTTTTCTAATAAAGTGGACGGTGAGACTACAGTAATTATCAGCTATTTAGGCTTCGTTTATTAGCTGAAGTCCTTTTATGGACAAACATGCCAGTTGGCGGTTTGAGAAAACCGTTTAAACGGACAAATTTGATTTTTTTTAAAGTTCTACAAAGACTGCACTGGGTGGTGTAGTGGTTACCACAGTGGCTTCACACCTACTGAATGCAGGTTGACGCCTTTGGGTCTGTGTGTGTGGAGTTTGCGTGTTCTCCACACACTCAATGGGTTTCCTTCATTTTCCTGAACGTTTCATTGAGTTCAGTTTTCCTGAACTGAAATTTAGGTCGTATTTACATTTTGCTCATATTTAAACCACTGATTACCTTTAAAAGATTTCTCCAAAAATAGAGAAAAACACATTGAACGATTTTATTTCAGCTCCACTGAAAGATTCATAGATATCCATAATGAAAGATGCCTAGCTCTACATTTATAAGCTCATCTGTCCATGAACCACCCTTACTGACTCCATTATAAGATGTGATCTTGGCAGGATGAATCCAAGGCAAGGTTTGAAGAGAATCTAAATAAAAGCTTCACATAAGAAAAAACTCTTTATTAGGAACACTCTATTAATATTTTGAAGGACCTCCATGTCGCTCTCAAAACAGCCTTAAATATTAATTTTATGGATGCTGGAAACCTTTTTTTGACCGTCTGGTTCGTGGTGAAATGAGTGCATAATGCAATTACTACAGAGTCAGAACCAACAGGCCACTGAAGAATGTTGAACTAATTTTCATGCTCATGAAACCAGTTTGAGATGACCTTTACCTTGTAATATGGTGCATTATCATCCTGGAAGTAGCTTTAAGAAGAGGGGTATATTGTGGCCTTGAAGGAATGCACATGATCAGCAATAATACTCTAAAAGGATGTGGCATTCAATATATTACAAGAAAACATAAAACCACCTCCATCAACCTTGGCTCCTAACACAAAGTTCATGGATTCATTCTGGTGGCGCCAATTTAAACCTCACCATCTGTGTGCCTCAGGACACACTACATTTTCCAGTCTTCAACTGTCCGGTTTTGCTGAGCCTGTACCCACTGCAGTCTCATTTTTCTTTTCAAAAGCAGTACTCGAGATGGTCTTTTGCCTTATAGATATAGTCCAACATGTTGCGCAATGTGTGTGAGATGCTTTTCCGCTCAACACAACAGTACAGAGTGGTTATTTGAGTTATCATAGCCTTTCTGTCAGCTTGAATCAGTCTAGCCATTCACAGTTGACCTCTCTCATCAAGAAGTCATAAATATTGGAGACCTTTATGCTTAAAATATTCCAGGAGATCTGCAGTTAGAGGAATATTAAGTGCTGGCTAATATACTGTACTATGCATGGCTTTTATGCATTGCATTCCTGCCACATAATTGGCTGATTAGATAACAGCATGAATGAGTAGGTGTTTTCAATAAACTGTTTATTGAGTGTAACACTGCCACCAAGGTACCAATATACGGTAATGGTACAGTAACTAACCTCCAAAAGATCCAAACTGTTAATCCAAGCGGAAAGACAAACCACTGGGAAATCAGAACACATATTTTGTGCATAACATATACCAGATATTTCCTCAATGTGAATAAAATCGAAATTTATATTAATTATTTGTCTAAAAACAGTCGGCCGTCTCAAGGGTTTTGCATCATCATCTTTTTTGTTTTTTGAACAAAAAAAGGAATAAAAAGGAATTAATATTCAAAAAAGGGGGGAAAAAGGAATTCATATTCCAATTTGAGGAAAATAAATGCCATTTATTACACATAAATATTTCATACAGCATATAAAAATAGCAAAACAGAAAGAGCTCTGTATACAAAAATATCAGATTTACACATTTAATATCAAAATCTAGATCTTCTTAAGATTTTCTAAACAAATACAAAAATGGTTACATTCATAGTCATAGTCAAATTCAATTCTCCATTACAATGCACTATGTATTTTTACATTCCATAAAATAGGTTAAATTGGTCAAAATTAAAATGGATGTTGTGCTAATTTTGGTCATTAAACATTTTCCTAAAAAAAAAAAAAATCCTTAAAAAATGTTTAAACACGTGACTCCATTTATACATTATACATTAATTCATTATTAATTTAATATTTTTTCAAGATATTTTATTCAAGATTAATTTATTTCTGTATAAATTTTTTTTGGCTTAAACTGTACATATCGAACTTAAAAAAAAACTCAATAAATAATAATAATAATAATATTTGATCCGTAATTGCAGCCTAATGCAGTTATTAATCTGCAAAATGTCGAGTATGTTCTAGGCACAGCAGCAAAAGAATGATTCAGAGCACATTTTGTCACCCAAAGCGAGATATCCTGCAGTAGCAGTCCACTCAACCTGACCTCAGTCCCTTCTTCCTCAGTTATATCATCATTCAGGATTCAGGAAGAGTCCACCACACACTTGATAAATAGCGTGTCGTCTTTACAGTATGCATGCTTCGGGGAGCGCAGCCTGGCCAGAGGGCAGAAGAGAGGGCAGCCGCTGGCCACGTTCATCTCAGAGACGGGCCGCTGGAATGACATGGACGAGAGATCGGGGCGGAATGTGTCGATTACGTGCTCTCTTTGGTTCTGGTCAATGAGAAAGAAAGTGACCTGGAAAAGATGAAGAAGGCCGTCGTTACATCAGAGCATAGGTCAATAGTGTGCTTTTCCAGCAGAAATAGCACCAGTCTAAGTACAAAGTGCTCCATCAATCAGGACTTCAAGATTCTATCAGACTTTTTTGACAAACCTCAATTTAAGATAAAAATACTTCATTGTAGTCTGTGGAGAACTTTTTGCTTTTGATTATGTTGAGCACCCGAGACACTGTGTATGGGCCACTATTGTAGAAAAACTAACCTATTAATACACACATTTAAATTAACCATTATTCATGTGAATGCCAAAACTACTGTCCAAGCTTTGCTGTTTTACAAAAATGATGCACATCTTCCGACAAATCGGATTCAAGAATTCACCTGTGCCCATCTAATCAGCCAGTTATGTGAGAACAACTCAATGCATTTAGGCATGTAAAGCATCTGAATGGGGAAAAAGGTGGTTTACAGTAAGTGACTTTGAACATGGAACGGTTGTTGGTTCCAGACGGGCTGGTCTAAGTATTTCCAAAACTGCTGATCTGTTCAGATTTTCACAACCATCTCTAGGGTTTACAGAGAATGTTCTGAAAAAGAGACAATATCTAGTGAGCATCAGTTCTCTAAATGAAAATGTCACAGAAAGTCAACAGTAACTTAACTAACATATTGTTACAACTGAGGTATGGCAAAGAGCATCTCTGACTACACCGCACATCGGACGTTTAAGCAGATGGGCTCCAACAGCACAATACCACACCGGGTGCCACTCCTGTCAGCTACGAAAAGGAAATTGAGGAGACAATTCACATGGGCTTACCAAAATTGTACAATAAAAGATATAAAAAATTTTTTTGCCTTGTCTACTGAGTCTCGATTCCTGCTGCGACGTTTGGATGGTAGGGTCAGAATTTGGCATAAACAACATGAAAGCCTGCATCCATCCTGCCTTTGATCAATGGTTCAGGCTGGTGGTGGTGTAATGGTGTGGGGGAGATTTTCTTGGCACACTTTGGTCCCCTTAGTACCAACTGAGCCTTGTTTAAATGCCACAGCATTCCTGAGTATTGTTGCTGACCATATATATCCCTTTATGTCATCTCAAACTGGTCATTTCTTGAACATGACAATTAGTTCACTGTACTCAAATGCCCTCTACGGTCACTAGATCTCAATCCAATAGAGCACCATTAGCATGTGATGATTCGGCTCATGGATGTGCAGCCGACAAATCTGCAGCAACTTTGTGATGCTGTCATGTCTATATAGACCAAAATCTGTAAGTAATGTTTCCAGAACCTTTTTTAATCTTGCTACTGAGAATTAAGGCCATTCTGAAGGTAAAATGGGTCCAACTCAGTACTGAGATGTACCTAATGAAGTGGCCAGTGAGTATGTTTTGGTAGAACTTTTTCAAATTTGTAAAATCTTTCTAGCTTATTGTGATTTACTTAATTTACAAAGTAAATATCAGGCTGATTAAGTTCCTGGACAGCTATATCACTAACTCAGTCATTATCTATACCTCTTTATCCTGTATACAGGGTCGCGGAGGGTTATCCAGGGAGACTTAGGGCTTGATGCAAGGTAAACCCAATCCATTGCAGGGCACACGTATTGGCATTCCCAAAATCTGCATGTCTTTGGATAGTGGGAGGAAACCGAGGTACCCGGAGGAAACCCACCAAGCATGGGGAGAACATGCAAACTCCATGCACACAGACCCAAGGCAGGAATCGAACCCTAACCCTGGAGGTGCAGGGCAACAGTGATAACCACTAAGCTACCATGCAGCCTGGATAGCTCAGATCATTAGGTGGTTCAGAGCAAGCAAATGAAATCCCTTAGGCATGCTTTAAAATCAGCTGTCATTTTTATTATAGGCTCAAAGTAGAAAAAAACATAATAATAATAATAATAAGTCCTTAGTAAAAAATAATTCAGTCCTCGAAATTGCAGTATGTCCACACTATGCAGCATTTAGTGAATGCAGACTAAAACATGCTAAAACACTACTTGTGGTTGAAATACCCCAGAAAAGTCTTCATTTTTCAGAATCTTTCCCACACACATAGTGATTAGGAGTACAAAAAAAGCTAAAGCTGTACCTGCATTGACTTTACTGAGTGCCAAAACTTTTAGCCTGGAAATATTACAATCACACAACTCTAAGTTAGAGCTTTATAATTTCAAGGCCTTGAAATTCCTAGTCACTGTAATATTCTTGACAAGAGGTTTTTCCATTTTAATTCAATTCTGGATTTTTAGAGAGCCGTCACATCGCCGCCGCACTTGTGCCAGAACATGTTGACCTGTTTTGCCATGTCAACTGCAGCCATAGCAACAAGGGATTTATTCAAATCCAGAGAAGACAGTCCATCCAAGAAAATCAGTTTAATCCTATCTGGAGCTCTATTTTCCGTTTCTGATTCATTTATTTATTTATTTTTATCATGTTTTACAATTTTGTAAGGCAGGCCTGGACTGACCATCGGGAGCACCCGGTGGCCTGGTGACTGATTTGGCCTGCTGCCAGCCAGATGTATTTTTAAATTATTATTATATTCTTTTTGTAATAATACATATATTTAATATTATTGCCCACTCAATGTACTAAAGTGATGATTTCCGAATTTGGCATTGAATTAGTCAATTAAATAATTAACAATAGTAACTGTTCATTAATCAGATTCTGTTAGTCTTGACTTGCGTCGTTACGTTATGTGTGCTCCACGTCTCCCCATAGCGGCAAAGCGTGTAAACAGACATGCTAGGATGAAGAAAAAACGGCGAGGTGGAGAAGAAAGAGTAAGGCCACGAAAAAAGAAAGCCCTTCAAGAACAAGCAGCAAAATGTTGAAAAATTTCTGATCTGTTCAGGGCTTTAAGTGCAGGTCTGTTTCATCTGTAAATTACTGTAGTTTTTTTTATTGCAAGATTTAAACTGCTAGCAAATTATGTATCGCCCCTACTATCATCATTTAAAATACCCTATGCTAAAAAACATTAATATTATTTATTGTAAAGTTACATGGTATTTTAGCAGACAAAAAATATTACATTCTTTTATATAATTAGGAAGGGAGCAGGGAGAGACATAAACAAAAATGAGTCATAAAGTCAGATTTTTCTAAAAATATTTTGTTATAATAATGTATCATAACATAATAACATAGTAATGTAGTCATTATTGTTCTAATTTTTATATAGTAGAAAATTGTCTGCCCATTTGTGTGGTTTAAAACTTTTTTCCTCTTTTTTTTTCAAATTAAGGTGGAGACAGTCAGCCTAGCACTTGATCTGGTGCAGTGACCAAACATCAGATTCAGCCAGAGACTGCAACAAGTAGAAAGAAAATAAGATTTTTTTTTTTACATATTGGATGAAATTTATTGTTTTGCTAATTTGGGTATCTAAGACTGGAAAAATATCATTTTAAAATCAATCAATCAATCAATACTTCAATAAATATTTATTTTGATTCTGATCAATCTAATTACAATGAGGTGGTTGTTTTGCACCAAGGTTAAGTTCTGTTTGTAACACGAGAGCAGAAGAAGTTATGGGTACACTTTAAATACAGTTTATATATATGAACTCAATTTTGCCATTGAGATGACTGACTTAAGTGTCAACACTTGGACTGGTGTGTAACACTAGTACTTTTCTTTACTCAGTGTATGAGGCTGATGATCCTGGTGGAAGGGAGAGGCAAAGAGAAGGCGGAGAATTTGAGGAGAAGGAAAAGGAAAGTGAGGGTGCCGTTCAAGAGAAAGCCTTTGATTATTTTGCAAGTCTCTTTTTTTCGCTACCATCCACAGCAAAGCCCGATACAAGCCCTTCCTAACATCTTCTACAGCAAAGACAAAATAAATAGGAAATGGTTGACATACTGTGAAGAGTACACTCTTCAAGTGTTACAAGAGAACACTATTTATATTGTTCCATTTGTCTGGCACTTGCCAAACCCTCAGCCAGTGATAGTTCGTTCGTCAAAGGTGAAATGAGCGCATGGAAACATGTTCATCAAAGAATTGCTGAGCATGAAGGGAGAATTGCTGAGCATGACTGGCAGAAAAACAGATATCAGTACATCGAGATCCAGTAAGGAAAAAGCGACAGGTTACGGAACGCCTTTATTAATGTCATCAAGGTCATTGGTAAGCATGGCCTTAGTTATCGTGGTGATAAACATGAGAGTGCTTATTCCCTAGAAGACTTACTAGACTTATAATCAATGTGCCATTGTACTAAGATATGTGAAACTCATTGCAGTCATTGACTGTGAGTCCACTTCTGGAGAAAACCTTGTTGTTTTGCTGAAGAACGTTTTGGAAAAAGTTGGCATTGACATCAAGGAATGCATTGGCAACTCAACAGATGGGGCTGCAAACATGCAAGAGCAGTACAAGGGATTTTCTACACTTCTCAAAGAAGAAGCACCAGCACAAGTCAATGCTTGGTGTTATGCACATATACTTAATCTTGTGTTGGCAGACACAGTTGAAATTGTAGCGTCAAGTGCATCACTTTTCTCCCTGTTAAATGACATTGACACATTCATACAAGAGTAATACAAATGCATGAAAGTGTGGGAGGAAGTCAGTAAGGACAGGAGACACAGACGTATTGCTCCAATAGGAGAAACAAGGTGGTGGTCCAAAGACCAAGCACTATGCAAAGTTTTTGGATATTTTGGGAATCCTGACCTTGTTACCACCATGGCAAAGATTAAAAAAGACATTACAATGCAGCCAACTGTGAGAGTAAAAGCCAGAGGTCATATCACAGCACAGATTTTCCTTCCGAATATTTGCTCAAACTACACCACTGTCAAAGTATCTTCAGAGAAGTGGCATGGACTTGCTGACTGCTCATGGTTATGGGAACTGAGGACAACTTGAAAAGGTTAAGCCGGGTATTTTGAAGGGGTTAAAAAAGCAGCAGATACATTTGTACTGTGGTCAAACAGCATTCTACAGGAGAAGGATAATTATGACTTTGATGTGCAAACTGCCCTCCCAGAAAAAAAGGCAAAGGAAAAAAAAGTCATGCCAGGTGAGATGGCAGAGGATGAGCCACTTTCAGATTCTTTGAAAGAATGCAGAGTCAACGTCCACAATGTCATCATGGACACGGTCCAAGATAGTATCTACCACCGATTCACAGCAAATGCAGCTCTGTGTTCAGATTTTGCCTGCTTGGATGCTAAAAAGTTTGATGAAATACAAAAAAGCTCTGGTGGAACTTAGCAAATTTTTGATCAATTTTGATGATTGTGCCACAGTGGAGACGTTGAGGTATGAGCTGTCAAACTTTGCAACACGCTGGGAAAAACTAAAGATGTCAACTAGCTATAGTTTAAAGACAGTGAATGAGCTCTCAGGAGAAGATACCAATCTTTCAGGTGAAGCTGAGGACTTGGAGTTGGTGAGCAGAGTTTGTTCAACCTTCAAAAACTGTTCAGTATGTTGCCATATTCTGCTTCTTAAATACAACCTTCTTACTGATGCCTATCACGTCATTGGACTGGGCTACAAATTCTTGTTGACATTGTCTGTGACACAAGTAGCCTGTGAAAGAAGCTTCTCCACATTGATGCTTGTGAAGAACAGACTTAGGACCTCCATTAATAAGGAGAACCTTGAGGCTTTAATGTTAATGTCAACAGAGAAGGAGATTCTTGTTGGAATTGACACTGACAACATTATTGATAGAGTTGCTGAGAGCAGCAAAGTCTTGTGCAATTTGCTGACCTTCTAAGGTGAACATTTTGTTGAACTGTGTTGAACCTCTCTTCTGCAGTTAGAGGTCATTTATGAGTGAGAAATAGAGAGTAAATAGCAGCTTTGGACTTCTGGCATAACGCTCTGTGCAGACCCTTGTAATCTGATATAAGGGATGCTTTACTTCAAAGTTGCTTGTAAATGTTTTAATGTGATTTCCATACTGTTTATTACATTTAATTTATTGGGAAAAAAAATAAAGCTGTCTGTGGTTTCTATATTTAATTGGGTGCATAGGGTGGCCTGGTTTGGTGTGTGATTTCCCGGCCTGAACTTGTGTTCCAGTCCGGCCCTGTAGTAAGGAGCAGGTTATTGTGAGACTTGTTCGTTCTTACCTTGTGTTTGAAAGGCCATGAGAGAAGTGGGTCATACTCTCCTTTCATAATCACGAAGAAAAGAGAGATGTGTGTTCCTTTCCCGACTCCGTCGCCATGCATGTACAGCCGCATGCAGACTTTAAATCCATACCTGGACGTAAAAAAGGCTGGAAAAAGGAAACAGAGCAATGAATCACAGACTTGTATTAAAAAACGGTAGTTTTTGAAAATATCAACAAGACATAAGCTACGTATCTTAGGTTTAAGTTCTGATTGCACAAACCAATAGGTTTTTCCTCTTTTCCGATAACTACATGTCTTTAAGTGTTTTATTCCTCATTCTACATGACAGTGATTTTGTAACACCATCAGTTGCTTAGCATCTAAAAATGACATTATTTTATAAATGTTATGCAGCGTCCACAAAGCTGTTGTACTGAATATCAGCATGGCTGTAATGCGCCCATAATACCATACCCCTATCTTACCTACGCGGTTTAATGAAGCGATAATACCCGATTTAATAATGCGTTAAGAACTTCGCGGAATGTTGGGCAGTCACTCGCGGTGGCTCACGGTGCCTAACACCACATCTCACCGCGAGTCACACTGCATAGGTGAGATAGGAGTATAAGCATGAGGGCACAGTCTGAATGCCCGAAGAGATCACAGCCATGCTGATATTCAGTACAACAATGCAACTTCAAGTGTGATACAGTATAACTTTTATACAACAGACCCACAAACACAGTTCATCATCAACTTTCAGGGTTCTGGGCTTGAAATTTAAAGCTACAGTAGTATGCTATACAGGATGTACAATCCCTCTTCAAAAACGTTATCTTAAGAGGTGAAAAATATTTTGAATATAGTTAAATGTATCTACACTTTCTTAAAATAAGATTACAACTAAGCATATATAAGTTTATTAAGCTTATTTCTAATTTTTAAAAAAATGCAAAAAAAAAAAACATTTAAGCAAAAATAATATGCTCTACAGTATTCCACCACACATGAAATGCCTCTGGTCCGATCAGGCAACTGTTGTGTAAATTCTCTTAACATCTCGTTTCTAATGTGGACTTGAAAAACATCTCTAAAAAGCTCTGACACTGAAGAGTCACAAAAAAATGTTTCATTACAGACGTACTTAACCTATGAAATGATAAGTTGTACTTGCGATTCACCTACGAGTCTGCTACATATAGTGCTAAATTTATGCTGAACAATGTCTACTGTCTATGAATTTTCATTAACCTTTTAAGAACCCAATACTTTATGATTTTCTGTGTTGCTATGATTTATGCTAGGATACCTACAGTATGTTTTAAATAGCTATGACCAGGGAAGCTATGAAACCTTGCTTAACTCAATCAAAAAGCTGAATAACAATGTATGTTTACCACAATTTCAGACCTTTCATTTATGTCATACAGAATGTTTTAAGCTAAACCGATTGAAATGCAATGTTAGAATTAGTTATTTGGATCTGCCAGATCCTATATGTTTTATATCCAGTGCTAGCTGACAACATCGAGTGAGAACTTATTTGTCCTTGAAAGTTAGTGAGCACACAACACACACTGGACAAAAATATCCTTGAATACAGTAGCTGCCAAATCAATCAAGCATGGAATGTGTTGATTTTATTCCAAATAGTATTAATTCATGTACAAATGGAAATATTAAAGAGCTTCTACTAATTCTTCTTTAAAGTCAGATGCGAAAAATCTTACTAATCTTATCTCGGGTATTTAGGTGACGCACTTTGGACTGATAAAGACAGGAATGCTGTTGCCTTATTGTGTAGAAGTACATAACTGCAAACTATTCAAATGCTTTATCCTTGTCAGGGCCATGCTGGATCGAACTGAGTGAAAAGTAAAATCATACAAATATTCACATGAATTTCCTAGTATTTTGTTGCATGTTATGTCAATTACTCAGAAATGTGGTATAAATAAATACAAAATCAATCAATCAATTCATTAAAAATTTGGAGTCTTTGTGTGTTGTTGCATTAGAACTATCCTTCACTGGAACTAAAAGGCACAAATTTGTTCCTGCATGACAATGGCACTGTGCACAAAGTGAGATCCATGACTTTTACAAGGTTGGAGTGAAGAACTCAATGGCTTGTACAGCACTCTGACCTCAACAACACAGAGCACCCTTTGTTATGGACTGCACCCCGGGTCTCCTCGCTCAACATCCGTACCTGACCTCACTCAAGCACTCTTATGGCTGAATGTGCACAAATCCCCACAGCCATGCTCTGAAATAAAGTGAAAAGCCTTCCAACAAGAGTAGAAGTTGTTATAACTGGAAAGTGTATTATTCACTCACTCATCGTCTATACTGCTTTATTTAAGATTCAGGGTAGCGCGGAGATCCCAGGATACTTAGGGCACAAGTCCTGAATGGGGTGCCAATCCATTGCAGGGCATACACACAAATACACACTCATTTACTACGTGCAATTTGAGAACGCCAATTAGCCTAATCAGCAGGAAACTGGAGTTCCCAGAAAAAAAAAACCCACCAAGCACGGGGAGAACATGCAAACTCCATGCACACAGACCCAAGGCGGGAATCGAACCCTGACCCTGGAGGTGCGAGGCCAGAGTTCTAACTCCTAAGACTTTTTTTACTTTTGTAATTTTTTTCACATTGTTGTTATTTTTACATGACAAATGAAGTTAAGGTTAAAGGTGCATTTGTTTAAACATACACTCTAAAAAATGATTCTGTGGCCTTGTAAATTTCACAGTAATAAAAAGGTGATGTTAACTTAATAAAATCTCTAAAAATCACATACATGATTGTTTGAGTTAGACAAATCAAAATAAATGCCTAAAAA
>JAOTRS010000031.1:10339352-10355239 GCA_028565755.1 Dinotopterus cunningtoni
CTGCAAATTAAAGTTTGGAATGTTGAAAAAAAAAATCCTGTGTTGTTATATAAATCAACACAATCCACATCTATGTGTATCCCCCCATTGGTTCATTAGCTTCTATGGTCAGAGCGCAGGGTCATGGTACGGTGCTCAACAAGCAGAACAGGTCAATGACCTTGCTCATGAACCATAGTACCACAGTAGCAGCTTGGCCGTGACCTTCTGATCAATAGCTCCTACTTTTGACAAAATCAGCCCTGATCATTTAAAAAAGTTATTGAATAGAAACAAAACATTATTTTTTTTTATTACTCATAAAACATTATGAGTAAAGTTTTTATTTCTTGAATAATTCTGAGTCACTAATTCAGATTTAGTGTGAGACACTTGGTAATTTTCTAGCTGCTGTTCGGTTTAGTGTTTGTATTTTCTCTGTTCACAGATGTAGCACTATATAAACATAAATATTAACCAAAATTAAATAAATTGAACTTGAACCAGTGATTTAACCAAAGTTAAATTTAGATTTTACACATCTAGGCCCACTCGCTCACTCACTCACTCACTCATTGTCTATACCGCTTTATCCTGTATACAGGGTCACGGGGACCTGGAGCCTATCCCAGGAGGCTTAGGGCACAAGGCAGGGTACACTATGGGCAATTTGGGAATGCCAATTAGCCTAACCTAGATATCTTTGGGAGGAAACCGGAGTACCAGGAGGAAACCCACCAAGCACGGGGAGAACATGCAAACTCCATGCACACAGAGACGGGAATCGAGCCTGGCTGGGAATTGAACCCGCATTGAACACAAATATATCGTCCATTTACCATTTCTCATTTGAAGGACTCATTAATGGGCAATCTTCTCTATTATACATATGTTTAATATATTTGGGGCCCCTAACCAACATTTCTCAGAGTGATGAATCTACTTGGAGTAGTGAAATGTGTCAAACCAACAAGAAGTAGTCCAGCTGACAGGATGCAACCTCCAGATATGGTTTTACATTTATGAGTTGGGATTGGGCAGTCAGATAGATACTGTATGAAGCTTGCTAGACAAACAAACACCACTGAGATTAACCTGGGAACATTTTGAAGGCAGCAGGTTGCTTGTGTGCGGCTCAATTACTCCATTAATTAGTTCATTTTCATTAAATTACTGAACTTGAAAATACGAGGTCAAGCGGAAATATTGCAGGTAGACCCAAACGAAAATAACTGCAGAAGCAAGCAGGATTAGGCAGAGGTCTTTGTAGGGAGAGCATAAGATGGTCCAGTATAGACAAACTTCATTAAAATAGCATGAAGAAAAAAAAATTGCAGAATTTGTCTACTCTTAAATTTATTTAGCCATTCATAATATGCAATGTACATTCTTATAGCAAATGGTTGCACCAGAACTAATTTAGGGGTTTCGCAGAAATAGGGTGGATGTTTATGCAATCTTATTATTCTTTGTAAATAATTTAGCAAGCTATATTAATTTTCCCCCAGTTAATTATACAGGACATTGTGACACAATTAACTATGGAAAAAGTTAAACTAGGAATATTTAAGCAAGTTACTTTACACAGATGGAACATTCTTACCTGGAGCTCCGAAGGGGTCAGAGGGCAGGAACATGCAGGACATGTGCTCTTATTATTGGGACAGCCTTTCTCCAGGTGAGTAGCCAACGTCCTCCTCAAAACCATCAAGCCACAGCCAACATTGCAGGGGATTAAGGCGTACTCACACTGACTCTGATGCTCCTAAAAGATATTCACAAGCTACGATTAAAATATTTTTTAGGATTTTTTTTTATATATTTCGAAATGACTTTAAAGAGTCCCATAGTTTTGCTTTGTAACATAAAGTTTCCATTTTGCAAAAAAGCTTTTTTTTTTTTTTTTGCAACCACAGTTTTTATTACAGTCAATGATGTAAAACTAATTATCATGTCTCAGAAAAAACAGGACATGCTCCAACAAAAAGGTCAGTAAGATATTTTTAATGTTAAGATTTAAAAAGATTGAATCAATATTTTAATAAACTCTTTTAGCCCCCCCCAAAAAAAAACAAATAGAAAAGGATCTTGTATGTCAGATATCATTAAGGGTTAGGGTTAGCAAAAAACAATCAGATAAAAGATCTGAAAGATAGTAAGAAATGACTGAAGTATGAAAAGCTTGTCCGTTTCCACCAAGAAAGTTTTCATAAGCAACACGAGGAGCTCGCAAGAAAAACAAGAACGCAATCCGTCTTAGCTTTCCGCCTGGCAGATTTATTAACATTTAAAAAGCTAAAAAGCTGTTTTGCCGCTTTCGAGAAGTGCTAGCGGTTGGATTGTGCAACGATGTGACCACAAAATCCAGCTCTTATATCCAAACCCCATTCCAGTGGTGTCCTGTAGTAGTAATGTAGGCCAGCAGACCATAAAAAAGGCTTAGCTAAAAGGTTAGTGTGTCTCTACGGCCCTGAATGGCCAATTACATCAGATCAGAAACTTTGCAGATCTCATTTTCAGGTTGGTTCGTTAATGTAAAAGCGCAGATCTCATTCCTCATTTTAGCCTAAAGGTACTTTTTTATGGGAAGAACTAATTACTGCCGTTTTTTTTACGACCTTTTATGCTGCTGGGGTTGCCAGTTCCATCTATTAAGAACATACATAGAAATGCAAATGGACATACCTTCCTAATTTACCCATGGCTGGCAAAATATGAAATGTTTGGCAAAATGCTGGCAAAAAATATGTGTTTTTCATGTGTTTTTATATGTGTGTTTCAAGGGTTTTCACAAATCGTATGAAATTCATATTGTCCCTTGTTTGTAACTTTTTTTTTAAATGAGTAAATATAAATTGCTTTTATACAATAAACACTAATATACAACATTTAGTTCTGACAGAGTAATCTGATTGGACGAAAGGCATTCCTGATATAGAGCATAACAGCACTCGGACATTTAAATATATACTGTATGTATCAACACATATACAGTATAAATATATACTGTAAGAACAATCATTAGTTATACTAACTGTCGGTTGCTGGTACGAGTGAAAGTAGGTCAACCCACATTTGAAACAAGTCACAGAAGCACTTTCAGCAAGAAGACACATCTGTTAACTTTATGTCATCTTAAACAACACATTGTCTCCTTAGTAACTGCATCTAAGACATTTCGAAATGCCTTTAAAGAGTCCCGTAGTTTTGCTTTGTAACATACTGTAAATTACAAAGCTGACTAATAAGGGTAATACTTGTGTGTGGAACTACACAAACTAGCTTTCCATTATGCGCTATTTGGGGTTTAACCCTAAAAAATGGAATATGTAGAAATAAAAAGTAAATCTCTAGACTGTCTGCCACCGCCACAGTTTATTCACTTCATCTTTTGGTTACATAGTTACTGGTAATCATTTAAAACTACTTTCACCCCTGTTAGTTACACTAACTGTTGGTTGCTCTGCCAGTCGCTGTTAGTTACTGTATGTCCGCCAGCTGTGGAAGGATATGTGTTAGCGGAGCAAAATAACTGGTTAAATAAGCAAAACACTCATAATCTGTTGATAATAAACGCTGAACTTTTTGCAGAACTGTTGTATAAAAGCAATATTACATTCAAGGCCATGCTGTTGTGCTGAATATAAGCACATTAACTGCACTATTAACTGTGCTTTGATTTAGTCAGTGACAAAAATGAAATGTATACATCAATTCATCTGTAACTGCGGTGTAAATGTGGACGCCCCACTTGTGATTTGCATGAAAGTAGAGCAGGGTGCAGTGATTCGTTTTTGTGGTCTGAGGGTGTACCCAGTGCCGAAACAATGCACGGAAAAGCAGAAGCAGAAGCGTTTGGATATCTGCAAACAAAATTTGGGCCGATACTCTAGGGAAACTTAAAGAAATGCATTATGATGATATTATATATTAAGATGATATTATAATGAGACATGTATTCATCTCTGCGAGCCTGGAACGGAAACATCCTTAATCTCCGACCGAGAAAAAATTCAAAAGTCAACCATCAGCTGGAAAATTGGTGCTTACAGTTCTCTGGGATTCTTTATTGGAACATTATCAGGAAAAAGGTTCAACAATCAACAGTGCTCGTTACATAGAGATGCTTATTAAAGAGTTGAGGCCAAAACTTTGGATTAAACGCTGAAAACTGCTATCCAAGGGTGTTGCGATCATGCACGTCTATATGCTTCTGCCCAGACTGTCGACACTCGTAAATCATCCTTTCTATAGTCCTTATCTTCCTTCATCTGACTTTCACTGGTTTGGTTCCCTGAAAGCAGCCCTACGAGATTGAAGATTCACTTCTGATGAAGAAGCGAAGACAGCAGTAGATTCATGGCTCACTCAGCCTAAAACATTTTTTAATGAAGGAATACGAACGCTTGTTGACAGATGGACAAAGTGTATTGCGAAGCAAGGAGATTATGTTGAAAAATTATGCATGTCTTTCCTAAAACTTAATTAAAAAAATCTCTCCAGCCAGAGTGCAGATAGCTTCAACTACAGTAAGTGCCATATCTAACACTTAACCAAAGCCTTAATGGTACTTATCATTAAGTAGTGATTAATATGCTGTTTATTATTATTTCAATGTATTTTCCTCCCTGTGCTGAAAGCATTAAAAGGCAATGTTACAGGGTTGTTTAAAACTATTTCCTGCTAATTTTTTGGGAAGTACCTAAAAAGTCCCAGAGGTCCATTGAAGTCTGTCTGTTAATGCCATCCATCAAATATGGATATAGTGTCTATGTACAGTAAATGAGCTACTGCCGAGCCATGCCAACTGAGCTGAGCAACAAGTCGGGTGAGGGGGATCTCCTTATACAGTATGAGGTCATATAAGAGGGAAAAACTAATTGGCTTGTTTAAACCCTGGTTATACAAAAGTGAAAAGAGGACAAAAAACATTGGATTTTTTTACTTGGACACACACACACACACTGGAGACACATCTGAATATGTAAAAATTAATAAAATATGAATTCTGCATAATGGGTCCCTTTATGGTTCAAAAGGTTCTGGGTATAAATAGGATGTGCGTGTGGGATAAACTTCATGATAAATTTTGTGCAAATAAAGTACTAAGTACGGTAATACATTATACAACACTTTCTTCACAGGACACTAATTTTATTGGACAAGTGGTGTTCAAAGGGTGTTCACGCACAGTATAAAAACGCTGGTGCATTTAACTTGTTATATAAATATAAATATATATTTATTTTTATATACATACGAAGGTGCACTGTTTTAAATAAATCCCAGCCAGTCTGATAATCACTACAAGACATCTCACACACAGTGCATCTTCCTCCTGCGATATTGCTTAATTATATTTTAATTATATCAAGCATTTGTACTTAACTTAAGATTTTATTCATCCTAATGCGTTTGACTTTTACCCGCTATGACCTTTTATAAGCATACATTCGTAAAGTGACCTTTTACCATCAGGCAGCTCCAAGGAGTTAATCTAAATCTCTAACATTTCTAAACTGATTTGACAGAAAAATGAGTGCTAATACTCATCTCTGTAATCTATCTGCTGCTGCATACACTTTACATTGATCAAGCCTGGTCAATTGTAGCAAATGTACAATTTTTTCTTTAAGGTGTTATATTTAGGCGTCTTTCCTGAGTGAGAGCACTTTTCTTGTAAATGTACAAACTCGCTCATACTTTCATGTGCACATTTGCATTGATTAAGGGTTGCCAGATCACACTGACAACATCCCCCCTAGGCAGTGCTGAAAACCCCTGTCTCTAAATCATAAACGGAAATCCAAATTATACGAGAGGCGTTCAAGTCAACCTGGGACTTGTGATAAAATCTCTTGTGAATAAGGGTGTAAGAAGACCTTAAGCACAGTACGGTGATATATGCTGCAGTATAACATTTGAACGGCGAAGTCAGTATGTCCGCGAACGAAGATCCGAGCCAAGTCCACTGTTGTTGCACCTGTAAACAATAACGGAGTCGACCGCCTTATTCCTGAAAATCGACAGATAACTTGTCACCAACTTTTTTGTACTGTATGGGTCTGTTAAATAGGATTAGTTTCAGGTGTGTTAAGTGTGTCCAGTAATCCGGAATTTAGGAGCTGGGAGGTCTAGTTCTTGGTGTAGTTTTAGGTCTGACAGTTGCACTCCTAGTAACTACTATGACTTTCAGTTAAAGCTAGGAAACTAATAGGAACACAAGGAACTGTAAAATAAAGAGTTAATAAGCAAATGCAGTAAATGTTTGTTTTTTTCCTGAAAAGATCCTAATCATTTCGAATCTTCTTTTGGTTCTGACCTTAATGCAAAAGTGAAAACCACAGACCCTACAGCACAGAACGTGAAAGCTGACTAGTGAGGCTACAGTACAGAGGACAACCCCTGAGGCCACAAAAAGAAAAGGTGGCCAGCAGCTTTGGCAATGCAGGGACTGTATGACATCTTCTAATTTGAGTCATTATTCCAAAACAATATGACTTGGCAAATAAAATGGTTGCAAAATGGTTTCTTCTGTCATGGCAACTGAATTAATACGTGTCCTAACAGCTCTTTCATTATGAGAGTGCGCTCTCTGAAGGCGTCATTGCCTCGTATGAGCAGCGACTATTTTCAGAATGTGCCAACACAGGATCAGACATTACTATCAACCTGAATAAACTGCAACAACACCTTCACTGCAATAATTCCCACTCACCTTGAGAGAGAAACGTTCATGAATTTATAAGTAAAAAAACAGTTGTTCAAAGCCCTTTTATCCTGGGTGAGGGTGGGGTGGGGGCCCTAGAGGTAGATAATGGAATTGCAGGGGGTTGTGAAACTAAAAACAAAAAATGACAGTCTTAATAACATATTTTATTAAGTAAAATAGTAAATGAACTAAAACCATGACATCCCCTTGATTTAACATTGTAAGTAAAACATGATAGAAGTTAAATTAAGTACTTAACATGTTTACATTATGGCGAGACGGTGGCTTAGTATTAGGTTTGTACGGTCCTGAAGCGTTATGTGGCGACACAGTGGCTTATGGGTTAGCGCTGTCGCCATGCACCTGCACAGTCCAGGTTCGATTCCCGTCTCAGGGTTTGTATGCATTGAGATTGCATGTTCTCCCTGTGCTTGTTTATTTTTTTTTTTCGGGTAGCCTGGTTTCCTCCCACAATCCAATGCGGACTAAGCAGGTTAGACTAATTGACCTTCCCAAATTGCCAGTCATAAAATGAGAACAAACACAATGATAATCACCATTGTCCTTCACGGTCACTAGCGGGACTACAGAGGCTCCTAGTTGGATGGATGGAACGTGTTTATAATAGTGCTTAAATAATTAACTAGCTAATTTATTCTTTGTGGATAGAAATATCAGTAGATGAAAATTACAAGGATAGAGTTAAATACGTACAGTTAAATGAATGACAAAAGCCTTTACAACAGTATGATACATTTTGAGCATCAGTGGCACAAAAGTTTCACTGAGCATAAGCCAGGTTAAACTTTTAAGCAAATAATTTAATTTCAGAGGATTCCAAAGTTTCCATCTCGCCTTTAAAAAAAATCTCGCCTTTTATATGTAAGTAATCATTATTGTAAATAATCAGGTTTAAGGTTAAAGCATGAATTCACCAAAAAGGAGATTTGTCACGAAACAATAGGTGCACTTAAATGGACTGTTATACAGTATTTCACGTATAATGGGAATTATATCCCAATAATCTTCAACAGGATTAAGAGAGGGTGGTGTAAACCTTTGATTAGTTATTAAATTAATAAATATTAACTACTTCATCAGTTTTTTTTTTTTTTTAATAAATATGTTCTACCACATGGGGGTAACATGAGGTGACACGATAAGTTTCTGGGTATGAAAGTCTCTCCCACTTGTCTTTACTTCAGACTTTCATCCGCCGGGTCTGAGCACTAATTGACTCGCCATTAACCATGTAGAAAAACACCTCACTAATCATAGGTGAGACTGAATTCTTGAAACCAATCACAACGCAAGGATCTTCCCAATAAGCCGGAAAGCCTAACTTAACCTCAAAGTTGGAGAAAAATACTTCTTCTTCTTCCTCTGCGTCTGTTATATTTCCACCCGATTAAACGCTTCACAGCGGGCAGAACCTCTTTGGCGTGTTTCAAAAGTTATACTCATATAAACATTAAGTTGGAATCTCTAACCGAAAATGATTTCAAACAGATTGAAGAAATATTGTCCGTTTATTCGTAGCTAACGCGAGAAAAAAGCCTCATAACCCATTTTTTAAAATCCCTTTGAACTATGAGCGCCAGACCAAACATTTTAAAAAGTTAGTGTTCGTAGACAATATAGTCAAAACAGCATTTTATTCATAGCCACAACAAAATGTCAGTCGGTTTAAAGGAAGACATAAACAAGACTCATAGAGTTTTTCTAAAGGGAATTTTGCAGCATTTTCTATATAGATAAACAGCATGGGGTTTTTTTCTAGCATGGGGCTGAGCAACATTTAAGCTCGCTAAATGTCAAGCAGCTTCTGCAAAAATTTGCATTTTGTCAGTTCAGCTCAGAAGAGTGTTATAATGTGCGGAGACTCCGACACATTTAAATAGGTGTCAATTATGTGTCGTCTCTCCTGCTCGTGTGTTTGTCACTTCATTTGAACACGGCTATACATTTTGTTTATTAGTCCGTATTAGTTGATCTGGCAACCAGGAAGATCTGGCAAGCCTGTAATGAGTTTTTGACACCTGTCATCTGCCAATATGCTTTACTGCCGGCGCTGAGATTAGATTAAATCGACTAACTGCTGACATTACAGCCACCTCCGTCTTCATTAAGGGGATTTATCTGGTAACATTGCACTGAGCACACAATATACACACTAACTAGCCGTGAGTAGATAAAAGTATAACATACAGTGTAAAATGCAAAATATTACTGTGGCTCAGTGGGATGCACTGTCGCCCGATACCTCCAGGGTTGGGGGTTTGCATGTTCACCCTGTTGTTTCTGGGTTTCCTCCAGGTACTCTAGTTTCCTCTCACAGTCCAAAGACATGCACTGAAGGCTAATTGGCATTGCCAAGTTGCCCATAGTGTGTGTGGTTGGGAGTGTCTACATGCGCCCGGCAATGGGTTGGTACTCCACCAAGTCCCCCAGGCTCTTAAGGCTTGGCATCAGGTCTTCTCCAATCCTTTTCAGAATAGGTGGTATAGATAATGGATGGATGGATGGATGGATTACCAAAACTTGTAGCGTCCTGATATACAAAATCTATTGTTGTGTGCAAAGTCATTGTTTTTATTCATTTACACCTGATAACTATAGAACTCGAAACAACAAGAAGTTTTCCAAATACCAACAATCCTCAAATGGGGATCTAACAAGGATAGTGTATATACACACTTGGGAGGAAAAGTGGCATTCTTATATGAGGACAGTGTGGTCTTACGAGATCAAGGTAAACAGCAGGCCTGTGACTTACATAGGGAATAAAAGACTGCCCCATATAACAGCCCCTCCCTAACTATTATATTCTTTTCATACCAGCAAAACAGCAAACAACAAATCATTCAAAATGATTAAAATCATTTTAGAGTCGATCAACCATAAAACATGCAACCAGACCTTCTTCTGATAGAACTTAGAACTTGTTGTACTGCCTTATACTGTAACTTTTACAAAGCATGAAATCTGGAAACTCCGTCTATACAAGTTTGATATTGATCTATTAATGATTCTATTCTGCATTAATAATAAATATTCTGCATTAACTCCCGCTAGGACGAAGCAATCTGAACAAAACAATATATACAATATATGGCGCTTCAAGCACGCCGGGATGCCCCTGAGTCAGACTGGTAAGATAGGCGCCAGACAGCCATCGCGCGGTTTAACGCCGTACCCCCTCACTCAGTCACTCGAGTTCTCATCAGGATGTCATCATTTGTAAGTCGCTCTGGATAAGAAATGCAATGTGTCTGGTGGAAAACAGAGATCACTTCCAGCATCGCATATAATGCAATCGATTATACATAAGCCATAGTATGTAGCTTAATTTTTTTGGTTCAGATTGCTTCATCATAGCGAGAGTTATTACAGAATATTCGTGCCTCTTTCAAGTGAATCACCCTGTATATACAGGACTGTACAGTACAGTGCAAAAGTCGTGAGCCACTCCTTATTTCTTCATAATTTGCTTCCAAAGAGCCAGACTTCCTTGTATTTTTAATGCAGCCTTATGTCAGGAATATGTCTCCAGGCTTCCTCAAGGACTTGTCCGGCTCTCATTTTTGGCAAGTTTTCCCTTCCATTTTTTTTGTCTAGTCCCTGTACCTGACCAGTTTCAAAGGATTGTTTTTTTTTGTTGTTTGTTTGTTTAAGCCACCTATGGTCAGCTTTGAGCTACCTACGTAGTCACCTATAAATCATTCAAGCATAAAAAGCACCAACTTGAGGCATGAAACAGTGAGAAACAGGTGCTGATGACGACAGATGATCAGGCCGGTTATTAGTATACTGGTGGTGCTGAATGCTGAGTGGTTGGAACGGACGAGAGGGGAAATGAGGTCGCCGCTGAGGTTGTTACATAAACAACCAATTTTTCAAATGTACTTTTAGGCACTTTGCATCTACGTCATTTAATTGAATTTACTACTGTATGAAGTAATGAGGGGTGGCTCAAGACTTTTGCACAGTACTGTACCCTTTATTTTTAGCCACATTACACCATAGCCTTCAGGTTATATAAAATGAAACAGCTTTAAACAATATTAATCAATCCTGCTTCAAAATTTCGAATGAAAAATTCCTAGCATTAATGTGGTAAAAAAAAAAACTGGCTCTGATGATCTCTTTATTCATGGCCCGCCTTTCAAAATTATTCACTCTGGTCATGTGTCATACTGTGGTTTTTTAAAAAAAAAAATTTGAATGCACATGCAGGAAAGTACCTCAAAGTCCTTCAGCGTGCTCTTCCAAGTACAGCCGTTGTTAGCGCAGTGCACTCTCAGTGCTAGAATCTCTTTATTGATTGCTGCGTCGTTGAAGAACTGCAGTCACAAAAAAAAAAAAAACATGGGGAAATTATGACAATTTTTCTGAAACACTTTCCTGTGACTCAGAACAATTCTTTCTGTAAGACAAACTCTGACTCTGATACCGTACATCCTGCTTTATTAAACTGGAATGTTTTTAATCAGACTTGAGGTCCAACCAAATCTTACGGGATTGAAGTTATAGTAACTCAAATTATCTCAATAAAATTGCTCAGGAATACAGAATTTTACAAAAACGTCTGCAAATATCCAAAAAGAAAGGAAGGAATTCATTAAAAGAGCCGGTTATAATGATGTAGGTTAGGGGTTCCTAAACTAGGGGTCATGACCCCATGCTTTATAAATCAGATCATGCAAGAAACTTTTTATTTGTTTATTTATTTTAAACAAGATAAAATTGGAAACTATGCTTTAAATAATGTACTTGGTGTGCTACTATTAGTTAGCGTGAGTCACAATCTAACAAGCCACATTTAAATGAAGGCTGCTAAATGTAGATGCTGTTTTTTTAAAAATGCTAAAATTATCTCCGGCCATCTACCTCCACTAGTTTCCTCACAACCTCGGCGGTGACTCAAAGAAAGACCAGGCGTCAAGAAAACACGTTACGATCGTCCAAAATTAGGTTAATTTGTGGTGAGTGGTCCAAACGGTTAAGGTTTTTAATAAGGTGCAGATTAAACCGAGTTCTAAAAGAACAGTGGTAAAAAAAAAAAAAAAATGATAAGAAAAGATTATGGTAAGTACTGTATGTCATGGCGAGTTCTCATACATAACTACGTTTTATTCGTCTCAGAACATGATGAGTTTTACTAGCACCAGAACCTCTATCGATAAAAGCTGCAGTGCACTTTTGCCCTCGCTCTGAATAAGAGCGTCTGTGTAATGCGGTAAATGTAAATGAGAATTTCTTCGAATTAACCTTCTTCCAACTCACGCGCAAATTGCTTCTCCATTCACGTTGGTGTTTACAAGTGTATGTTTATGCAAATTTTTATATGGCTGTGGTGTGCCGTCATAGTCATCTAATACATTCTTGCCTCCACTTGTAGCCACAGTAAAAATTTTGAATGTTGGGAAAATACTGACTATTAAAAGTAGTCTTGAACATTAAAGTACTTAAATACATCCATTTAGCGACCAATTTATTATTATTATAAGACCTACCAAACAGTACAGGACACATTTCCTGACTATCACTATGTACATCTGTCAGCACTCCTGTACTCCACGAGGCAATGGAAATAACCTGGATGTTATTTGAATATTGGATTAACACTGACACTGACTTGGCTGTGTGTATGCTGCTGATAGGTGTGCAGTTGCTACTCTATGTATACCTTCTCTACACGGAGGCTATAACTCTGTACAGTACCAGTCAGACGTTTGGACACACCTTCTAAATCACTAGGGTCATGAGGGGCCTGGAGCCTATCCCAGAAGACTTAGGGCACGAGGCGGGGTACACCCTGGACAGGGTGCCAATCTATTACGAGGCACATACACAAACTTATTCACTCACACACTCCAGGAAATTTGGGAACGCCAATTAGCCTAATCTACATGTCTTTGGACTGTAGGAGGAAACCCACCAAGCACGGGGAGAACATGCAAACTCCATGCATACAGACCCTAGGCGGGAATCGAACCCAGACCCTTGAGCGACAGTGCTAACGACTATGCCACTGTGCCGCTCCGTAGACTTCAATGTTTTTGATTTTTTTTGGGTGATATTATAACAATACTGGAGATTTCAAAACTATGAAATAACACATACGGAATTTTATAATTAAGTAACAACTACAACAGCTAATTGTTATTTTAAGACGAGAAGGTCGGCTGTTCTGGAATAGGTCTTGCAAGAACAGTGTTGTGTCAAGTGCGTTTGCAAAACCCATCAAGCACCATGATGAAACTGGTCCTCATGAAGATCTTCCCAGGAATGAAAGAACAAAACTTACCTCTGCTGCAGAGGAGAAGATCATTTAGAGTTACCAGAACCAGAAACCACCAATTAACAAACAGCACCTCAGATTAGAGCCGTTATGAAGGCTTTACAGAGCATAAGAGGCAGATACATCTCAAAATCAACTGTTCAAAGGAACAGTATGCCTTTAGCATTGTTTTGTCTGGATGCCTTTAGCATTGTTGTGCAATGATAGATAGGAGATAGGAATGGAAAGACCATTTAATTAGAATGCGTGTCCAAACTTTTGACTGTCTCAACTGTGTAACGTTTCTCAACCCCTCAGGGTGACACTAAGTTGCTTTTAAAATCCCAGCAGAGCACTCATATCAGGAACACGCAAGATGGCCCTATCATGGTAGAGCCCCTGCATCGCTTCGAGTGATCCAAATAATATATCAGTGGTTGTCCTGTGGTGGTCTTATATCACATGGTGTCTGATGTGGTGTAGTCAGTAATAAAACACCACAAAATTACTGAACATGATTGTTTTACATAAGCATAGAGTTTAAAGATATGATATACAGACAGCTGATCATTTCATCTTTTACTTCTATTCGACTTTCAACAGATTTTGGCCTAAATTTCTTCTCATATAAACACATCCAAATATGCAGGGTATACTTTGATAGTTTTGCTGTCACAGAAAATAGTAATTAACTAATCCACTGACTAGAAAAACATTTTCGGACAAATATTAGTGCCCATAATTAAGAGATAAAATAATCAAGATGAATGAAGCTACTAAAGATGAATCAATGAATCAATGAATGGAAATGATTCTGTGCATACTGTACTGTACCTGGTCAAGAGTCAATAGGCTGTGGTTGGTTTGCAGGTTTGGGTCTTCTTTACACTTTGTACACACAAGATTTTTGTTGTTTCTGTTAGAAAGTAAGAAAGAAGGATGCATTAAGGACAAGAACGGCAAACAATGAACATGAGAAAATAAGTATGAAATCATTTAAAAACAAACAAAGAACAATGAAGCAAGATGAACGAATCAGTTAATTACGCAATTAATTAGGCATAAACAAAACATTTAAACAAATTATGACTGTCAAAGTAAATACACTCTGGAGTTCATTTTTATGTTGTTTGATTGTTTAATGGTTTGACTTCGTGATGACATACAGTACTACTTAAAAACGTTTTCCCAGTCATTTTCTAAATAACCTTCAAAAGTTCCCCAACTTTCTAGCCTTGGTACTTTTTCGGCGCAGTCCCCACATACTGTACAGTACATCCCGTGAAATTTTCATTTCCGTGCCCACTGATTTTTTTTTTTTAGGTTAGTCATGTAGAGCATAGCATTTCTTCTAAGTTATACAGTAAATTGTTCTGAAGGTCACTTCATTCAAGTTAATTACATTTGAACCTAATACAACTTTCCATTACCTAGCAATAATTAATTAAAACTAAAAAATCATGAGTATAAAACTGTTTCATAGCGAAACCGCCCACAGAGTGTACATCACTTTTCCATGACAGATCACTGAATGTGGAAGTATCAGAAGATCCTTTATGGACATTTCACGCGATTCTACCTTTCAGCCACGTGACTATAATACAGTACGTGACGAGATACACAATGAAACAGAAACAGTTGCAATGGAAATAGGTCAGCACGTGTTTGAGGACTACCCTTGGGTTTTTCTTTGCACTTATTTACCACTCAGTCCATTTTCACTTTTATTTTAACCCGGCTCTGAGGCCCTGAGCACAATATCTAACCTCTACCGTTGGTGATTCACTCGTGCCATTTACACATGTGGGTTTCACACTTTTTACATGATCTGTACCACAGTTCCAGTTTTTCAGATGCAGGTAGACTCTTTATGTGTTTTGTGTCAAATTTTACGCACGTGCAATTTCACAGCATGTCCAAACAAACTATACTAAAGATCTGTATAGTCTGTAAGGATGCTGAAAAAAGCTGCTACTAAAAACATTGATGTACTGTAGATCATGTTGCCATGTACATGGTAGTATTTAGATTATCTCCCGGATTTTGTGCGCATCATTAATAAAGAGTGTGTGTGTCTATATACTGTACACAGCATCATGCACAGGTCTTAGGCAGAGGTAGAGAAATGCAATAAAGCAATGGCTTCTGTAAAAATTATGACAATATAGGTTTTCTACATAAAAGAAACTACAAAGTCAATATTATTTGTGATAACCCCTTTGTTTATAAACATGCAACATGTACATTGTGTATTGTTTTGCAAGAAAGGATTTTTTTTCTGAGCATCTTTGAGAACATTTCTTCTTGCTTCTGATTTTTCCAGGTAATCCCTGACAGCCTGTTTTTTTCTTATTTTTAAAGAATTTTTTTCATCAATCCAATAATGCAGATTTCATAAAATAAATATCTAAGACAAAATTAGTATAAAAAGTCTACTGTGCATAAGATTTATGCACATGATTATATATATATATATCCTGTAGGTATGATGAAGGTAGAAAATTGAGTGCAGTACACAAAGTTGCCAGGGAAACAGGATGTTTTATTCTGATGATGCATAGTGGGTGCACGATAGATAATATGATGACTGATCATCAACCATTCTGATGATCATATCTTTTGTGCGTGTGTGTGCTGCGAGGTTGGTGTTGTTTTTACTGCCACCTCCACCCACACATTTCTGGAAATCATTGAGACGTCAATATGTTATGGCCATCAGTGGTCTCATAGGGAAAGCAAGATATTAAATAAATTTACATTTGGAAATGTACTAATCTGATCTAAAGTACATCCCTACACATTTACAGGCATTAATGTCCCAGAAGCCAGGGTTCGATTCCAAGCCAATGCCCAAACCCCAGCCACTCCAGAAGGCGGGATTTATCGGAAAAAGATACAGTAGGAAGCCAAGCG
>JAOTRS010000031.1:10386480-10398279 GCA_028565755.1 Dinotopterus cunningtoni
GGAAATGCACCTATGCTGAAAATTGTAGACCCCTCCATGATTTTTAAGTAAGAGAACTTGCAAAATCACAGGGTGATATATACTGTATATAATTGTTAATATTTTTATTATGCACCTGTTTTCATTTGTAACATTTACAACACGCTATAACACACACACTTGCATGTTGGAGGCTGTAAATGAACAGATTAAACAAGAAAGGCGAGGAGATGTGACATTTCTGTAACATTTTTCATCTGTCTGCTCTCCGACGTAAACCAGTCCTTGTAAGTTTTCCTACATGGGGTGCATGACGTGTCATTCTTACATGAATACAACATAAAAAAAGGAGAAAAAACAAGGAATAAAACATTTTAAGCATGCCATTGTAGTAAAATAGTAAACTTCAAGCTATACATGTATGTTGGATCGCATCTCAGCACCCTGATGTTGATTATTTTCCTATATAACTGCTATAATCCCCAAGGTGTTTTTTTTTCTTACACATCACCAAGCCTTTCAAACAAACTAAACGCTACCCACTGTTGTGTGTAGTGACATTACATGGGCTAATTTGACATAATGTATGTTTATGTGGCGAAGCAGACACCAACACACACCCGTTATCTGAGGATGAGGCTGTTTTTAGATAATAACAACATGCAGCTCATTTTAAAGCGTTCCTCTTTCTGCATTGATGCTTGTTTGTCTCTTGATGGTAGTTTAATTAGAAATCATTCTACTGTTATTTACTCTTTCACACCCGCTGTAAGCTACTCCGAGGACCTGGGTGGATTTTCAACACTCTGGATTGTACGAGGCTTTATTTCGCTTTCCTGTGACATCCTTTGAAGCTACTGGATGTCTTTACACCAGCGTGTGTGTGTGTGTGTGTGTGTGTGTGTACACCAAACATGTTGGGATCAACGAACAGAGGCTTTTTAAAAAATCGCTGCCATTAACTCACCTGTCTAACTTCTTCTATGTGCCTTCGGCATGTGACACACACACACACACACACACACACACACACACACACACACACACACACACACACACATACGTGGAGCTTCGCACTTGCTCATCTCACATCCTGCTCCTGTTTTACACAGCATACGTTATTTCAAGGCTTGCTAATTAATCAGCGTGAATTCATCCGGAAGGCGGCACAGTGGTGTAGTGGTTAGCACTGTCGCCTTGCACTTCCAGGGGCCGGGTTCGATTCCCGGACAGGCTCGATTCCTGTCTCTGTGTGCATAGAGTTTGCATGTGCTCCCCGTGCTTGGTGGGTTTCCTCTGGGTACTCCGGTTTCCTCCCACAGTCCAAAGACATGCAGGTTAGGCTAATTGGCGTTCCCAAAAAAATTGCCTGTAGTGTGTGTGTGTATGTGTGTGTGTGCCCTGTGATGGATTGGCACGCTGTCCAGGGTGTACCCTGCCTCGTGCCCTAAGCCTCCTGGGATAGGCTCCAGGTTCCTGTGACCCTGAATACAGGATAAAGCGGTATAGAAGATAAGTGAGTGAGTGAATTCATCCGGCTGCCTGGTGTTTATTATTTAAATCTCGCTCGCAGGATGCACAAACTCAGCTGCAGAGGATATCACCATGGCTCAGTTTTTGATTGATGCGTCCTTTAATCACGTCCTCCGCAAGGAGAACTGTAGCGTCATGATTTTCCAGTTTCGCGCGATGGGATGAACCAGCTGGCTCCCAGTCAGTGAGATTTGTACCTGTTAAAAAGGTTTAAAAATAGGGCCCGGGGTCCAGAGAGACATGAGCTGGTGGGCTTTCAAAGGAAGGATCTTTTTCACCGTGGCCGGGTTTGTATACTTGCTGTGGCTCGTTAAAGGTAAGTTACACTCGTGTAGGTGGCAGGATGAAATGTTAGACCTGAACGCATTTAATGTTTCATTCACACACTTCCCAGTCAAATGATAAATTAGTCCTTTTTTTTCTTTTTTTTTTTTTTTAAAGATAAATACCACCATATCACAGAAATGACAAATTCATGCCTGAAAAAGAGGAAACATCTCCGGTCATGGGTGACATGTTTTTCCTCAGTGTCAGTGTAGAAAGGAAGTTATTATTTTATTGATTCTTTTAAATGAGCTATTTTACCTAAAATGCGTTGTTTTGCGTGGCTTAAGACTTCATTTGCAGTCAGATTTCGGTCAATAATATAGAATGTGCCTAAATATACCGCATAAAGTGATAATGAATGGTGTATGTGGAACGGCACCGCAAGTAAATGAATTTGTACTCCCACAAAAGGTTCGTGCAGGCACAACGTGGGTGCAGATGTTAAGACATTTCTTAAATGAACATAAACAACAAAACTAGAAACTGAAATCAGGACAAGATAGGTGGTATAAAACAACGTTACAAGAGTGGACAGGACAGTAACGAAAACAGCGAGACAGACTAACTGAAATACAGACTTTAAATAGGCAACTTATCAATTCAATTCAATTTTGTTTAACAATTGTCATTGTCGCAAAGCAGCTGTACACACTCACTCACTCATCTTCTATACCGCTTTAACCTGTATTCAGAGTCGCGGGGACCTTTAGCCTATCCCAGGAGACTTGGGCACGAGGCAGGGTACACCCTGGGCAAGGTGCCAATCCATTGCAGGGCACACACACACTTACACACTATGGGAACTACACATTTTGGGAACGCCAATTAGCCTAACCTGCATATCTTTGGACTGTGGGAGGAAACTGGAGTACCTGGAGGAAACCCACCAAGCACGGGGAGAACATGCAAACTCCTGCAGCTGTACACAATCGAAAGAAATTTTGGATGTTTTTATGAAATGTGAATGTGTATGAATCAAAACGATAAGTTTGTCCCTGATGAGCAAGCCAAGGAAAAACTTCCTTAGATTGGCAATAGGAAGAAAACCTCAAAGGAACCTGACTCAACAGGATAATAACGGATTGCAGGGATTTGACAATTGACATGTGATTATAAAGGGATGTGATGTCCGGAAGCAAAAACTACATTTAAATGGGCAGTGGTGACTCAAATGTTTATGTTTTTGGGTTCCTGATCCCAGGGGTACAAGTCCTAGCACTGCCTCGTTGCACTGCTGGGCCCTTGAGCAAAGCCCTTAACCCTGTCTGCTCCAGAAGTTCTTTATCCTGGCTGACCCTGCGCTTTGAACCCAGCTTCCTTACTAGGGTTGGGTACTGAAACCCTGTGCCAATGTGGTCCCAGTACCTTTGTAACCGGTATGTACTGGAACTGAATCATAGAGCAGATTTCGGTGGCTCGCTGAAAAATTATTTCCCGACTAAGAAACTGCACGTGAACGCGACTCGGAAAGCTCTAATGATACAAATCCAGCTAATGTTTGTAGTAGCGCCAGTGTGCATGTTGTTTTCACATTCTGAATTAAAACTCGGGAAATGAGAGCATCCGTGTGAATACAGCCCCTGAATGCGGTAATGACACCTGGTCTGACGGCAGCAGGTAGCGTTAGCTCACTAAGCTAATCACGGTTAAATTAAAATGCCTAAAACGTTCTAAAGTATGGCTGTATTTCACAACAAAGGATTCCAAACCTAATGAAACATTTGAGGACACAAATGATGAAGGTAAAATCAGAAGGATGTACAGTACCATGTTTAACAGTTTGTGGACATCAGCTGGCAGTCTGTGCGTCCCCAGCCCCAGTCAGACCAACCTCCTTCATGAGAGGTGTGGTATTTTGCCAGATAATGCAAATTTGGTCAAAAGATTTGCTGAAATTTTAAGCTGTTATTGGTGTTAAATGTTGTAGTTGGGTTAGGTAGTATGTAAATTAGTTGTGTTTTGTATTTACTTATATTTATGTATACTTAAAAAAATAAAAAACTGTTTTATAATGTTATCCAGCATTTCAGTGGCTTTTTTTTAAAGGATTGGTTCAGGTACCATTTTAAAAGGTATCAATTTGGCACCGGTATCATAAAAAACCCAAACAATAGACAACCCTACTACTAACTGGGATATGTAAAATAATCACTTCACTGTGTTGTAAGGTACATGCGTCAAATAATTTATAACAATAATCCTAATAAAAGGCCCAAAACATATACATTTTTAGAAAAAAAAACCCACAAAACAAAGATCCATGGGCACAGTGTGCACTCCAGATGTTATCTGACATTTATATATGTATTCCATCCATCTATCTAGGAACCTCTGTAGTCCAACTAGAGACCATGGAGGCCAATGGTGACCATTGTATTTATTCCCATTTTGTATGACCGTGGTACTGTAGGACCTCCGGTAAACATTCACACACTACAGGCAATTTGTAATTAGCCTAATCTGCTTATCTTTGGACCGTGGGAGGAAACTGGAGAACCCAGAGGAAACCCACCAAGCATGGCGAGAACATGCATCTTCCATGCACACAGACTTGACACGGTAATCGAACCTGAGAACTGCAGGTTCAAGGCGACAATGCTAACCACTGAGCCATATATTTGTCCCGTGTAGGGCCACAGGGGGCCTGGAAACTATGCCAGGGAATCAAGGGGACTAGTTGGGGTACACCTTGAATGGGTTGAGAATCTATCAGAGGGGACAAACTATGACATTTAATCATATACTACGGTCAATTTGGAAATGCCAACAGGCCTAAATGGCATGTTTTTGGACTGTTGGAGACAATCAGAGCGCCTTGAGGAAACCCACCCGACAGAGGTGAAGGTTCGAACCCACAACCCTGAACGTGTGAGGCAACAGTGCTAACCACTGAGCAGCCTAAACCAAATAAAACAAATAATAAATGAATAAATATGTTGTTTAAAGTTGTGTAGGATGAAGCACTGATTGGTCAAGAGCACTGATTGGTCCCAGACACTCACATCTAACGGCTGCCGTCTCGGACAATCAGACATTTGAATGTTCAATCAGTGCTGCAATCAATGCAATGCAATTTAAAGAAGAAAACAAAAAAAAAGCAACATAATTTTTGTTTTAAAGGTCAGGTATACTGTACCTTTTACTAGTTTGCCTGGGTCAGCGTTTGTCTGGTTAATATGAAAACTGAGGCTGCTAACGCCCTCGCTCCACTCTCCGTTCAATGAAAGTCTGTTTTCTGCTCTATCTAGTCTTTTGACGTAAGTGAGAAATTCATACTCAGTTCTGTTCTTTGCATTTATTTTTATCATTACTTCGCACAATTATTTGCAACTTTAGACAACTGAGTGAAATTGTATACAGAAATATTCTTTTTCTTCGGAAGAAAAAAAAAAACCCACAGAAACGTTCACAGCTTTGGCAGAAGACATTTGAGGCGATGGAGACAATTGCCATCTGCTTTTTGTACGTCGAATCTTTCTACTGCAAGCAGCATTTTTAGTTATTTCAATCTCCAGATTGGCAGACAAAAGAATTGCTGGAATATTTTATTTTTTTATTTATTTGTTTATTTTTTATTTTTTTATCAAGGACATGTTTACTTTAATTTACCAGCACAACTGACAGAAAGCACTTCATAGGCAGTATTCGGGCAGACTTCAAGAAAACTGCCAAATCCAATTAAAGACTTTTCGCAGCATGAAACCACCACTGTGCACTAATAAGGATAAGAATAAGAATGCGAAGAAGAACGATGTATGGCATGGCTGGGTATCATGAAGCATCGATGCTGTTTCCTTGTTTGTCTGCAAAGCATGGATACTTCTTATAATCTTGTTTATAACAGCAATAATGCCATGAATGAATGGGTTCATGACAGACCCCGCCATTTTGTCCAGCAACTCACCTGTATAATAGATCTGAGAAGCGAAGGACCGGTGAGCCCCAAGAACAGAAGTGTTAGAACATGAGTCACAGATAAGCTAAGGAAAAAAAATAATGCTCTCTCTTGCACTACTTTCTTATAATACGTGTTGTATTAAGCAGGATGAGCCGTGGCAGCTCGCTTCAGTCTGTTATTTCGATGAATGAAATCGGTGACGGAATGACTGGGGGTTTTGCCAGCATGTTTCTTGGCTCAGCTCTTATCAGTATTAGGCATACCATCTGCTTTTATGTGAAATTCGAGTTCGTGCATGAGAAGACGTTCATGGAAGTTGAATGTTGTTACCCTTTTCAATTTTTTTTTAGGTGAAAATATTGTCATGAGTATTAGAATGTATTATGAAGTGTAATTAAATAGACATATGTGATGTTCAGAGCAGCAGGACACCTAGATTGTCATTCAGAATACTAAAGTGTCCGAATTTTTTATTTTATTTCAGATATGACGTTTTCATATTTTGAGCTGTTTTCAGAATATTTACACTTAGTGGTGAGCGCCACAGTGGCTTAGTGGTTAGCCTCCAGGGTCGGGGTTCGATTCACGCCTTGGGGTCTGTGTGCATGGAGTTTGCATGTTCTCCCCGTGCTTGGTGGGTTTCCTCCGGGTTCTCCGGTTTCCTCCCACGGTCCAAAGACATGAAGATTAGTTTCCAAAGTGCCCATAGTGTGTGAATGAGTGATGGATTGGCGTTCGTGAAGTGCCCTAGTGTGTGCCCTGCGATGGATTGGCACCTTATCCAGCATGTACCCTGCCTCATGCCCAAAGTCTCCTGGTATAGGCTTTAGGCTCTGAGAACATGAATGAATGAATAAATGAATGAATGGATAAATACACTTGGTGGTTTCATGCTTGTTGCTGATTATATCTGGATGGAGAACATTCACAGAAAAAGACATACATTCTATTGTATTGTAGCATCGGTTTAAAGGTTTTGAATCTAAGAGTATTTAGTGCAAACTTCATTAACGCTGGAGTGTTTCATCTCTAGAATATTTTTACCTGTTGAAGGAAGTAAACATTCTTTTGTCAAGTGTGGGCTTTTTTTTTTAACTGTGAAACATTTGCAAAGAAGCATATTTAATGTTTCCAGGATTTTCAGACCCCATTATGGCTAAGAATGATGTGTCTGAGCTCTCAGCTCAACCCTAAACAAGGCCTGTGTGTATAATTAAATCTTAGGGTTTTGGTTTTAGCTGACGGATTGTGAATGAGCGTGAAATCTCGAAGCTTACGGACGGCTTCCGCTCCACTGTTGCTGTGCATGTCAAATATCCATTATATCACCGTGAGGGAATAGAGAAGAGACAAAATCTGACTCTGACACACAAAGGCAGAATTCACTGGGGACTGATTGCAGGGCATGAGTAGCTTTCTTTTCTTCAGAGAGAATGCATTGCTGGTCCAACAATCATTTTAAGAAATTGAGAAGACTACAAGGTTCCACTTGTTGGAAAATGGTGATGATGATGTCTTCAAATCCGTGATATTATAGTTTTTTATTTACGAACCAGCAGCAGTTTTGACTTCGTTTTTCCCCGGTTGCATCTCTTTTCTTGGAAAGATGTGCAATGGCTGGGAGATTGGGGGATAGAAACACAAGTTTATTTGTTTATAGACTGTACAGATCCTAAGTAAATCCAATTCTCAATTATGTGGCATATGGTTTTAAAACCCTGCAGCAACAACCTGCTTCTCTTAACACCTCCTCTACATTCTTTGCACTCCCTTTGCAGATAATAATGAAAAAGTACATCAAAACAAGACATATTATGGGACACAACATGCTACTTTCACATTTTCATTTTCTACCCTGTTTCTCCTGAGCTCATAGAGTGGGTTAAACACAAGACAGGCTTCGGTCCCTGGGATAAAGAAAGACTAAAGCAAAGACACACAAAGCTGCTCTGAAAAGTCCTTTCCAAACCTGTGTCTTGGCCCAGCTCCGAAAGTCAATAGATGGGATTTGATGACTTCTGGGGCAAGATACACTGTTGTGGACTCTGCAGAGTTCACTGTAGCCATGATTGGCAACTTGGTGCACTATAAGTCACTAGGAGATATTGAAGTTTCAGCAGCAAGTCACCATCCTCCAGGGACTCTGTTTAAGTTTGTGCATCTGTTGTAGACATTGTATTATTTACCATGTCCTGGTGGCAGTTATTTTGCCTAGCTAGGGATTCCTACATCCATCCCATTCCAACCTAAACCAAGGCCTGGGGAGTTGCACAGCGGCAGCGTAGTTCGTCTATCCGCAAGCCGATTGAATGCAAGTTTTTGTATTTGTGTTCATTTACCTGGTACTTAAAGTGTTATCTAATGAGGCATGACTATTACAGCAAATGACCCATTTGCGCAATTACCGTTTCATCCCGCTGTCAGGCTCAGAGTGTAAGAAGCATCAGAAAGGGTAATAATATCTCAAGCTTTGTTCCTGTAGTCTAGTGGCTTAATGAAATTGATCATTGAACTCTTCTATATGAGGCTCGGGGGAACAATTATAAACAAGACTGGGAGAAGGTTACACAAATATGACACATCTTTTCCTCCCTCTAATCTAGCCGAATCTCAGAGTTTGCGTGCCGTGTCTTCTCAATTTGGGGCACATGACCTCTTCTTCCTCTGTTTCTGTTTTCATTTCATGGAAAATGGCTTACATGTCACGGAAGGTTCCTGGTGGGTTGTAAAAGGCAGAGTAGCATTAGCAGTCCTACCACAGCAGTGGGGGGAGTGTTTCCCCTGTGGCAAAGTGTGAAGGAAGTGCAAACGGCTAACATTCAAGGATTTGTAGGAAAGTCTCACAGGAGATGGAAGTGGGGCATAGATTGAGATAGTGACGGAAAAAGGGGAGAGAAATAAGTTGGTCACAGATAAAAATGTCTAAAGTCTTTTGGATACTTTTTGTAATCTGACAGCTGCCTTTTGGGATCACAGACACCAAGATGGGAAACAGGTATGGATAAACCAAGCTAAAAGAAGTTGTTGGTACATTAGTGTGGTACAGTAGGTGCTTCAAAACCAAACCTAGCAAAAACAAATACTACTTAGGGATTCTGATTTGATTTCCCATGTCCTCGTTGTTGATGAAGATGGAACAGCCCATATTGAAAGTCTTTGATTCTTTCTACACCACAGCAATTTGCATGTGATGACACTTAACATGTCATTCTTTTAAAAAATAAATTATTTATAGTTTAATTTGCTGACTAAACAGGTACGTCCTGATATTATAGCAGATCTTGACAGACATTTACCTTACCCATCTTTGTATGGAAAATTAAATTCTCACTCATTCTTTATACTGCTTACCCTGTACAGGGTCTCAGGAGGACTGAAGCCTACTGTATCTCAAGGTGGGATACACCCTGGGGTCATTACAGCCCACAAAGCACGCACATACTCACCCACACATCATGGGCAGCTAGTCTACACTGTATGTATTTGGACTGTGGGAAGAACTCCACCAAGCACGAGGAGAACATGCAAACTCGACACACAGACCTGAAGGCAGGGCTCAAGCCCTCAACCCTGGAGGTGCGAGGACATAACTAACCACTACTCCACCGTCCAGCCCAATTTAAATCAAGTCCATTAATCTTTTTTGTATAGCATCTTAACAGAAGGCATTGTCACAAAGCAGCTTTATAGAAAAAAATATTTTGATATGAATAATAAAAAACAAAAACAAATTTATAAGCCTTATCAGTTTGTCCTTAATGAGCAAGCCGGAGGCGACAGTGGCGAGGAAAAACTGCCTGGGATTTACCCTCAGAAGGAGGGTCATCATTGTGGGTAACTTTTTGAAAAAACTTAGTTATAGTTTTAGAGCTTTATATAGTGCTAAAACTGGAGACACACTCAGTCACTCACTCATTGTCTATACCGCTTTATCCTGTATCAGGGTAGCGGGGGCCTGGAGCCTATCCCAGGAGGCTTAGGGCATGAGGCAGGGTACACCCTGGACAGGGTGCCAATCCATCGCAGGGCGCACACACATACACACACTACGGGTAATTTGGGAACACCAGTTTGCCTAAACTACATGTCTTTGGATTGTGAGAGGACACCCAACAAGCACTTGGAGAACATGCAGACTTTATGCACGCAAACCCAACGCGGGGATCAAACCCTTGACCCTGCTAACCACTAAGCCACTGTGCTGCCTAAATCTGGAGCCTCCTTCCAAACATATTAAAAAAATAATCTCTCCACACAGAAAACAACTATATCAATAATTAGACATATTTCTAAAATCTGTTTGAGATCCCTTGAGTTAGTTGTAAATATAGTGATGATTGTTATTAGAACAAGTGCATTATATAATCCTTGAAGCCAGCAAGGCTAGCAGCAGAGCTGCTGTTATAGAAAAATTATTTAACAACTTCTGAGCATTCAGAGTCGGGTATTCAACAGCGCTGTGGTATAACGGATATTACTGCATTGACTAATGAATGGTAACTTATTTCCAGCAAAAATGCAATTAAACATTCTAAGTAAAGCACAATAAGTGATTCAGCATTGTATTATTATTATTACTATTATTATTATTATTATTGGGTACAAGAATAGAAATAGCTCAGCAGGGTGGTGCGGCTCCTCGAAAAAGCTCATTAACTGAAGCAGCTACTTACATTGCTTTCAGCAGAGACGTTAAATATTTTTTATGGATTATTTCAATTGTGTTTTGTGTAATGGATTGGTTTAACAGCAAATGTTATTACTTTATCTCTGTCTCTGTGTGTGTGTGTGTGTGTGTGTACCTAGAAGCCTCTTAATATGACTCTGGAGAAGAGCAGCAAGTGTGTAAATAAAATGGATGACCCCGATAACTCAACACACTCTCTGATGTCCCAGATGATAAAATCCTTCCATTTGCTTTTTCTTTAAACTGCCGTCTGGCTGAGCGTTTATTCTTCAGACCTCAAACACTTCAGCGTGATCTCTCGGTATTGCGCTGGGGAAATTCAGCGGAACACTGAGTGGGTGCTGCTGTGCCGTACACCTTGCTCTGGGACTCGTAAACACTTTTATGAGGCTTCTTATTGAGGAAGTGCTGCCTTGTTACCTCTAAATATTGGAAGCACATCTCAATTTTATTGGAAAATGAGGTGAGGCTCTAAGGTGTTTGATTCAAGACTTGGTATTTGACATATCAGATTTGGGCTTGACATGGTTGTTGTTGTATTTTTTTAAATGGACTTCGAAACATGTGTTTACTGTATATACCAGGTAATGGATACACATGCTAGTGTTTTGTTCTGGACTGTTATTTTCCAACCCTCCATTTTCTTTTTTTTGGTCCTACATAGATACCCTAAAGCCTTACTACTTCTCAGTCTTTCATCAAAAGATAGAAAAAGCCTTTATTTGTAACGTACACAGTGAAAATCTTTTCTTCACATATCCCAGCTTGCTATGAAGCCCGGGTCGCAGTGCCAGGTCAGCCATGATACAGCACCCCGGGATACAGCCGTAATCTCTTACCTGCTGATGTAATCGTAAAGACTGTAATCAGAAGATTAGGGGCCTTGCTCAAGGGCCCAACAGTGGCAGCTCGGCAGTTCTGGGAGTTAAAGCAAGCCCTGAATAGTAACCTAGAGCCTTATCTGCTGCGCCAACATTTGCCGATAAAACTAGGTGGGATACTACAGTTGAACCTTGGATTACGAGCATAATTCGTTCTGGAAGCGGACTCGTATTTCAAAACACTCATAAACCAAATCGAATTTTCCCATAAGAAATAATGGAAACTCAAATTATTCATTCCACAGCCACAAGAAATAAATACATAAAAATAAACATAAAGTAAAAAAAAAAACAAATTAACCTGCAGTTTACCATTTAAAAAAGTAAAAATAAATCCAGATAAGTGTTTCTGTTTGAGCATGCAGGAGCTGTGTATGTGTGTGTGTGTGTGTGTGTGTGTGTGTGTGTGTGTGTGTGTAAAGCTAAAGTAAGGAACCCTCTCCCCCTTCTCCTTCTTGTCTAACACATTTACCCTTCCTCCACTCTTTTTACAC
>JAOTRS010000031.1:10416291-10434392 GCA_028565755.1 Dinotopterus cunningtoni
CCATGGTGACTCTGGACGAGCTGCAGAGATCTACAGCTCAGGTGGGGGAATCTGTCCATAGGACAACTATTAGTCGTAGTATAACTTTTGCCACTGTAAATACTGCCACCTGCTGTATCGGAGAGCAATAAAAAAAGTAAATACACACGTGTACTAGGGTATGGTAACATTATTAATTAATGTTAAAGCTTATTAAAGGAGAAGGGGGGGAGTGATCATTCCTGAGCAAAGCATGGATCAAACATGCCTAGTGTGAAAGCAGCCTTAGTTTTAGGCCATGTCCACATGTAGCCAGGTATTTAAAAATTTTTTTTTTAATATATATAATTCTGTCCACACAATCTACATTTTAAAAATATCTTTGTCCACATGAAAACGCAAAGCGCCCCATTAAAAGCTGTCAGGAGCATCCCTAATCATGAACAGGGCCAATCAGAAGTCTAGACAAAACATTATCACCCGTTGCGCTTTGTAAAAGTCAGACTGGTCTCATCCAAAACCGCCGTCGCTGTCTACGGGGTCTGTGTGTCTTCGGAGTTTTCTACGGTACGAGCAGCAGTGAGATTCGTAGTACATTCAGGCACCTTTGTTCATTAACGTAATGTGTGAGTACACGCATGTAAAAAGTCCAGTAAGCAACATTAACACAGTCACTGGTCCACTATTGCACAAAATATCCTCATAAACAAGCCAAAATCTCCATGTCCCCGTGTGCACACAACACCACTGAAAGGTTTTGGAAAATCTTCACTTCGGAAGGAGTTTCCCAAAAGCTCACACGACCAAAAACGAAAGGCCAAAACCGCAGATAAAAATGTATCTGTTTACCCAGCTATGTGTGGACATGGCCTGAGTTAGAGTTCTACTGAAGACTAGCTTGTCTTGTTTAGGTAGCTTGGAAGCTGGATCATAGTTAAATTACACTTATCAATACAGTCTCATGTAAAAAAAACAAAAAAACAAAACAAAAACAGCAGTAAAGCTTTTAAATATTATGGACTGATTAGCAAACTAGCTTTGCATTTTTTTTTTTGCTTTTTTTTACTTCACAAGTTTTTTTTACTTCAAAAGCTACCGCTTTTTATCAAGTCCAACCTGGATGCTGGAGCATTTACTTGTCTGGCAGGGTAGCTTATATATTCATAATTTATCCTCCCCTGTGGTTTGAAAGCCCTTGATAATGTCAGAAAATCAGGCTTATCTTATCTTGTCCTATCTTAAAAAAATGAAATTCCTTTTTTAAGCACTTCTGTTGATTCTCTACAAACGTTCCTCACGACTCGTGTACTTGTTGGAGAGAGAGCCTGTGTCATAGCACGCGTTCGTTCCCCACACCTTTCTTCAAGCCTTTCTTCTTTTTAAGCCGAATGTGACGCTCTCGTTAGTTGCGCAACTGGCCAGAGGCAAGGTTTCCTAATCCCAGCAGACATCAGGCATTATCGCTTTATTCTGCAGAGACCGCTCTCTTCTGCAGCCTAATGATGACTCTAGATTGGTGTCTTCTCTGCATATTTATTATCCTTCAAAAAAAAAAAAACAATATGACAGGGCCTGCGGAAGATGCAGTGGAGAAATGGGGGAACGTGGGAACGACTCCTGCAGGCTTGTTGTGGTTAGCGTCTCTCCATGGGTGGACTGTAAACAGTCAGCACACAGCAGGGTAAAAGGAATTCAGCTTCGACCCCTAAAGTGTAATGATTTTCACCATGGGGACAGAAGAGAAAATAATTATCATACACTTCCCCAGGATTCAGTAGAGAGTTCTGCGAGCAGCTGTTTTTTTTTTTTTTTGCACAACATACATACTGTAGTTTATATTAAAATGTATAAATATATGTGGATGGAAATATCCACATCGGTAGTGTGCACATGTGTATGTGTTGTGTGTAGTGTGTGCTGGCAGTTAGTTTAACAACATCAGAGTAATAAACACCCACATGATACAGTGCTTGTACTAATTTCCCTAACATGTGCCGTTAGCATGGAGTGTCAAGTGAATTACTAAAGTGTCAACTGTAAAGCTGTGCATGATCATGACGTCTTCCAAACAGATAAACAGGGTCTTTGGTGTGGCAGCTCTAGCATTCCACTCTAAATGCTGTCATTTTAAATCGTTTCTTCTTTGTCTAAGACTCTTTTTGTTTTCGCTCTTTCGATCTTTTTCAGAGGACGAGCTGTAGTTATCTCCTTTGCACCATTCTCCTCTTCGTCGCTGTGCTTCTAGCTGTTACTGTAACAGGCACCATCCTCTTAATGAACCACTCCCAGGCACCCTCAGGCCCCGATGCTCCACCCCTCATCACTACTAATCAAGATGAAGGCAACGCCCTGGTGACTGTAGAGAGAGGCGACGGCTCCCGCATTAACATCTTTATCGACCCCAACTGCCCCGACTACAACAGCAACTTCCTCCGACTGGAAGGGTTACAGACGTCACTGCTGCATTCGCTCAGCCACCACGACACTGACCTGAAGTCCGTGAAGGGACAGGAGCGAGCATTGCTCGTCCAGTTGGCTGAGGAAATTGCCAAGCTGTCAGCCCACGGGAGCCAGCTGAAGGCGGAGTACAGCGCTCTGAGGCAGGGCCAGAGCAGCATAAGTCAGGAGATCAACATGCTGCAGTCTGAGCAGGCCAGACTCCTCCAGGTGAGACACTCACTCTGTTAAACTTCTGGGAGGTGTACCCAGATACAGTATATACAATATATATTGTATATTAGCGTTAGAACCCGTCGTTGTAGAATCAGTTTAAAAGCTAAAAATTAGATGATCAGTATCTGATTATCATAACTGCACGTAACTTCACCATTTATAGTGCAAAATTCAGTTTTCATAGTGTACGTCCTATTTTTTAAGTCATTAAGTCATGCTGTGTCACACTTTTTTTGTGTTTGATAAGGATTGTGAAAGTTTGTAGTTTCTGTCTCTTCAGCATCCTCTGTGTGTACCCTGTAAACTATCACGTTGATTGGCTTTACTAAGTGACGTGTATAGCCACGCCCACCTCGAGGGAAAAGTGCTAATTTGATTGTCTCTATTGACTGAGCCATATAGCCACGCCCACCGCGAGGGAAAGGCCCTAATTTGATTGGCTCTGTTGAGTGACCCGTATAGCCACGCCCACCTCGAGGGAAAGGCCCTAATTTGATTGGCTCTGTTGAGTGACCTGTATAGCCATGCCCACCTTGAGGGAAAGGCACTAATTTTATTGGCTCTGTTGAGTGACCTGCATAGCCACACCCACCTCGAGGGAAAAGCGCTAATTTGATTTGCTCTGTTGAGTGACCTGTATAGCCACGCCCACCTTGAGGGAAAAGCGCTATATTGATTGGCTTTGTTGAGTGACCCGTATAGCCACACCCACCTTAAGGGAAAGGCACTAAATTTGATTGGCTCTGTTGAGTGACCCGTATAGCCACGCCCACCTCGAGGGAAAGGCCCTAATTTGATTGGCTCTGTTGAGTGACCTGCATAGCCACACCCACCTCGAGGGAAACTCGATTGGACAGACAGACAGACCAACATAAATACAGAAATTTTTCTGAGACTGGTTTCGGGACCTTAAAGGAAAGAAAGGTAAAGCTATGATTGAAAGTTCGAGTTCTGACCAACGTACAGACAAAACCTTTCTTTTATTTATATAGATTAAAATTAATTTTAATTAATATTAGTTTAATATCCACCTGATAAGCTGCCAACTTTCGAAGATACACAACACTACAGAATGAACACAACAAAAAAAAAGCCAGCAACACTAATCCCAACACCAGTCACACAAGATGATTTACACTATTGTTGAGTACAAACACAAATGCCAGCGATGTATTTGCTTTAACGTGCTGCTAAACCATGGAGCATCCAGTGGTAGTGTTGAAAAGGATTTAAGAGTTTGATGTACGCTGCAGCATGTGTTAATTAGTATGTGTGACTGCTTGACACTTGGTTAGTTTCAAACTTGCAGCAGTGCTGTTAAGTGCTCTTTTAGAAGAGGAGTTTTTGATCATCAAATGTTATGGCAACCTAAATTTGGCAGTGTTGTGGATGTTGGGACACTGTTAGAGTTTATATTCCTTTAATACAATCACGTTGGACTGACGTTAACCACATGATGTCGGGAAAACGTTGGACGAATGATGTCACTACAATGTTACAAATCTAAATACAAAACAATGAATTACTAATATAATTAATTTTTATTTTCTAAATGAATTATGAGGGTGAATCATAAATTATCCGCACTCTGGCTGTGTGTGCTAACCCACACGTGGACAATTAAACTGCTGCAGACACACACATCATTTCATTCCATACTTCATGTTTTATTTAAAATAGAAATATAGAAAATGTATATTAAGTACAGAGGACGTGCAGAATATGCAGTATAAAAGGGTAAAAATATGGCATTTGTTTTTTTTTCTGCTTTTTATATTTTGTAAATCTGTATGTTTGTAGATTTGTACATTCATCCCAAATTTTTACATTTGAAATTTCTTTTAGAAAAGACAAATACATAATTTTTCAACATAATCTCCTTGCTTTTCAATACACACTTAGTCCATCTGTCAACAAGCGTTCGTATTCCCCTTATTAAAAAATGTTTAAGGCTGAGCTGTGAGCCACGAATGCACTGCTGTCTTCACTTCTTTATCAGAAGTGAATCTTCATCCTCATAGGGCTGCTTTCAGGAGATCGGACAGGTGAAAGTCTGATGGAGCGAGATCAGACCTATAGGGAGGATGCTTTAACACCTCAAACCAAAGCTTTTGCAGAGTGTCAACAGTGTGGGCAAAAGTGTGAGGACATGCATCATTATGCAAGATCACAACACCCTTGGATAGCAGTCCTCATGCGTTTAATCCAAAGTTTAGGATTCAGTTTAGGATCTCTCTTTAACGAGCGGTAATGATTCTCTTTAAGAAACTTTCATCTTCCTTAGCGTATCGAAACGAAGTTATTTGTTTGCAGGTATCCAAATATCTCTTTATGCACTTCGGTGAGTTGTTTCCGCACCAGGTCTACCCTCAGACCACAAAAAAACAAATCACTGCATACTGTCTTCTTTCGTGCAAATCACATATGGGATGTCTATTTTTTCTCTCACTGCAGAGACAAAAGATGAACTGATGTAACACGTTAACACCTGCACGGAAGTGACCTGGGAGACAGTAGCCTTAACGGAAAGCGCTGATAAGACAGTGGCTACTAACAGAAAGTTTAATATAACCAGAGTGCGGTTGTACAAGTTTATATTGCTGTAGTGTTTTTGTTCCAGCTGCAACTAAGATAATGCTCTAAGTGGGACCTAAAGCCTGGTCTCATTGATAAGAGCACAGAATGCTTACCACTGGTCGACTAGAGAGTGTGGTGCTGTTGAGAGCCGTAATATAACTCCTCAAAGTGAAAAAAAAAAAAACTAGACAACTGCTGTCACTAGCACTGGTTTTGCTGCCTTTTGGAGCCATGATGTATTTTACTGTAATATTTAAAAAAAGAAAAAACACTAAAACACTCAAGAGATGCATTTTTGTGCAGAAGAAACACAAACGAAGCTGTTGTGACTGTCCAGTTTTCCAGCCAGGATTTATGAACAGTGTTATAGACCTAAGGGAGCATGGATGAAGTGCGGTCGGATGTTGTGCAATCAGATGTGAAACGGCATAAACTCTATAAATAAATGACTAAATTCTGTTCAATTTTTTTTTTTTTTTTTTGAGTTTGCAGGGATTTTCCGGTAGTCCAATGGCAAACAAGTGGGATTATCTTGTTTACTCATCCATACCGGCTTCAAAAATGGTCTTCAATAACTTTTAAAAACAAAATTCTCTGAATTTCTTCCAGTCTAGTGACTAAATTTATCTACAAAAAGCCCATCTTCTAGCCGGAAACCTGCACAGGGATATGCATTAACTGGTGGTGCAGAAAGCCAAACTGATTGCATTATGGGAATTGCCACCTCAAATGCAGACATACAGTATCTGAGTTAAAAAAAAAAAGTTTAAAAATGCATTACATGAATTGGCACATAAAAGAATCATGATTCGTCACTAAATCAATTTTCTGTCCCACCTTTAACATATCATGATATTAATATTCAGCTAAAAAATACCAAGATATCATGTCCTGTTCATATCGCCCACCCCTACGTACAGTATCAGTTCAACTGTAAGTCAACTTCGATAAAAACCATGTACTAAATCAATAAATAGTTGAATCTGAAACAGCTGCATTTAGAAACTTGTGTCTAGAGAAGAAGACTAGTCTTGATCCATAGCATTGCACCAATTGTAAGAAGTGTAGCTGAGATTGTAAAGGTGTATGTTGGCTTCACTGTAAGCTATGCTTAACCACAAATGCCCACTTTGTCCAGATGCAGTTATGGTTCTATGAGTCACAATTTATTATGAATATTCAGTAATGAATGACTTGCAGATAGAACTCCCGCAGAGCCACAAGGTTTTTTTTTTCCTTCCCTCCGGCTTTTATATATACAAGATTGGCGAATCAGGTAAATTACAAGCCTTTGAATTACCGTGTGTTAAAGCGCTGTTCAGTGTGACCTAAAGGCAGTTCTGTCTAGAGGTGCTCTTTCAAACCTAGTGATTTCAGTGGGCAGGGTGATGATTTAGAGAAGGACCTGCGTAACCTGTAATAGTGATGTCTCAGTCCTGACCGGATGACTGGGAGACGGATGGGACCAAGTGTCTCACCACTTAGATCAGCATTTGATGAATTCAGACAGCGAACTAAAATTGTATTTTTGTTAGATTTCCTCAGCCACGCAGTAAACACTATAAGTAAACTCTATAAGTGGTGATGACCCTTCTCGTCCTGGAAATCCCAGTGGTGCTTCTGGGTTAATAATTTAATATATTTACTTAGGCAAGCTTTGAAATTGGTTTGCTTGAAGGACATCTGGACTGTTAGTTTTTTTTTTTTCTTAAATGGATTCAATCACATGCTGCTAATTTTAGAATTTTGGTCAAATTTTTCCTTTCACCTCCCGAGGGAAATTCACACAAGTGCTGTACATTTACATTTTAGCGAGTGCAGCTTCTGCTTTGTGCATAATAGTCAGACACAGACCGCGTCTTGGCTATGTGAATAATACAGAGGAGATGAAGAGGTGGTGGTGGAGAAACATTGTCATTACTGAAGAAAGAGAAAGATATGAATATACAGGAAGTTAACCTTGCAGAAAGTATACACTCAACTGTTTCAAACTATTTATTGATTTAGTAGATCGTTTTTATCTAAGTTGACAATTGACATAATGTCTTGGTGTTTTTAAGCTAAATATCGATACATGATATATTGAAGGTGGGGCAGAAAATTGATTCAGTAAGGTATCATGATTCTTTTGTGTGGCAATTCATGTGTAGGTAGTCCCACGACTTACGAACGAGTTCCGTTCTGGGAGCACATTCATAAGTCTGATTTGTTTTTATGTCTGACAAAGTGAGTCTTATACACCTTTGAAACGAATATACAGTGCAAAGTGTACTAATCCATATGACTAAATCTGTGCTCTTTCTCCACACTGCCATCATGTATCAAAAAACATAATCTTGCTTGAGGCAATTAATCTCACAGTGAAATGCTGTCTCTGCACCTTTAAATCACAAGAGGGTTCCCAAGCGCCATTTTGTCTCTGTTTTCCACTCTGTTTTATCCACATATTGAGCTGTTTTCCACTGTATTGGACTTTTTTGTTTAGGATGTTCTGAAATTAGGATTATTCACCATCGGGACAGTTTAACAGGACAGCCATTTTCTATCATAATGCTTCCGGACTGATTCATTGAAACCGGTGAGGCCGACTTATTTCTCCCGCACCCCCACATGCACACACATATAATATACCGGACTTTAGACATCCTATACATTCAGTTTCACATTAAACAAATTGTATATGATTGCAAATATTGGTATCTGGTGCACTGACACAATACACATGAGCTACTTCCGTGATTGAACCACGGTCCGTTCATATCTGCGGAAATTTGTAACTTGATTGTTCGTAAGTATCTTAATTACTGTATTGCATTTTATTTCATTTTTTGTTTTAGATTTTTTTTTATACATTTGAGGTGATAATGTGCTGCAGTTCCTCTATAATCCTACAGGTGGTGTGCTCTAAACTATTCACAGATTGGCAGGCAGCACAGCGTTCTGTGTGGTAGCAAATTCTTTGTCAAATTTGTTCAGAATCGTAATCTGATAAATCAAATCTTTAAACATTTGCATATCAAATCGGAAAATATATAAATTTGTGATACTAACAGAATCACAATAAATATCGAATGCCAATCGTGATAATATTGCCTGGTCCCTGGTGATTCTAATCCCATGAAAAGTATTTGACCCTTCCTGATTTTTTTTTCTTTCCATAATTATCACCCTTGAGTAATCCAGGCCTCCCTTTAAACCTATTTGGCCTATTTGAACTAGCACAGATTAACACAAAGATAAACCGATTAAATACAAAATGCAGTTTTAAAATAATGATTTCATTTATTAAGGGAAAAAAATCTGTCAAAACTTGTCTGGCCCTGTGTGAAAAATTAATTGCCCTCTAAACCTAATAACTGGTTGTGCCATCCTTAGTGACAACAACTGCAGTCAAGTGTTTTTGTGATAATTGGCAATAAATCTTTCACAACACTGTGGGGGAATTTTTGCCCACAATTTTTTTTTTTTTTTCACTTTTTTTGCCTCAGAATTGTTTGATTCAGCCGCATTGGGGGGTTTTTGTGCATGAACAGCCTTTTTAAATCATCTCAATCGGATTAAAGTCCGGACTTTTGACAAATATGAAAAAAAAAACAATCAGGAAGGGGGCAAATACTGTACAGAGTGCTGTACTATTTTACAAAGTCGGCTAAGTGTTCAGGTGTAAGTCAAAGCCACGTGTGGGAGGTTACAAGCACTTTTATGAAAATAGGCTTGTGATCAAAATGAAATGCAAAGACTGTTTAAAACATGGAAATGAAAAGATACTGCACGTAAAATAAACAGTCCAATGTTTGCGAATGCCCCTTACGTCCTTAAATCGACAGATTAATTAAATCACAACAATTAAACACACCAATGCAAATGTAAACAGAACAAAAAAACATAACAGGCCAACTTGCTCTTATGATGTACTCATAGTTTTCTACAGAGGTAGACTACTGCACTGCTTCCAGAGTGTCATAGAGAGAAAGAAACACATATTAAGGGCATGTTAAACATGCTTTCTTTTGGGGCAAAAGACTTTATGGCACAAAGTATAGCATACTACTACTGTTCCGAGTTTGCTTCTTCAGTCATTTGTGAATTTTTCCTTAGAACCTAATTAATAATTTTTTTTGGAAACCGCAAACATCCTCCGCAAGTTTTATGACTTTTTTTCCCCGCAATATATAATTTAATTCTAGCACTTTGAGAAAAACAGCCGTACGGTACTGTACAGTAAACCCGTACTTATATTTTTTTGGGTAATGTATTAAGCTAAGTTTGAAATAAAATCAAAGTGTTTTGGGAGTATATTTTATGGTTTAAACCATAAAAAATAGCTGTTTATAGTCATCTTTTTTACACACACCCTGTCTATTCTTGCTATCACTATAACAGCACAAGTCGTAAACATGGGGTTTGCACATGAACACAGGGATTATATAAAGGGAACATTTACTCTCATAACTATGCTGTTCTATTCTGCACTTATCAAAAGTACCAGTTTGACTTGAACACACCTCATATTTCCATATGTTATTGTCTTATGTACAGTATAAATCAGTGTCCCTTAAATAGTTGATACACCACCCAGCCTTAGTTAAGGGGCTTTCTATAACCGTTAACCTGAAATCTGGGTGTTTCACTGGAATTATCCATCTTTGACCTTTCTTTGTATGTCGACTGCTCTCCGAATTTACAGTAAAAGAAATTGCTGATGTTCTGAGTGCTGTTAACATTTAGTCGTCTGTAAAGCCAAAAAAAGCTTATTTTGTGGATTTCTGGCAACATCTCTACAGATAATTTGGTTTATTTGGTGGCCACCTTGGCAACAAACTTTAAAAGGTTGTTTACATATGAAATAGGAATAGGGAGATACCTTGAAATTATAAAGTGATCAACAAGACGGATTTGACCATGCATTTGCCAACACTGGCTATTAAACTTGTATTTAAAAGTCTAGGTATTTGGATTCCTTTTTTGTTTTTGCAGGCCAAGATATTTTATTGTGTAGCATAACTAGGATTTACCAAGAAGGTGACTGTTTTTTTTTTAGACATAATACATAATACACCCTCATTTATATTTCAAGCAGACACCAGTTTCTACTTTTATACCGTCTCTGTCTGTGGCAATCTTCTGACTTTGCACAATCTCTGGATCATTAAAGTTACCTGAAGACTCTGGCCTCGTTTAACATTCCTTCCCCTCACTCCCTGGAAACATAAAGCAAAGGAAGTGCAGAAAGCCCCATTACGTTCACTAACTTTAATAACGCTGCTCCAGTTTCACTATGTGTCATATGTGAAAGTAAAGAAAGGCTGTTGTGTGAAGCGATTAGCACACTTACTTTTAATGTCAGTGGAAAAGTTTCAACCCTCAGAAGAAAAATACCCTGACGGAGAAATGTTCTATTACAATATACGAGCTCATTTTAATATCAGTTTTTTTTTTTTAATGATTCCCTGCTTGCAAACATATATTGCTATTTTACTACTATGTAGCATCTTGGATTAATTAATACAATTATTATGACTAACGATTTTAATTAAAATTTTTACTCTCTCACACATGGGATGTTGTTTACCATAAAACATTATTGCACTTTTTCTTTTCTGATAATGCATATTCTAGTAATTGTAATGAGGGTCGAATTCGTGTTAATCAATATCATTTGCCAACCCGGCTATCGAATAATGTGGTATCGCACACAGGTAATATACTAATGTTTTGTTGAGTAGCTAACATGAATGCATCGACCACCATTTTATATCATAAGCATTCATGCTGTATAGTTGTTCGTTGTTCCCCGTGAAAAGTTTGTGAATGTAAATGCAAATCTTTTAACATATACAGGGAAATGTATTATTAATAGCGATTCCTATTAATCTTTAAAATGAGAAATCCGGCAATCCCGCAGTTCGCGCGAGAGAAGAAACATTGGCTAAGTTGTGATCACATGCTCCGCAGACAAAGCGTATGCGTTACTCGTATGTCAAGATCTGGCTCATTTATGAAGATAAATTTATAGACGAAGTTACTCGCAATCCAAGGTTTACTGTTTTTCTGATTGTCCACTTCTACTGAATATTTATTTAAAATGATTCACCTTGGCCTGACCATAAAATTAGTATTAAATTAAAGATTAGTCTACATACAGTAATGATCTTCTAGATTCACGCGATCTTGGCACTGCTCAATATGTGCTAAAAGCTCAGCTTTAACAAAGCGCAGTCTTGAGTCAAGAAGGTGGTTACAGGAGTATTTAACATATTCTATAGTTAATTAACAGAGCGGCATGTGAAATCCAGTGCTAGGGGTAATTGCTTGGTGACTCAGACCCTTTCTGTCCTTTCTGCTGCCTAGTGAGGAACCTGTTTCACCAAGACAACAAGTCTTTGCCCTTTCCCTTGAAGGAGTGAAAAGCAAGAAGTTTTTTTTTTTTCCCCTTCCCTTCCATCATGCTGAAATTAATCCACACTGACACTTTCCCTGATCTCCCGGCAAAGCCGCTTCTCTCGCCTGACTAAAATTAGTGGCACATAGTCACAAATAAAAATATATATTTAAAGTTGGTCTGAACTTTCTTCGACTGTAAAAACCGCTGCTGTCACGCCAATCACTATTGAACTGGAATGTTAATTCTCGAGGCAAAAAAAGCAGACTTTGCACTCCGACAATAGCATTGCAGGCTTCATCAGCCTCAGGCGGTCCTGCTGATCAACTCAAGGAACATTCTGACAACAGTGAGACTAATTTTGAAGATTGAGTGCAAGCCCTGGCACTGCATTATACCAACTCGACTATTTTCAATCTCCTCGTTCCAACTTATATAAACCGCTTATAAATTTAGACCATGTGAAACCTGGCAGGGTTTTTTTTTAGAGACACTGGGAAACTCAGGTTTTATAATGGCGTGCTACAGAGAAGGATCAATGTAGCAAATGTCTTCAACCTCTCATTTACCACAGCCCTTAGGGTTTTAATACAATAAAGCTGAACGCTGCAAACCCACGATAATATGGGTTGCAACTAGCAACTTTTAGAAACCAGTGTAATAGCTGCAACGCGATGATGCAACGGCTAGTCGAGAAGGAGTCTTTTGTATTCAGAGGAAAACATGTATAATTATGTGTTTACTTGTCATGATGAAGTAAAACCTCATATTAACCTACCCCCTCATTTCACATGTTTGACAAGTGCAAAACTTTTTTTTTTTTTTTTCCAGGGCAAAATCAAAATTGAAGCACAAATGACACCCAAAACGACAATCACTATGTTGACAATTTCCTCTTCAAAATGTTGCATCTTAAAAAAAAAATAAATAAAAAAAAGGCCTAATATAATGCACAAATCTCCTCTTTCTGCTTGTGATTGTTTGGCAATGGATTGCTATTTTCTATTCAATTTCTTTTGATGCTCTTGTAATCATTAATCTTCTTTTTTTCCAGTGAGTGATGTCTTTGGTTTTTTTTAAAAAAAAAATATATTTTTGTTCCACACTCAGATGCCCACTATGTTAAGAAGCAAGAGAAAAAAAAGCATCTTTGAATGTGCCTATGATTAATGAATGCGACTCAACCACCATGTTCACGGAGAAGCAGTGACCATCATTGAACGAGTCCAATTACAGAGCAGATATCAAAGCAGGCTTTATCTGTAAACAGCAGATATAACGCAAGCACAGGAGATCCGAGACCTTAATTCCAATGAAATTAGTCTAAATCTAGCTTTAGTTTTTTTAACACAGCATTTAAAGATTTGGCCCATTAACTGTGCATATCTGATGCCCCAGGATGAACAGGTTATACATTTTAATTGGTTTGGTTGTTAGTAAAAAAAAAAACCCATTCATTAACAAAAACTCTGTTGGGATTCCCACTGGAATTCAACCTGTACGAGTGGGATTTGATGGATCGAGATCGGACCTCCGTGCTCCATTGGTGTATATTTGGAAGCCCAAAATGTTTTTGGGACCCACTTGAAGCACACATGGCACCCAAAGAATGGCATCAAACCAAGTCCCATAATCACTACATAACACATTCGCTCATTTTCAGTCGATCTGCTGTATCCCAGCCAGCGTCACGGTGGCTCTGGAACCTACCTGGGACACACTGGACGAAAACGATAGAATTCACGCCAGTCCATTGCAGCACACCAGGCATACACACACATACACACGTTCACATCCACACACTCATTCACACCTAGAAGCAATTTAGAGTAGCTGAATATTTTTGGACAGCATGAGAGAAACCCACACAATCAGACAGAGACCATGCAAATCTCCATACAGACAGGACCCAAGCTCAGGATCAAACTGACGTCCTCGGAGCTGTGAAGTGGCAAAGCGTCCCCGCTGTGCCACCGTGCCAGCCCAATTCCCAAATTAATCACTGAAATTACATGATAAGGTCCTTATGAGTGTTCATGTTGCATGAGCTGAATGAGGTAGTAAAATGTAATCACTAATCAATAAAAATTTTTTACAATCTGAAAATTACATTCCAACGAGTACAACATAACAGTCCAAAAGAGTTGTGAAACAATAACAAATTGGGAAGGCAATTAAAATATCATGGTTAATATTTGCCAATTAAATTTCTAATTGAATAGATATGACTCATTTTAACTGGAATCAGCTCACCAACAGAGCTTGATTATGCAATTTAATCGGTCTTTTGTTGGTACAATACAACTGCTTCCGTCTTCCCTAAATACTCCCGTTTTGTAAGAGTATCACTTTTTCTACTTTTGAGTTTATGGGCAGTTAGTACAATAACACCTCCCACTGAACTGGAGCAGAGGATTTCGTGCGCGACATAACATTTAAACAATCAGCAAAACAAGTTACACAGCATTTAAATTCTTATTAGTTATTAGAGTGTTTTGCAAGATGGGAAAACATTTTTAGTAAATTTTAACTTGATAAACGAGCGAGATTTTGCACTACGAGCAGCACGTACACACTTTGTCTGCCGAGAGTCACGTGACCACAACTGAGCCAATGGTTCTTCTCTCTCTCGCGCTGCGGGATTGTGGGTAACTGTCTCCTTGCTTAGTCTCAGTGTGCATGACTCACTCGTATAGTCAACATCCATGTGCGTGTACTGTTTACTAAAGCATTGTGACCACTTATGTGCATGTAAAACTTCATTTTAAATTTTGTGAATTTCTCAAAAGGAGACAAAAGCAAGTGTCATTAGAAGGGTTCCTTGTTAAAATCACACAAAATGAAAAAGAAAAGTTTCCAGTTTAGCCAACAGCTCTGACTCCATTTGTGTGAGTCACAAAACTAGCCATTGGCTAGAAGTCGCTAAATGACGTCATCGCATAATTTACATAATGTCATGACAAAAAGTGGGTGGGTAAAAACACTCTAAATACGTTTAGAACTACAGTGGAACCTTGGATTATGAGCATAATTCATTTTGGAAGCAGGCTCATATTCCAAAACACTTGAAAACCAAATTTAATTTTCCCATAAGAAATAATGGAAACTCAAATTATTCGTTCCACAGCCCAAAAAAATAAATACATAAAATAATTAACACAAAATATAAAGTAAAAATAAAACAAATTAACCTGCATTTTACCTTTAAAAAAAAGGAAAAATAAATCCCGACAGATTAGTGTTTCCGTTTATGCGCGCAGGCGCTGTGTGTGTATGTGTGTGTGTGTGAAGCCCCTCCCGTCCTAAAAGAGTGTGTGAGAACCGGCACGGTGTCAAATTACGCGCGTGCACACACATAAGAGAGGCTGAGGGAGAAAATGGATTTTAACCTTCTAATGAGACTTTTTTACATAGTAAACCTTTCTCCTTTCTTATTTGAGTTTCACATAAACAAACATTAACCGAAAGACTGTTTTGTTGGAAAAATTAGCAAGGAACATTGCTAATAACACTCGCGTGACCGCATACTAACGGAATCACTTCTGTAACGTAAAACAAACAAATGAACCTGCACTTTACCTTTGAAAAGAATCGCAACAGAGCAGTGTTTCTGTGTAGGGCACAGTGTGTGTGTGTGAAGCAGAGACGGGGTGCTTCACACAAATACACACTAAAGGCGAGAAAGTGTGTGACCCGGCACGGTGTTACACGCGCGCACACACATAGAGGAATGAGACTTTATTTTGCTTTACACGCGCACACACGTGTGTTATAATAAACAGTACATGTGCATTGTACACACGCGCTTACAAACACAAAATAAAATGTTTTACACACACACGTGGTCACAGTTATAGTAAACAGTACACGCATGCACGGATGTTGATTATACCAGTGAGAGACGCGCACTAAGACCCAGCAGGGGAGACGATTACCCACAATTCTACAGCACGAGAGAGAAAAACCATTGGCGCAGTTGTGATCACGTGACGCTCGGCGTCAAAACAAGCGCATGCGAGATACATGATACTCGGTACTCGTAAACCAAGACTCGCTCGTTTTTTAAAATTAAAATTTATTAAAAATCTTTGCTCGTCTTGCGGAACAACCGCGTTACTCGCAATCCGAGGTTATACAAATGAACTTTTATAGAATGAATATCCTGCTTTATTTAATTAATTTATTTTTAAATAAAGCACTGAAAAAAAAGAGCAATGACATGCAAGTGCTATAACAAGTCTCAGGTAGCTTAACACAGTTCATGTAACCCTAGGTTATCATTATTATGTAATAAAATAAAATGAGAGAATAGAAAAAGAACATAAATAGATAGAATACCAAAGGAACATAGAAGCTAGTGTTAGTTATTGTTAGTTTTTTTTTTTGAAGAATTTCTTTTTATGTCACAATGTCACGTCCTGTTAGGTGTTGGCCTGTGGGCTTGATGTTGGCAAGGCATAGACGCAGAGGGGATGTTAAAGTCTTTTAATGATAAAACCAAACAAAACATGAAAAAAGGAGGTTGGCCTTATTTTGGAGCATGCTAGAAACAAAACCAATCATCAACTAATACACAGACTAGGGATACAAACTACAAACTAATACAATACAGACAAGGGATACAAACCAGACAAGACACGACACACTAAACAGACTTGAGGACAAAACACAAGGGACTATACATGCAAGGGGCTAAACGGACAAGACAGACTTGGCTAGGCCTACTAGCTGTTATGCACATTAGCTGCTAAGCTAGATAGTAGCTAAACAGACTAATTGCTAAACAGTCTAGTAGCCAGAGACCCAAGAGACGAACAGACTAGGTACACAGCAGACTAGGTATGAAACAGACTAAGAAATATAAAGGTTAGTGGCTAAACAGGTTAGTAACTAAACGGACTAAGATCTAAGCAAGTTAGTAGTTCTATGGTTAGTAGATATAAAGACTAAGAACTAAACTTACAAGAGAGGAACTTACACACAAGGGTAAATACACAAGAGGCTAATTCTTCTAGAGGCTAATCCTGCTAGGAGACACAGAGACAAAGAGGAATACTAAATCAGGACAGATACAAACTTAACTTAAACAGCTCCAAAAGCCAACTATAACTAAACAAACCATAACCAGACAAAACAAATACCCACTTAACAGAACCCATAATAATGCTCGACCCAGTTTTCCACAACCAGCTATTTATAACATAACTAATGAGCTACCTCCTTCAGGTGAGCACCCGCATCACCTGACCGAGGTGCCTTCTGGGAAACTGAGTCTACCAACAAAAACTACAAAACAAAAACAGTGCCCTCTAGTGGTGAACCATCACACACAATTCCAACCCTCCTCCTTTATCCGGGTTTGGGACCGGCAAAAGAGACACTCTGGCAGAGTTTTTTTTTTTTTTTAATATAATATATATATTTATAAAACATATACGGACACATCAAAACCTCCAAAAGTCTACAGTCCAGAAAAAGTCGCTAGATTTGTCGCTTTTTTTTTTAAAAATGTGTCTCTAGAGGGGTCTGAATACTCGCTAAATATAGTGACAAAGTTGATAAGTTGGCAACACTGAACCCCGTCCTCCTCCTTCTCCTTTCTCGCTCTCTTGTCTCCTTCACACCAAATTCTTTTCAAAATTAAAGTGCAGGTTGATCTGTTTTATTTTTTCTTTATATTTTGTATTAATAATTTTTATATGAACAGAAAGGGTCTGAGTCATCAAGCTATTACTTCTCGCACTGGATTTCACATGCCGCTCTGATAATTATATAGAATATGTTAAATACTCCTGTGGCCACCTTCTTGACTCAAGATTGCGCTTTGTTAAAGCTGAGCTTTTAGCACATATTGAGCAGTGCCAAGATCGCCTGAATCTAGAACATTGTGTAGAATTTAATACTGAATTCATGTTCAGGCCAAGGTAAATCATATTAAATAAATATTTAGTAAAAGTGGACAAACAGAAAAACAGTGGAACCTCGGATTGCGAGTACCGAGCGTTTTGCAAGACGAGCAAAACTTTTAATTAATACTAACTTGATAAAAGAGCGAGGTCTTGACATACGAGTAGTGGGCATACGCTTTGTCTGCTCAGAGTTGTATGATCACAACCGAGCAAATGGTTCTTTTCATGCATTTAGCATTTTTTCATTTTATGTCCAAGTGTCAGTCTTTAGTAAGTTTAGTTTAAGTTTAGTCACTTCTTTAGTAACTGTACTGCAACAACGGCTTCTGTGAAGAAGAAAAAAAAAGGGAAAAAAAAGGCTGTAGCAGTGCGGGCAGGAGATAAATCTGTTTAACGAGAATGCCACATTATATCTCTGCGAAATTCTCAAAAGGAGGCAAAGGCAAGTGTATTTGGAGAGGAGCCTTGTTAAAGAAGTTTGCAGACAGAGCAGTGATTGCATTAGTGTGTGTGTGTTTACCCATGCGATGGATTGGCACCCTGTCCACGGTGTACCCCACCTCATGCCCTGTGGCTCCTGG
>JAOTRS010000031.1:10439181-10452513 GCA_028565755.1 Dinotopterus cunningtoni
AGGGAAAACCAGTCACAGAAGCACTTTCACCAGGAAAAATAACATATGATGTTATGTCATCTTAAACAACACTTTGTCTACAACACTTTCTCTCAAATTTTTCCTAATTGCCTCTTAAGCGTCCATGGTGTGTTTCATGGCGAACGCGTGCTACAGCGCTAACTATCTTTTAACACAAGGCTGAATCCCAAATCCCTTTCTAACTCCTAATCAAGAGCAATAGTTCTTGTGTGGAACCAGGGACCATACACCCTACAGCACATAGTGCACTAGCTTTCCGTTTTAATCTATTTGGGATTCAACCCTAGAACAGTTAGTAAGTGATTAATTAGAAAGCTTAAAATGTCAAGATTAGTTACCGTAACCTGCACGTTTATTTTCATTTTATGAAGCATAACGCACATATCCCATAGCATTGTCTCATTTGCAACAGAAGCACTGAATGAGCTTCTGAATAATGCTAATGCTAGCAAACACCACCAAATCTAAAATCTAAAAGGAATCACATATTTGTACACCATCTGAGGTAATCATGTTATGATTAAAAATCAAACTTCTGTAAATTAATATCCTTATTACCTTCTTATTCGATTTTCATACACTTGTTTCTCTTTTGAATAAGTAACGAAAATTACTTCAAGTCACAACATACTACGTATGAAAATAATCAGCAGAACAGAAGTTATGACAAAGCATCAGGTGATCCTGTCAGGTGATCACCTCAAACTTGATCATGAATGGAAATACAAAGTCAGTTAATTGTGCTTCCGCCGTCTGCTGTTCTGATTGACCTCATGTTGGGTCACGTGACTGCAAAATGTCTGTACAAAGAGTTATGTCATTACACCATCATTCGACAAGAAATTCTAAATGATTCAAAACTTTTCTTTCTTTGCCCTTCCTGCCATGTCTGAACCGGAGTGGAACTCTCATTTTAGTCAAATGTTTTTTGTTTCTTTGTTCTGAACAAATTGTTAGCCTTGTTTTCATTCCCTCTCAAGCACATTAACATCAGTGGGATCCTGAAGAGGAAGAATGAATCTGTTATGAGGAATTAATAGTTGCAATGCCTCTATTCATCATCTCTGGCCTCCAGCGTTTTTGCTGATGAGGGTGAGCTGGAAAGGAGCAGATTGAGTTCAAACAACAGAACAGAGACAGAAAGAGAGAGAGAGATAGAGGATGGAGAAGGAAGTAAGGGAAGGAGGGAGGTGGAGAAGATTGACGACTGGTGTGGAGAAAGATCGAGTGGGACTTGCAAGCTCTCTAATGTACACACCCATTCAGTCACAGTTCTGTTTATTAAAAACATACAAAAGGAAGACCTTCGAAGTGTTTTTGTTTTCACATTCCCTCTCTCGGTACTTTATTTCCACTCTGTTTTGCTGTGGGAAAAAGAGAAAGATGGCTAAAATGAACCAAGAGAGTCTAAAATTCATTAGAAAGCAGGACGCCTCCGAAACAAACAGTGGTTAATTGGAGCAGATACTTTTGCTGCCAAAATCAGATGTATAAACATCTGTGGAACAGCTGTGGCTGTCAGGCATGTCTGCAATAATGGCCCTGTTCTACCTCAGTATGTACACAGGTGCAGTCCCTAAAAACTACGATGGCAGAACTTCCACAAATCAATGAGCACCAGAGAGACTTGAAGGAAAAAGAAAATGTCAAAATGGTGCTTTGTATGATATTTGTAAATGGCCCACTCTTTCAATACATAATTTGCTCTGAAGACAAAAAGAAAAAAAAAATTAATATAACTATAAACAAATTTGATAAACAGCACATCCAGCCTGCCAAGCTGCTTTGGTTGCTGCCTACTGCCTCATGATTTAGTGCAAAAGATACTGTACTGTATAGTATAGCCATACACTTGCTTAGAAGAAAAAAGATCCGTCGAATTATTCATGTCTTTAAATAAAGCACACCAAATTGTTTTGTTTCACACCCAAGCTTCACATTACTGCATGTGACTAGTGCTGTTTTGACCTAAGAATAAATGCATGCATGGAAACTTTTTCTGAGAATGTAGGTCTATTAATACCATCAGTACAAATAAACATCAAATCCGAGAACATTTCCTGACGTCACATTAAATAATATTTCCCCCATTAATATAGAAAACCTAAATGTCAAACCTTTGCAGAGGTACTAAAATAAATAGATACTGTATTTCAGTTATCGTATATTTTTTTCAGTCAGCCAGGCAGTCATTCTGGAGCAGTGAAAAACAGAGTGCCAAGCAAATGTAAAAATCACCCTAATATAAAGTAAAGCAATGCATACACTCATAGAATAAATAGGTGATGGAAAATCTCATCTTATACATACTGGCCTGCAAGAAGAACCACTATGGAAGGCAAGGAACCCTTTAGGAAACCCTTATTTCTTAAGGCTTAGTTACATTTATAGTACAATAAGGGTCAACCAAATGAAAACCTTCTTTATGTTTTATATATTATTTACATTCATGTTTACATTTATGGCATTTGTTGGACAGAGCGACTTACAAAACTGCTTTGAAGCCTCGATCAGAAAATACATCCTGATACTGGTTCACTAGGTCATGGACATCAATCTTAAAATGCTGTTTTAACCTTAAATATTAAAGATTAAAGTTTATTTGGATTTGCTGATTTATGTATTTTTTATATAGACTTCCTTGTTGCCGTAGAGATGGTAGAAACAGTTAGGCAGTTCTACAGGATTGTAGGATGGCATGCTGCAGTGCAAAGTGTGATAGGGGCTTTGACATAAGTGTGTATTAGTCTGGTTTTGGCCTTGTAGATCTGTGATTTGTAGATCAAGCATCTGTACAGGAACCTAGTGGAGGGAGAGTAGCAATGGAGTTAAAAAAGAAAAGCTGTGTTCTGGTTCAGTTGCAAAGGTCAAATTGCGCGAGCCAGGAGGAATGTGCAGTACTCTAGTCTCAAAATGACGAGGGACTGAACAAGCACCTGAGTGACCTGTGTGTATAGGAATGAACAAATCTTTCTGCAATTGTTAAAGTGAAATTGACATTAGTGAATTAGATTAACCGTGAGAGGAAAAAGACAGTTGTGTGCAGTGAGTGAAAGTTAATGACAAGGTCCTGACCTCTGAGTTGAATCACATGGGATAAACAGCAGTTAATTCTTTTTCTAAGAATAAATTTCAGATGATGAGCTGCCGTCTATGCTCGGATCTGAGTGGAATCATGAGTGTACAAGGAAAGTAGAGGTTGATGTGACATTATAAAGAAGTTGCATATAGAGGAAGAATGGGAGAGGACCGGGCATTAACCCTTGTGGGACACCAGTGGAAAGTGGTTTTCCTCAATGTCACTTGATTTGACCAATCATCCAGATAAAAAGCAAACTATTGCCAAAATGTGCCACAGATTAGTGCCACTATAAGGCCACTATAAGGCTTTACAGTGGTTTTTGGAGTGCCACTGTGAGGATTTGTGCTCATTGAGCTACAGTACAAGAGCATTAGCGAGGTCAGGCATGAATGTTGATTGAGATGGCCTGGGGTACAATCAGTGTTCCAGTTCATCCCTGCAGTGGTTTCCTTTAAATGTAGCTGTTGTATAGCTGGAAAGCTCATTCCTCAAGGCTTTTCCTTTATTTATCATGCTGCTTGGTAAAGAGCATAATAATCTTGATTTAGGCTAGATCTCTATCAGTGTCTGTAGGCTGTGAATGAAATGTTCTTCTCTCAGCTTTATGAAATTAGAGAGCAGCAAGTGGCATCAACTTTCATAAAGATCTGGAGCTTTGTGAAAGATCTGTGTTTTTTATTGCAGGTGTTTGCATAGGATGTGAAGGGTGTTGCAAATGTTTTTTTCTTTTTTCACTTTGAGTTTAGTTATTTCAACTGTGTGATGATACAAGCTTCAGGAGATTCTTTCACACAGTGACATGCTGCGTTTGCGTCAGGTTGCTGCTTCCACTGAGCTGTGCTAACAGTCTCCCGCTGCACTGTGGGATACAGCACTGACAGTTGGAGCTTCAAAGCTCATTTAACAATGAGGGTCACACAGCGTTTCCCTTTCAGTCACCTCCTGGCATTTTATAACTTCTGATTACTTTGCACTTCAGTTCAGTTTAAAAGGCTGCTTTTTTTAATCAACATACATTTTTTAAAGGTTGAAATGGGCTAAATAATGGGTTAAGCAATAATTAAAATCTTTATATTGCTTTACGGTACAGATCTATTAAACATCTCTAGGGCAAAGTGAAATTGCCCTAGAGATATTTTAAAAGTGAAATGTCCTATATTGCTTATCCTGTACAGGTTATGGGGGGCGGGGGATCTGGAGTCTATCCCAGGAGACATAGGGCACGAGGGTACATTCTGAACATGGTGCCAATCTCTCACACCTGGAGGAAACCCACCAAGCGCTGGGAGAACATGCAAACTCCACAAATACAGACCGGTGACAGGAATCGAAACCCTCGGCACGGGCCACAGTGCTAGCCACTACACCACCCGTGCCTTGGTGAATTAATTGTGTATAATTTATTTATTAGTTATACTGGTTTCATTTACAGATCCATTGTTTCATAAACCATAACCTTTTTGTTTTTTTCTCTCCTCAAAAAGTAATTTCCTTACTCACTCATCGCCTATACTGCTTTATTCTGTATACAGGGTCACGGCGGGGCTAGAGCTTATCCCAGGGGACTAAGGGTGGAGTATGTCCTGGACGGGGTGACAATCCATCGTAGGGCACACATACACACACATATAGTACATACACTAACACACTCATTCACACACTACAGACAATTTGGGAATGACAATTAGGCTAACTTGCACGTCTTTGGACTGTGGGAGGAAACTAGAGCACCTGGAGGAAACCCACCAAGCATATGGAGAACATGCAAACTCTATGCACATTGACCCAAGGTGGGAATCAAACCCTGGGGTCTTTGTGCATGCAAACGAACAAAGATCCAGAGACCCAAGACCCATGTATCTCCAGGGTTTGATTCCCGCCTTGGGTCTTTGTGCATGCAAACCACTAAACCACTGTACCGCCAAAAGAAATTTCCAGTGTTTTTAAATTAAACATGAAAAGTTCCATCTTAGCTGCCCAAAGTCAGTATGACTCATTTCTAAGTGCTTTTCAACAATACATTATGTTGAAGTAGTGCCACAAAAAGCAACAGAACGTTTCTGTTTTTAAAATATGGCCTTGACTATGATCAAAAGATGTTTTGAGAGACAGCAATCAACCAAACTGTTTCTGCTACAGATGTCTCCCTAAAAGACAAGATTAAACAAAGCAAGATAAAGATAAAACAAGATTAAATACAAGATAAAGCAAGAAAGTATCAGGATAGAAATTGCAGCAGCACAAGAGTCTTGTGTGTTTGGAGGAAATCTGTGGCAGCGGCATCAATCTCGCTTGAGTTATCTATATCTGGAACGTTTTATCTTTCGATAGGGGCAGGAGAGGTAAAACTCCTTAAAAGAAGACTTTCTTGCGTCTTCCTTGCCATCCGCAGGTCCAGTCTGTTCTTCAGCGATTGCTATATTTCATGGCACTCAAAACTCTGAGATGCAGCCCGGCAGAAGGGTGAAAAAAGGGTCCATTTTTATTCAGGCACGTTAAAAGGTGATGAGAGATAAAAGGAACATTAATACTAGAGAGGCTTACCTCTCCTTTTATTTTTCCATCTCTGTGGTTTGAATTTTGCATGACCACTAAAGGTCTGAAGCTCCAAGGATTTGTGGAATTGCTCTATTTATATTCTCCATGCTGGAACAGCAAGCCTGTAGTTTAGGGTTATTTTAAAATGACTGAACTCTGCATACCTAATCAGACAGCCTGGCCACTGATCGCTCAGAACACAGTAATAGTATTTCTTTTCTTTTGTTTCTTTATTTCTCTCACTCTCTGTTTTTTTTTTTTTTTTTTTTTGCAATTATAGCCTGGATGCTACTGTCAACTAGCTTCAAAAATTATAATCATCCTTGTTTTTCAAACCACACAGTTGCCTGAGTGACAGAATTCATGCCATTTGCAAGAAAATATTGTATTATTGATGTTATGACGTTTATTTGTTAAAAGGACGGGAGATCCTTTATTTATATCAAATGGTTATATGACTGGAGGGAAGGTGCCTTTACTGAAATATTCACCATAAGGGAATTGCACAAATGCTTGGTCAGAAGTATGACAGTGTTCACTTTGTGTCGCATTTCTTGAGTAAAAGTAGCAAACAAATTCTGTTTGAGTGCCCTAGAGTTTGAAAGCTCCCTGGGTTTCTTTTCAAACTCAGCAGGAGTCGGTGCTTTATACGTTTGCAAATAAATCACATAGGATTCACAATGAATTTTGGTTCATTTTTGGTTTTGTTTTTAATTTTTTAAATAAAATTTCCCCTTAGTAAACCAGCAGGCCTTGAGGACATCACCGCTGTCCAACTTCATTATCCAACACCAGCTCCCGCTGTCACCTTTTAGCAGCTCCATTAATCCCAAGACATTACGGATTGACAGTCCTTTCGCCATTTGCATAAACCCAAACGGATGGACTACTGTATAACAACACGAAGAGCGCTATATTATAGATTCTAAACATTTTTCTCAAACTTGAAGACAGAAAAATCCAATTATGTTTCTGCACAGGAGTATTTTCCACTTGTGAATGAAATGTCATTGGTTGCACATATGTTTAACGATGCCCTTTATATCGTTAGCATTTAAATAATGAAAAAAAAGGTGGCCTGCTGAGAGATGATTAACCTTGCATCATAAGTATGATGTAAAGATGTCTCAAAAGTGGCCATGCATTTATTAAGAGCCAGTGTTTCCAAATGTGATGTCAATCAAAACCAAGGCAGACCAACAGGACCAAGAGTTTAAAAATTCAGAGTACGGCTGATTTCACACCGAGCTTGTTCGCCAATGTCTGCACCACAGTTTGATATTTTGTGACATTTTTTTTGGTTCAGTTAATTTTATATTACAACAATTTTCATAAATTTAGTGACATGTGCATTGATGGATTCTTCATGTATTCATTCTTAAATAACTGCACACACCTGACTTACAAATATAAAACCCAGAATTGTATCTACATACTGTGTGATCAGGTGTCCGCTAGAGCCGTGATGATGTGGTTTAATCAATATTTTGTTGGTTGAGTCAATTGAGCGAATCAGGTTTTGATTCAGAATCGATTGACATGTTGTTAAACGGTTTAAAATTCCTTAAAAATATACCACAGCTTTTTCAGAAAACTGAAACCAAATGCGTTCTCCGCAAATACTTTCTGGTGATTCCATCACTGGTCCAGTTTGGCAGAAAAAAAAAAGATTAGCACTATGTATGATGCATTACATTTACACATTTAACAACATATTTCAGTTTTTATTAAATACTTTTAGAATTTTTTATTTTTTTTAACCTGTAAAAAATAGCTGCTTGCAATAAATCAGTTTTAAACTTTTAATGCTTTTGAATCAAATCAATAGAATATACGAATACGTACATCTTATCTATCTTCTATTAAATAGTTAAAAAATGAGTACAGGGCTGTTGTATTGGTCATACACCATGTGAATATTACTTTAAAGTCTGGTAATCATACATAAAGAAAAAAAGCTGTGTTTATGTTAGCTTAAATGCTCAGCAAGGCCATGCGACCTTCATACTGAGAATGTATAGCTGCTCAACATAGAACACACTCCGTATCTTAAAGAAAAAAACATGGCCACATCTGCGGGTGTTTGCTAATAAAGACGGCAAAAAGGTTCCTCATGAGTCAAGGCTCGAGTTTAAGCCCAGCTGCTACTGTATATGTTTGTTCCTACTTAGTTTGTCTTCCAAATAACCTTAATGCCCACTTATGTAACAAATGTACTGTAGGTGCAGAGTATTAAGTGTTGTGTAAAAAAAAAAAAAAAACAAAAAAAAAAAACAGACACTGCTGGTACTTGTAGATGTCCACCTCAGATGCTATCTGGATAATCCTCAATAACCTCAACTGGATTTCCATGATTCGCTGGTAGGAAGAGCTGTGTAAGCCCATTGTCAGGATTCAATCTGAATCACATTAGCAGGGTGTTTAATTGCTAATGGGTTGCAGATGGTCCCAATGATTTCAACTGGCCGCTTTTCCCTCTTCAATCTAATTGCACAGACTGCATATTACATAATTAACAAGTATTTACAGATTGCACTGAGGGTATATTAATCCCTCTGTTCTTTGCCATGTTCTTCTTGGAACTTTCATGCTGTAAAGCTCTCCAACTGACATTTCTAATTAGAAATCATGCAGAGTGATGGACAGCAAATTAAATCAGGGTCATAATGGTGATGATAACTCTTAAGTTTTTTTTTTTCTTCCATCTCTCTCTGTCTCTGTGCGGTTTTGCTGCAGTGATTAAAAGAGCGACGGAGAGCGCTCCTTTAAAGTGGGAGCTCTTTTGTCGGGAATGGAGTTATTGGACGTACCGGATAAGCACACTCCATAACGTGAAGGGAAATGAGCCAGCATGAGTCTTCTCACGTCAGTGGCATGCATCATTTCAGAATGTGCTATCTCCAGTTTCCTGCTCTGGATTAAAAGCCTGAGATGATTAGGTGTGCGGTGACTCAGTGGCCTGTGTAAGCCCGGTTCTTTGAAGTGTGTGTGTGTGTGTGTGTGGTGCGCTGTCTTAATAGCTATGCACCTTTTTTCATGGTACGCCAACTGCCCCTAAGAAAGGCAAAGAAAACTTTGGATTCTATTTCTAGTTCATCATACAGCCGTTTGAGAGGCTACTGAAATAGGCACAGTGATGAAGGTCCAAGCGGTTTGTTATTGTTTTGCCATCATGGCAAGTTTTTTTTTTTTTCCACCTAGTCCTTTTTTTTTTTTTTTTTTTTTTTTTGGTTCAAGTACATTTGGACTTTACTGAGCTTTTGGCTACATATGCATACTGGACAGTTATTACCCACGTTCCCAAACTATTGATTGAAGGATTATTCAGAATAATAATAAAAGAAAAAGCATTGAAAAGTATTTTACACATTTTCAAGACCATTTTTTTCGCCATTTCAGTGTCTATGTAAATGAGCCACTTGTAAATGAGTCCCACTCTGCAAGAAAACTGCAGAGCTGAGCAACAAACCAGGGACCGACTCTTCTTATATAAGGTCACATTAGAGGAAATATTTCGTTGGCTTGTTTAAGCTCCAGCTAATACAAAAAATGAGAGTAAAAAGCAGGGAATGATTGTTTTCTCGTTTTTTTTGGTCACACACACACACACACACACACACACACACACACACACACACACACACACACGCACACAACAGAAGACCCATCTGAAAATTGAAAAAAGAAAATTACCTTTACTTTAAGTTGATCTGTCATTTCTAGACTCAGCAACTTTATGTGGCAATAAAATGAAGCCAGCTGATGACCTGAATGACCAAGTTTTTTTTATTCCCTGATGGCATGCACATATTCTAGGACTCAAACAGAAGTGAGAGAGTGGTTCTGGGAGAATTTCCACACAGAAACTGGTCACCATGCTGTGATCAAAGCTGAAGGGATGCAAATAAAATATTAAAGTATATAGTTTCATATAAAAAGCAATTACTTTAACATGAAATAACTTTTCAGTCATCTTAAAAAAAAACCCAAAATAAATCACTTTTCCCTGGTCAGGATCGTGCTGGTTTCTGAGTCATCCTGGGAATGCATACTGGATGGGACAAAGTATACTCACTTCATTCACGCCTAGGGGGCAACATTGCCTCACCGGCATGTTTCTGAAAGGTGGGAAGAAACCAGAGAACCCAAAAGCAGCCCGTTAGAAAATTCAGCACAGAGAGTACCGAGCTCAGATTCAAACCAGGGACTTTAGAGACAAATTTTAGACAAATGTATTGGTCGTGAACCGATTTGTTCATACTGTGTTTGTGAATCGAGGTTCCACTGTGCATATATATTTATACATATAATAAAACTGTAAAGTTGCCGTGTCTGTACATTGAAGATATTTGTGAAAAAAATAATTGAGGGGACGTAGGATTAGGAGGAGTAATAGAAGATGTTTTTTGGAATTTTTTGTATGTTTGTGCACACATCATGTAAAATCTACTGAACGAATTTTACACAGGTGTATTTGGCTGAGTTTGAGGAAACATATAGGCTTTGTTTCATCGCAAACGACCCATAGGAAGAGAATATATGCTAGTTTGAAATCTAAATGGAAAACGCACTTAAAAAAAAACAGAACAGTGCACTTTCATTACCATAGACTGCCCTGGATGTATATTAAACTTGCTAATAACTGATACAGAATAAGAAATCATTGAGAAAAAAAAAAAAACGCTGTACATTTTTTAAAACGTGCTGTTGGCTGTGCAATTGAAATCTACTTAATAAACGCCTTCACTTTACCTACTCTTTTTTTATAGGAAGGAATAAATAGGACATTTAAACAAATGTTTTACTTAATTGACTTGGCTTGGGAAAATCGGATCCATAGAGTTTGCTTTGTGATTTGGATAATGTTGCTGTTTAAAAAGTTTTGCTGTTCTTATTTGATTAGGCTTGTAATGCAGATTTTCAGGGGATTTGTTTTGTTTTTATTTGATATACTTGGCTTGCAAATACAGATTTTAAATACCTATTTAATAAGACTCGTTGAGAACGGTTCAATCACATGAGCCCAAATATTTAAAAACAATATTAATTTGCTAAGAACAAAAGTTGAAGGGGTCGGCGCGCACAGTGCCGCGCCCCAAGCTCAGCCTCGAATCACATGCTTTTCAAACATTTACGTGCCTACATAAACACTCGTTTGTCCTGCGCCCCACGTACTGTACACGAACGCAAATGTATGTAACACAGTTTGGATTTTTTTATTGTAAATAAATTATATATTTGACTAAATTACTTTATTTAATTATAAAAATAAATAATTTTTACATTAAATAATTACATGTTAAAGTTTCATTCTTGACCGGCCGCCACTGTATTAGAACATGTGTACAAGAGGTCTCACTTTACCATAAACTGTGTCCAGCGGAACAAATGTAAGAAACTTATATTTTTTAGCCTATAGTTTATTTGCTAATTATATATGTTAAGATTGCAACATTAAATAAAACAGCTAAACTAACCGCGACATGTTTGTTTCATTGTCTACTGCTGCTGAAGACAACCCTCCCCCCACCCCTGCTTCTGTGTGGTCATTTGACTCCATGCGGTTATCGGTTTTGCGGCTGATTGGTCAAACAGAGTCATGTGATTATTGTTGCTACATCTGATTGGTGAAACAGTCACGTGGTAGATCCACCGGCTGCATTTCTCTGGCAAAATCAAAGAATATCCAGAAGGTAGAATAAATGGTTAGGAAAGTAACGAGTCGAGTGTAGCAGAATGTAGCGGAGTAAAAGTAGCATTTCTTCTTCACAAATCTACTCAAGTAAAAGTAAAAAGTATGGTGCGGTAAAACTACTCCTAGAAGTAAATTCTTTTCAAAAAGTTACTTAAGTAAATGTAACCGAGTAAATGTAGCTCGTTACTACCCACCTTTGTGCACAGCTAGTGTCTAATTTCTCCTTCATTTAGTAATTTTGTACCTGGTCAGTCCTTTTATTAAAAAATACAACAGCGCAGAATCATTGCTTGCTTGCTTGTTCTTGCCCTCTTTCTCTTTCTTCCTCTTTTTCCATTATCCTGGTGCTGCATTATTTGATTACATGGTCGCAGTCGTAATTAAATGCCCAAATGGATGCTGTCATGCTGCATTTGGTACAATAGGCATTCTGGACTACATTCATTTCTACCGTTGCACTGATTAGTGACATTATAACATCTTTTATTTTAATGTGTTTCATAAGGCAGAATAATTTGTGCAATAGCAGAGTTTGTTCTTTTTACTTAATCTTGTGCTGCCGGAGTGCATCTGTGTATTGAAAAGCCTCTTATACTGCAAAAACACATCAATTGGACTGAAGAATGCCACTTGTTGAGATTTAAGGGATTATACAGGATTAGATTGGAACTGATTTTGTCTCCTCCTCTGCAATTTTAAACACTTTTAGAAGCGAGAGAAGTCGTCCTTCTGCCGTGTCATCAGTGCAAACTGAGGATCAAAGATTTAAAAAGACATTTCTGTGAACTTTTAAAGGTTCTGTTTACGTAGCTGAATGATGTCGTTGATTGACGCGCGTAATTTGGATGGTGTAAGGAAATATAGAGAGACTGTAAATTGGAAAGAAAATGCAAACGCAACAATACCTTTTTCAGTCTGCCACATCCCTGTCTGTGTAGTATCGCTAGATTTTGGGGTGATGCTCATTTAATAAAGTGGATCGATCGTTGCAGTCACAGAGCATGTATTTCTCTGAGTCTTACAGGAGGCCTGCAGTAGTGCGGGACACAATAACTGCACTATTGAGTCAGACAGGACCCAGCTGTGTGGCTGTGGGTACACTCGTTCCTTTATTGCTCTCTCCTTGGCCCCCGAACAGAGGAGGCGGGGCCGGTTGACTGACATGTTGACGAGTGCGTCCTGCATTTGGTGCTCACTGGCTATAGTGTTTGTCAGGGCAGTAGATTGTTATCCTCACGCTGCTGTACCTTCCTGGCTATAAAAGCAGCCTGCTGGGGAAAACAACTGAAGCACATGCTTTGTTTTTCTGTCATTTTTTGCAGCAGGGCTTGTTTTTTTTTCTCCTTTTGTTTTCAGTTGGCAGTTATATGAAACCAAACCTACTATTGCCCAATAACACCCCAAAGAAATGAAGATCTCTGCTGCAGGCTCACGCACATGCACGCACACGCATACACACACACGCACACACGTACACAAATGAACTTGTCCTGCATTTAGTGAAGAATCATTTAAACTTACAAGTAGTAAATATTACTATTATATTTAATAGCCTTTAACAACCCTTATGGAAAAGAAATATATGGCAATATATTTTAAAATATAATACAATATATTAAATAATGGATATCCATATAAAGGAAACTAGTGCTTATATTTATTAATATAAATGAGCCGTCTTTAAGACTTGAATGAGATTTAGCCGTTTTCTGCATCTTCTCAAAGGTGTCTCAAATGTGGCTCATTACCTCTAAATCTCAGAGATATTTTTTGTTTCCCCAAAGCAGTGTTTCCCACACATAAAGTACTTGTAAACTGTGCATTTGGGTTTTCTGATATGTCGTGTAGAATTAAACTTATCATTACTTTAAAAAATTTTACATTTTACTACTATTAGACTGACGATGCAAAAATGTAGAACTCACAAAATGTGCATATTATTATATATCATGTCCTTGATATAAAATGTATGTTTGCTGACAGAGAGGGTTTTCAT
>JAOTRS010000031.1:10452735-10463217 GCA_028565755.1 Dinotopterus cunningtoni
TTTTGTCTTCAATGCGTAGTGTTATCAGACACCATTGTGGTGATGACTATTCGCGAGTATTATTAATAACGCATTAAATTACTTACGGAACTCTGGGTTTTATCATTTTTCTTTTGTCACATTTTATATAACATGTTTAAGATCATACTTTCCTGTCATGAAAGGATTTAAGTGACTAACGACTACTCATCTGTTTAATTAATGCTGCTCAACAAACATTACAATTAAAACAACAATAAACATGTGGAGCTACACACAGAGCTGGAGATTGCTATTGTATATTTGTAAATGCAATTATGCACTCAGACTAAATTTCAGACATTACATTTTTTTTTTGTAATTTAGCAACGTCATCCGTCCGTGTTAAAGCCTTTATAGGGGTCTGGCGTACATGGCAAAGCAGTGTAATCTGCTGCTGAAGCTCATCCGCACTGAAAGACTGGTGTCAGCTATTGTGTGCTCTGCTGCCAGTGGACATTTGTTATATGGAGAGAAATTGCTTTGTGGACACACAGTGTGAAGGCTAAAGCAGAAACTCAGGGATCCCACTCCATCTAAAACTATTATAACGTGTGTGCGTTGTTTTTTTCCTTCAGTATAGGAGACAGTCAGCAGGTTTGCTACGGAGACATTACCCAAAGCTACTTTTCATTCACAGTCAATCACCTCTAACGCAGCAGTGCTCAGGCAAGGCTTTCTGTTTTTAAATTAACATCTTATTGCTTTTTAAATCAAAGCCAGTCCATGCTGCCCTGGTAGGAATAGTCTTATCAATGCTTATGAAATATTTATTAAAACACAGGAATTTTTTTAATAGGTTTGTTCTCGGGGTGCAATGAAGATTTAGAGCTTTTGCTTTAGAAAGGTGACTCGATAAGTAGTTACAGAGATTATGGTGAATAATTAAAATCTCTTTGGTTCCTTTGTGGATTGGAGGAGGACCGAAAGCGAGGATTTATTCGGAGTCGAACCACAAGCTACTCATTTTAAATGCAGCCCCGAGCACCTCGCACGGAGCCTCGCATGTTGTCTCAAGAGAAGCGCTGTGCTGCTTTCCAAGATGCTTGAAAGGTGCACCTCCTAGGCCTCACTGTGGGATCTGGGGAATGTTATACGCTATACATCCACACAGACATGCCTTCAGTAACAGCTAAACCACCATAATGAGCTGGTGCTGAAGCATAGGCAGTTCCTTTCAGTAGAAGGTTGTCAATCGCTGACAAACACACCCACGGAGACAATATTCTGATTTCTAATTCAGGCCAGAGAATGTGTCGACATCATTCTGGATTCAATCTATATGGTTCCCTGATGTGTTTGCGTGTATAGGTGTGTGTTTGAGTGCATGTTTTTGCCCTTATGGAGCAGTTCTGAGCACATAAACGAGCACTGCCCATCCTATTTTCTATTACAAGTCTGGTTTGGTTTCTTTACTGCCATTTTCAACAGGTATTGATCCACTGCTTGCTTGATTAATCTTCTATAAGTGCATCAGGAGTTAATTATTGCTTGAATTACACTTGAAATTCTCTTTAGGTCTATCTTCACACTAGTTTACATCCAAAAAATAAAAACAACCACCTGACCCTCACACCTGTATGTGACCCTCATTTCAGATTTAGTCCCTTTATGCTTTTATAATATTCTCCACTTTCTCAAGGCTTTCCACTGGATTTATAGCATGGCTATAAGGATTTTGTTTAGTCATCCACAAGAGCATTACTGAAGCCAGGCACTAACCTGTACAGTGAGGACTGGGTTGCAGTCAGAGTTCCAGTTTACGCTGAAAGTGTTCATTTGTGTGCTTCACGGAGCTTGCCTTGGAAACAGCAATTAGCCTAATCTGCATGTCTATGGACTGGGCGAGGAAATTAGATTGCCCAGAGAAAATCCACAGAGCACGGGAATAACAGATCCAAAAGTAAGACTTGAACCTTTTGACTTTTTTGACTATTAAACCTGTACTTGGTCAGAGAGCAGGGCATCGGCCTGGCACTCTATTAGTTTCCTAAATATTTTTTTAAAGGAGGAACAGAAGCAAGCAATGCTAGATTACAATAACATCTGGTCCGTTGGTCTCCTTACATCACTAGTGTTCATGTGCAGTTAGAAAAGTGACCTGGATTGTTATTGCACACGAATATTTTTACTCAAGTCAAATACTGTATAAATAGATGTCACTTATGTAACTGTATGAAATCAGTTTGAATCAGCGTCTCATTGGGATGTTAAAATCTGCAATAAATACATGTAGATTACAGAATATTATATGTTTCTGTTGACAAGCACACTCTTATTGCCTAACACACATCGATTATTACTGTAGTGTTTATTATCATATATTAAAATGTATATAGCCATTTGCGTGATACCAGCATCATTCTTTAAATCTTCAAGAGGAAATTCTATATCTTGATTTTTCATATTTCTGTCCTCCAGGTGTTCCAGCGCAGAGAAGACGGCTCCGTAAACTTCTACAGGGATTGGGCTGCGTACAAAGAGGGATTTGGCAAGATTACAGGGGAACACTGGCTTGGTAAATTCAGCTTTCAGGAATTTTTTCAACTTCCCATCTGTTTTTTTTTATTTTTATTATTATTACTTGCATAAAAGGGATTCTTATCATGATGGTATTTCAGTACGTTTTTTTTAAACAAAGCTTTTACAGATATACTGTCTGATCATTTTAGCAGACAAATGCAAAAGCTTGTGGAGTGGATGTTTTGCTTTCCTGCTGAGCAGTTAACAATATGTTGAAGTCGGTAATTGCTCCAGATTCAGATAAACATTCAGCTGTTAGAAATAAACTGTTTCTGAAGTGTTGGCAAATATTATTTATAATTTACCTCACAAAGAAGGCATGAAAGCTGTTTGTAGACATTATTACTCAGTAAAAAAGTAGAAAAAGTTAGTGAAACCTTTATTAAGGTTTAAAATAAATTTTCCTTAAGTTAAAGCTGTATGATTCAGTCATGCGCTGGTCATGTTAATCAAGATTAATATTTGTGTGCTAAAAAGCTAATAAGACATATTTTAGCTAACTACCAAACAGACTTAGTCTAGTTAGCTAATTTCACCTAGGTAAACCAGGCTAGCTTATGAAATAGGATTTTGTTAACTGTTTTAATTATTGCTTTTAATTCAAATAAGCTAGTATTAATAAGCTAACTGCCAAGCAGACATAGTGTAGTTAGCTACTTTAGACTAATGCTAAATAGCCACTTAGCTTACCATACAGAAATAACATTCTAGTTTACAAAAACAGGGATTTACCGTACAATATTTTTGCTACTGTAAATTAAACAAGCTAGCTAACTGATTATTTATTCAATTATTTATTGATTTATTTTAAATCGTATCATTCTTACGAACTACCAAAAAGAGTCAGTCCAATGCTGACTAGGCAAAAAAAAAAATGCTGACTAGGCAAAAAAAAGCCTAACTTATGAAAGAGGATTTTGCTCTGTTAACATATATAAATTATTTTCTACTTTTTAAAGAAAAAGTGGATCTCACTTAGCATTGTATTGCTAATTCAAATAAGCTAGCAATAATTAGCAAAAGCACAAACTGCCAAACATACATACTTTAGTTAGATAACATTACACTAATGCCAACCAGACAAACGATTCTAGCTTATGAAATTGGATGGTGCTGTTTTAACCATTTCTAGTTTTAAAAAGTGTCTATCAAGCTTTATTTCATCATCAGATCCTACTAGTTTGCCCCTGGAACTGGTGCTTTATTCCTGGTAAGAGTGTTTCAAGAAAAGAGGACTTATTTCTGCAAAAACCTGAGGTAAAGGTGTAGGCGAGGTAGAGGGTAATCTCAGTATGTATGTTTTTAGTGGTGTTGAGGTGTTGTGGTATTTTATCTGTCTGTGGTTCACTTGAAAGAAGACTTTTGCGTCACTAAAATGGCATTACGGGTGGAAAAAAACAAGTTTCAACTGTTTTACTTTCATTCTTACAGTTAGAGTTGTTAATCTCGCAGTTTTTGATGAGTAGTTATCTTCAGGTTTATACGTTTATCTTGGCTGTTGACCAAGCCATTTATTTATTTATTTTCATGATTTGTTTGTCATATTGCTTTAATTTATTATTACATCATGGCAAAGAGATACCTACAGTGTTCTACTATTCTATTTTGTGTAAGATGATGTTTTTATTGGCCACGTATTAAAGTATAACCTTAAGCAGTAGGCCAGGCTCACAAACATCCTAGAGTTTATCATTTTATTTTATTTTTTCATTTTAGAAGTTAAGGCCACATTGAGCCACATTGATGTTCATCACACTGAGGGATGTTCACCACCTCCTGGGCTGTCATGCTCACAGTGGTTAAAAACTATGCACTCATGCATTTCTGTGCACTGGTTTGAGACGGGGCTGGTTACTAAATCAGCATTACTACTCAGCCACTGTGCTCATATCCCAGTAAAATGAGCCAAGCTCAAACCAGCATTTGGTGGAAAACTAATACTGCAGCATTTTTTCAGAAGGCACATTCAACTTGTCCTCCACTTTCCCCCAAACCAGAATGCTCCTGTCTGTAAGAAAATTTATTTTATATTTAATTGGTAGGATGCCTTTTCTTGATTACTGGCTGGGATATTTGTAAAGCACTGCCAAGATATGAAAAACTGTTGTTGGAAAGTAGATACAAGGAAGACAGGAACAGTTACTGGGTCGGCTTGAGCAGGAACGGACTGAGACTGTAATGGCGAGAAATAAAATAGTATTATCGGGGAGAGTTCCTCTTGCAAGACCATTCTGCCACAACTGCCCTTAATGTGAAGGAGATCCTGAATTAATGACATATTTCTTTCAAAACTGAACCTTACCAGATGTCAAAAAAACATCTCTGTTAGTTTGATTAATCACACCTTATTGGCTTCAAGCTGTTATGTGGAAAATTTTACAGTATGACATAAGATGGACTAGGGCATTGGTGGCTCAGTGGTAGGCCATGCAGAAGGCCCAGGGTTGATTCCCAGCCAATGCCCAAACCCCAGCCACTGAATGCAGTGCCGGTTCCATGCCCGGATAGAATGGAAGTGGTGTGTTAGGAAGGGCATCTGGCGTGAAACCTGTGCCAAGTTGTTGTGCGAATCAGTTGGTCTACTGTGCAACCCCTCAATGGAAACACCTGACTAATAGCAACATCACATAAGAGGGACTGCTGTTGTGCTGAATATCAAAACTATAAAGGTGAATATAATAAACCATGGAGGTTGTGGACAGTCATGTAAGTCTTGTACGTTTCTTTTTATATTTCCGTTACAAAGGAGGTGTTGTTTTTTTTTAAGACAGCATAACGTTATCAGATGTGTTTTCTTGCTGACAGTGTTTCTGTGACTGGGTTTGGCAGGCAGCTGCTCTCCCCTCCTTCCAACTTTCACTCAAGCTGCCGACTGAAAGCTAGTCTAATTAACAATTGTTAGACGTCCCGTGACACATGTAGAGTGATGCATGTATTTAAACATTCCAGTGCTGTTGTGCTCTATAACACAACACAAGGAATGCCTTTTGTTCAATCAGATTACTCACTCGGAACTAACTGTTGTATAAAGCAGATAAGCATTTACAGTTACTAGCCACCTAGCTACACTCTGATAGCTGATTAGGTACTGAGGGTTTATATCAGAGAAGAAATGATCATGTCATTTCCTTTATGACTTATCAGTTAACCTTCTTAATATAGCAAGTTTGACTGAAGATTGTGCCTTATTTGATGAATTCAGACAGATTCTGACATGCCACCACCTCTACTCCTGTTTAGCCCCTGAAGCCCCCAAGGTGCATAAGCATGTCATGTTTAACTGTTTTAATTGTGATTTTATTTACATTTTTTCATGATCACCCCGGTTATAAATTCCGGCAAAAAATTTTCAGCAAAATATATGGAGGAACGTATTCTTTTACATTTTATTCTGACAGAGTTGATGATGGATTCAGGGGGTGGAGATCATATACAGTAGATTTCCAGCAAAAATAGTGTCCACTGACAAGTACACAAATATAATACCCGATGTGTCAAGCAGTTCCAGGAATAGTAGAGTGTGACTCTTTCTTATAGAAAAGGACATGTAAATGGTCTATTACTCTGACTGATATTTACATAGTAGGGTATGTGTCTAAATGGGGATGTCTTTCTGTGTGCATATGATGGATCGCTTCTTTTCAGGCACTTCCAGCCTAAACAAGATAAATGGCTTTTTTATTTATTTACTGCAAGATTCCTTTTACTTTATCAGCATCAGAAGATGGAGAACGTTTGTCAAAGCGATTCACATTGACTCTTATAACACAACGCTATTGATTTCACAATACCGCTTGGTCAGAAGATATTGATTAACCTTCTATTCCAGCTGACAGCATTGCCTACTGTAACTCAAATCACAAATTATTTTGTTAATGCAAAAGTTTTTACAAGTTACAGCACTTGTTATATCAATGCGTCACAGGTTGTGTTGTGGACGGTCTACATAACGACCTGTTCTTTAAAAGGTGTTTGTATTTAATAAAGGAAAATGTTTAATTGTTGATATGGTGAAATTTTCAGTAAAGTGTTTTTAGTTCAATTTATAACACTTGAAGGAGTGTTACTATGACAAGCTGGAATTCCTTCAATAAAAAAAGAAAAAAGAGAATAGGGGAAGAAATGACGGTTTATCGCTACAGTAATGCGAGTAATAACATGAACTAATTTATTTTATGGTAAAAAGAGACAAAATGTTATTCGCTAGTACGTTGTTGAATTGTAGTTAATATATAAACATAAACTTTGGGTTGTACTGTTACTGAAAAATAAACACCTTTGGGGGGTATACGAGTAACTCCACTTCTTGTCAGCCCACATCACATCATTCTGTTGTTGATTATATTCTTATAACAGCATGGATCCTCATATTTAATTTTCAAACAGCTCCTGCTGACAACAATGTTTTAAAGACAAAGCTAGAATATTATTTATTTTTCTGTTCAGGGCAAGACTGTGTTTTATTGACCATGTGTGAGCTTATGTCCACAAATGTGGAATGACAGTCCTGTCACTCACTGAATGTGATCTCTTTGAGATTTATAATCTTTATGAGAAGTGGAATGACATTTCCCACAGCTGGTTATTCTGGCTCCTGCGCCATAAAGAAGCCTGGCCTATAGCACTGACCTAAAGTCTGGGCATAGAACCCATGTCGGTGTGTTTGTTTGGATGCCTAGGGAGATGCCCTTTCCCATGGATTGAAGAACGCTGCAGTTTTGTCTGATAATGGAGCTGCAGGATACTGCTGCTGTCGATGAAGATTAGCTTGAAACTCTCAACTATTTACTAATCAATAAGACATGAGGAACCTGAGCACAATTAACCTATGGGTCTAGAGAGATGAGCTGGAGGGAAGAAAGCAAAAAAAAAAAAAAGAAAGTACACAGGCATCAGGTTAAGTGAGAAAGGGAGAGAGAAAAAAATAGAGAGAGAGTGCGAATGCCATAGAGCCTTTAGCAATGACAAAGAAGGAGAAAGAGAGAGGGATGCATGCATGCCAGCTCTGACAAAACAAAACTTTTAAAAGCTTTTATAACATTGCGGAAACTTGCCAGTGCTTAGGATGAATATTCAAATCACACTAGCAGCTCATTAACAATGAGACAATTATATATTACATTAAAAGTAATACACACTGATCAACCAGATCATTAAATCTAGTGAAAGGTGTAGTGAATAACATTATGTTGTTACAATGGCACCTGTCAAGGAGTGGGATATATTAGGCAACACGTTTAACAGTCTGTTCGCAAATTGATGTGTTGAGAAGAGACAATATCCAATGGCTAGACCACTGGGTTAGAGCATTTCTATAAAAAAAAAGTATTGCTAATGGTTTGTTCTCAATGTGCAGTTGTCCTAAATAAATGGCCCAAGGAAAACTGGAAAACTATCGGTGACAGGGTCATGGGCACTCGAGGCTCACTGATGAGCATTGGGAGTGAAGGCTAGCCCGTCTGCTCTGTTCCCACAGAAGAGCGACTGTACAAAATTGCAGAAAAGGTTCATGCTGGCTCTTATAGAAACATATCAGAACACACAGTACATCGTAGCTTACTGTGTAGCTGCAGAGCACTCATGCTGACCCATGTGCACAACAGAAACTCCTACAATGGCATCAGAACTGGACCATGGACCAGTGGAAGAAGGCGTCCTTGACTGATGAAGAGGGCCTAGTCTAAGACAGAGATGGCACCAGGATGCACTATGAGAAGATTGTTAGACAATGCTTTAAATGCTTTAATTGTAGGTAGTTTGATTCTCTTGGCAATGTTATGCTTGCTAATCGTAGGTCCAGGATTCACGTGGATTGTACTTTGACACAATACCTAAACCACTGTCATAGACCAAGTACACTTTTTAAAGGTCCTCTTTTAGTAGGATTTTGCACCCCACCACTCTGCAAACATTGTTTAGGCATGGTTTGAGGAATGTGTCAAAGAGTTCAAAGTGTTGCCTCGGCCTCCAAATTGTCCAGTGCTCTGGACAACTGATCGAAAAATCTCTGGGATGTTTTGGACAAACAAGTCCGATCCAAGAGAGCCCCACCCAGTAGCTTACAGGATATAAAGGATCTGCTGCTGAGATCTTAATGCTGGAGGTTTTGTGATCCTTTGCCGTGATGAGTCAAAGCTGTTATGCTGGCACAGCGGGGACCAGCACAATGTTAGACAATGCTTTAAATGTTATGGCTAACTGTTGTAAATATTTCTATATCAGCATATATCTACATCAGCATGTCCACTTACTGAACAATCTTCCTATCAGACAACAGTACCAGAGAAGACTTTACCTTTTCAGGAATTTCAAGATGGCCTAGTGAAAAATTCTTATTCCCACTGCCAAATACTCAAGTCCTCAATACTTATTTTTCTTGCTTATATACAGTACCTACACCTGTTCCACACACACAGTTTCATGAAACTATGCATATGGTAAACTCCAAGCATTACAATACAGTTTGCCTTTTTTCAGGTACTGATGATAAAAAGGTGAAAATCAATAGCACTTTACCATGACACCCATATGTTATTCATCCCTCAAACGGTTGCCACAAAATTGGAAGCACACAACTGTATACAATGTCTTTGTATGCTGCGGCATTACAATTACCCCTCACTGGAACTAACAGACCTGAAACTGTCCAGGAAGAACAATGCCCCTGTGCACAAAGCGTACAGTTTACAAAGCTTTGAGTGGAAGAGCTAGAGTGTCTGGCACAGAGCCCTGACTACACCCCAGGCTTTCTTGACCAACATTAATGCCCGACCTTATCAATGCTCTTGTAGCTGAATGAGCACAAATCCCCACAGCCATTGCTCGAAAATGTAATGATAAGCCTTCCCAGAAGAGTGCAGGTTATTATAATAGCAGAGATGTGACTAAATCTGGAATGTGATGTTCAGAAAGCATGTGTTATAGTCAGGTGTTCACAAACTCTGACTAAGAGTTTAAAAGAAAAATAGCGTATAAAAGAAAAATCTTTCTTTTAAACTGAAATGTATTGAATGTACTGTTCAGACTGCAGAAAGTATTCTTTAATGATTATTTGGATGTTCGCCAACCCTAACTCCTATCAAAGATTCATCAAAAGGCTCTATTCAACAACCCATGCGCACACTTAATTTACACACTTGAGTTATTAAGTATGGATCATTAAATGGTTAACAAAAGATAAACTAAAAACACATCTATATACAAGAACTATATAGACAAGGAAATTAAAGTTTAACATAGCTCAAAAAATTACCCCCATTACTTTCACTTGGTTTCAACGTTGACAACACCCCCAAAATATTTCCTCGCAGTACATGAAACAAAACCAGTAGACCATGAGGCTGCTTAGCATGAGGAAAGGAAAATCATTTCTTCATTGGTTGTGAGTATTGAGTGGCTATAGCTTTGAAAATAACTAAAAAGGATTGATGTTTCCACCACCATTATCTTTGAAGTAAACAAGCCGCTGTTTTTATAGCTAATAAGAGTGTTGCTAGCAACATACCATGTGTTAGCCTAGCCCCCTATGTTCACCAGGTGCAGCTATTCCTGCTCATGTTCCTGCTGCGGCCAGGTTGCTGGAGGTGATCGCTGCCACTCTAGGAAATCATTATGATTCCACCAGGTGTGCCGGGTAAAGCAGCCCAGAAGCCAAAGCTATGCCTAATGCATTTTTGACAGAAGCCGTGTCTGAGACGATTCTCACACTCCTGGGGTGGTATGAAGCCGGGCAAAGGGTGGGACAAAACTGTATTGCAGACACCACGTTATAGACCTTCTCCTAGCTATCCAAATGGAGAAAATGGTTAATTCCCATTAATTAGTTAATTAAGTTAATTAGCATTAATTTGTTACCTGTGTTTTGGATTCGTTTCTCATCCTACATACTTTTTTTTTTTTTTTTTTGCATTTTTCTGCATAAGATCCCAGGAATGCTTCATG
>JAOTRS010000031.1:10475884-10497340 GCA_028565755.1 Dinotopterus cunningtoni
AGTCATGAGAGAGAAAGAAAAATAGAGGACCTGTATTCTACTTGAAAAACAATAATAAAATAATAAGAATTTTTACAGTATAAATGCTTAAATATAATAATAAAAAAAACATATATTTAACTACAGTGAGGTTACACTTAAATACTGTGGCAAGACGACAGTATAATAATGAATACTTTCCAGAAATAGCTTTTAAAATGCCAGCACTTTCAGTATAGCAGTAATTAGCTCAAGATTGTAAAAATGAGAATGATTGCTCTCTTGTTATGGATAGTTGAAGTCTCAGCAAAGTTTGTAAAGATTACAACGCCAAGTATTTGTAAAGAAACTTGTGTCTGCCCAAAAATCAGACCATTAAACCAGCTGATGATTCAGATGCATCAGTCATTTCTCCTCTGGACTGCCATCGAGGGCACATTAGTGCATCTCTGGAGTGAAGCAGCCATCCACCATGAACAACCCATCCATTTACTCAGTGCAGAAGACATTACAGTGGGGTTTATGCTCGATGAGTCGCGTAGATATGCTCGCCTGCAGGTTACGCCCTACCACGTTTATCCTCTTCATGATAAGACTTGATATAGTCATCTTATTATTCTGACACAGTTTCACATTTCTCTCACTCTCACAGGACGCTGAGACATTAAAAAACAAAATCATCATCACTGCCTGTTTGTCTTCACCCATTTGGAACCTCATTTTATTAACCCCATTTCCAGCGCTGTTTCTTTTTCAGTTTGAGTTAATTTGAAATTGATCTAGTATCTCCTCTGGTGTGAATTGCCCGGCAAGAAATCTGCTGTAAGACAGTGTGAAAATATTAACTTGAGAGAGAGCTTCAGAAATCCCTCTCGCCCCTAAAGGCAGTCTTGTTATTAATTCCGCGATTTTATGCTAATAATTACTGGGCTCTTTCGGGCATTTCTCTAACATCCCCAGTGCACAATACGCTGTTTTTGGAGTGAGAAGCTCTGTGGTTAGCAAATCCTGGACTCCTGCAGATGAAGTGCAGTCATCTGTAAAGTCAGAGTTAGGAATATTAGGTTGAGAAACTTACTGCGGTTGGAGTAGAGGTATTGATCTCGAGAGCTGACTCCAGTTCTTTGGAGTGCTGCCTTGTTTTCTTCGTCCTAACTGATTAAGTCAGTCAGAGGCCTGAGCAGAACCAAAGGGCCATCTGGTGCGTTTTATGGGTCATCAGCTCTGTTATGATGAAATGACAAAGTCCAGCTTGACAAGAGATGAAAGTTTGAAAACTCCAAGTATACAGCAGAAGGTTCCAGAGGGACCTATATAGTCATAAACATACACACGCGCACAGAAAAGTTTGGACATATTTGGGTTTATTTTCTATATTCTAGACCAATACTGGATTTTTTTTTTTAAACTATGAAATACTACAGTATATGCGGAATTACATAATTAACTAACAACAATGACAACTATAATGACAGTCATTGGTTGTTTTAAAGCATAAAGGACAGCTGTTCTGAAATAGTTCTTGCGAGAACAGTATTGTCAAGTGCATTTGCAAAACCCATCAAGCACCATGATGAAACTGGCTCTCATGAAGACCATCCCAGGAAAGCAAGAAAGTCATTATTTAAAGTTACCAGCCTCAAAAATCACCAATTAACAAACAGCATGTCAGATTAAAGTCGTTATGAAGGCTTTACAGAGCATACATTAAGTATCAGATACATCTCAATACAGCCGTCCCAGGAGGCTTAGGGCACAAGGCAGGGTACACCCTGGACAGGGTGCCAATCCATCGCAGGGCACACATACATACACTCACACTCATTCACACACTATGGGCAATTTGGGAACGCCAATTAGACTAACCTGCATATCTTTGGATTATGGGAGGAAACCGGGGTACCCAGAGGAAACCCACCAATCACGGGGAGATCATGCAAACTCCATGCCGCAGAGACGGGAATCAAACCCGGACCCTGGAGGTGCAAGGCGACAGTGCTAACCACTACACCACCGTGCCGCCCGGTAGTGTAGTTATACACATAAAAATAGGAGACAATAGTGTAGATTTAATAAAAGAACTCTGCATTAAATTTTAACTCTAATTTGGACATTATAAATATTAAGCAAGTAACAATGCGCCATTATCTATAGGTAAAAAAAACCCTTTTATTATTATTTTCTCTATGTGCTCAGTTTTACCCCTTATGCACCTTATGTGTCTCACCAGCAGCTCCAAGGTCTACTTTCCTTTCTACACCAGGGATCAGGTGCAACCATGACAACTAATCAGGACGAACACGCATTCAGTATAGGATTTTCAAGAATCATGAGCAGATAAGATCTCATTAAATGGCAAACATTTATATAAAAATACCAATCATAATGAGGAGGAAAACAAGCAATAAAGTTTTATAATACATGTTATAAAAACAGACAATTTTCACGTAAATAGCAGTTTTAAAAAAAAAGTTACAACATGATTAACAAAATACCAAAAAGCAAGTAGATTTTTAAACATGCAGAGTAAAAAAAGAATATCATAAGCTATCAGAAATGGCAGGTATGATTAAACAAGTAAAAGTCTACAAATTTACAAATACTGTTTGATTCCTATTCAACATGCATCTCTTGAATTTGACTTTTAAAAAATTGGCAGACAGTTAGCCCCACTGTGGCAAAAATGGAATATACTTGTTAAAGAAGCTGAACTTCTGACAGCGAGTACTTTGACGTAGTCATGTATCAAAGGAGACAATCAGAGCAAGGCTTCAGTCATTCATGTCCATGTTGATGAAGAAGGATGATAAACTTACCATGGTTGACAATTCACAGCTGGAGTGATAAAATACATACAATCCTTTTTATCATGCAGCCACTGCTTAAATAAGGTTGGAAGTGTCGGCGATTGGGAGACAGCGAACAAGACTGTGTTCTGAAATTTAGCCAATGCGATGTCTTCCTTTATCCATGTTTATTAAGTACCTAAACTTCTTTGGTTACAAGACCTTAGAGGCCTCACATCCCTATTCAGGACTAAAAAGATCCACATATACTCTATATTCGGGTGCATCACCATGCAAAATCTGCAATGTAAGCTATTTGTGGCTGATCCTACAAAACCTGTTTCCTTAACAATAAAGTGATAAAGTGTATATCTTAAGAGTTTGCACTACATTACTTTACCAAGACAAGATCCTTGTACTGTAGCTGAAAACCTACTCGGGAATAAACCTATTTCTGATTCTGATGCTGACTTTAAAACTACACAGGCTTGTTAGAATGTATAGTACAGGTATAAAATGACAAACCCTAATCTAGAGCTACAGTACAGTACGTTCCCATTACAAGCCACAGTCTACTGGAATGGCACACATCCGCACATGTCTTTGCTCTTGTTATCAGGATTAAAACAAATCATATTTATGTGACCACTTATTTATTTTAAACAGTGGATGCAATTTTGCTCTCTGCGATGGCAAGCAGTTAGTTCCTGTATTTGTTGAGGTCCAGAAGAAGAAAGAGAGGCAGATGTCTTGCTTAACTGTTTTATTGCAGTTATTGCTAGCACTGCTGTGAAATCCCCATGCTACCAGTACTGACTGATTACTCGAGAAGTCGAGAATTCTGAGGCAAGAACTGGGCATTCTCATTTAAGTTGCATGACTAATATTGGACATGTATATGTAATCAATTTAGGATCACATACTAAAGTGACTCAGATCTGATATGAAAAACATCAGATGTATGCATTTAAACAGCCCTGAAAAGAAAAATCTGTCAGATTAGGTCATTAAATTGGAGTTGAGTCACTTCAGGTTGCATGTGAATGTAGCCTTGTAGAAGATGTGATGAGAACATTGATATATTGGTCCAGGTGTTGGAGTGTCGAGACATAAAGGAGAGAGTAATTGATACTGTATTATAAAAATGTTGATATTTAAACTCAATAGGTAAACAAATACACCTCTACTGTTCCTTCAGAAGCTCCACCCACAAAATCATGGATGTGCATTTCTTAGGGTAATTTTTCGTTATTCTGTTCAGCTTATGAATATCTTTCAACATAACTTTATTAGAAGATTCATAAATGAAGCCCTCTGATTACAATTGTTCTTTAATTGTTTCAAAGAGCACACACTTACTTTGATGTTCCCTTATATGACATCTGACATGACCTCACTTTTTTATTTTTTATTTTTTGTATAGGTCTAAAGCGGATTCATGCTCTGACCATTCAGGCTAATTATGAGTTGAGGATCGACTTGGAGGACTTTGAGAACAGCACTTCCTTCGCGCAGTATGGATCCTTTGGCGTGGGATTGTTCTCGGTTGACCCGGATGAGGACGGCTACCCGTTGAGCGTTGCAGACTACTCAGGAACCGCCGGTAGGTTCTCTCTTTGTCCGGAGAGCTTTAGCATTCAGCAGGTATGGTGAGGGCTCTATATCCCAGCCTGAATCTTTTAGATTCATGGGGAAGGAGGAACCCTTTTACAGATGCATTATACTGAAATGCTTTACGGAGTGTGAAATTCTGTCTATTCTAAGGACACATGCTGTACAAAAGAGCTGCTCACGATCCAGTCCTTCTCCTCTGGCGAAATAAAAGGGGCTGACCTTTGTTTGGTATGATGTAATTGTAAGGAAATAATGGCAGAAAAAAGTGGATTTTCTTTTATTTTTCTTTAGAGTTTGAAGGACAGGTCAAGCAAAAATTGACCAAAATGTAGTTTTCTTTCAAACTTTGTTTTAAGATTCTTTGAAATTGTTGTTCAGCGATCTAGCATCTCTTATTATATGATCGTTTAAATATTTTATTCCTACCATACTGTTTCACAGTTTCTAGTTGGAACCCGATTATGCTGACATTTTCAATGTATTAAAAATAAGACATGTAATTGAACCTAAGTATAGCCATGCTTTACCTTCACTGTCCCCAAATTTTTATACTAACAGTAATTGGGTTTCTGCTTCGACCAGTTCTGGCTTCCTCACTTCTGCCTCCAGCCTAACTCCCTGATCTGACCTTCACAGCCTCAAAAAGAGCAGTGATAATGAAGCATCACAACACATATAGTAAATGGTATTTCAACAATGCAGACAGTTCATTATTACGGGAGTCATAAATAAACACTCCATTAACATAAATCAGACAGTAAAGGCTGCTTACACTCTGCTCTAATTAACCAGGATGCCTTCAGGTTTCTGATTCAAAACATCCATAATGCAGCAATTTCAGTTCTTGTTATTTAAAAGCTATGTTTTATCAGGCTTCTTGTTGTTTCTTCTTGATTGTGTTTTCTTTTATTTGCCACAACAATCCTGCTAATCCTATGCTGGGAATTATCATTCACTTGTTACAATCAAATAGCAGCAAACAAGACTCATCATATTTGTCATGTTTGCTGAAACAAATTCTATCGCTATTAATCATTAATCCTATTGTAATAATAACCAGCCGTGTATTATAAACTAACCATGTTACTGCATGAGGGATTTCTTCATCTACCAGCCGGATATAAAGCACTTGAAAGGTTCAGTTCAGTTCAGGAAGAGCTCTGAGCAGAATACAGCTACACAACTGTGAACTGTATGTGAGTAACACATTAACACACGTACTGTACAGCAAGATGTTTGAATGAATGTCTCTGAAGGCTCAGTATTTTTTTTGTAGAACAGTACATGATCGGTCAACCATGATCGGTCAGAATTTAATATTAATTCGACTGTTCTGAAATGTTATCTGATTCAGTTCAGATAATCTGAACTGTAGTTTTTCACTAGGAAATACCTTGCTTGATTATGCTGCACATAATCTAAGCCTAATTATAAATGTAATTAATAAGTAATTGTTATTTTACACTGCTTATTAGTTTAATTGTAACGTAACAAAATAACCTTATTTGTGCACTTTCCACAACAATAATGAAGAAAAAACATTTTTTATTTTATAATTATTGGCAAACTGCTTTTCTATTTAAGAACGCTGTTATTCAGTAGCCACAAATGATGTTCTGTAACTAATCACAGCCATGTTTATATTCACCATTGTTTTTTATTTTTGTTTCTCTTTCTGTTCTCTTAGGTAAGATAAAATTGTATGCATTTGAATGTATTCCTACCAAGATAAGAAAAAACACTACCGTTTTTACACTTTGCAAATTGTTTGTTTGTTCAATGCATAGAAAAAATTGTTTTACAATTTATAAACATAAAAAATGTGTATAATATATTATTATATGTTTTTAGATGAATGATAATTATTGGATCATTTCATTTTGGGCTAAAGAAATATTATTGGTCAGGACAATGGAAGATCAGTGTGGTAAGGCTCTGAGTTATTTATTGGAAGGTCATCGGTTCTAGCCCCAGCTCTGCCAGGTTGCCGCTGTTGGGCCCTTGAGCAAGGCCTTTAACCCGGTCTGCTCTAGGGGCACCATATCATGGCTAACCCTGTGCCCTGACCCCAACTTTCTGAGGGTAATATTCCCTGGTGTATGAGAAGAACAGAATTTCACTTACTGTATGCTGCTCAGTAATGTGTATATGTAAAGGTATAAATTAATTTAATTAAGACTATATAAACCCTTGCATGGATGCATGTGTTCTGCATCTGAATGGATTTCAGATTGCTGTTAGATGCTTTGGCCATCCAGGGCTCACGCAGAAAGCACATTTTTATAGATCGCATAGATTTGATGAGACACATGAATGGATGCTGAGCAGTTTCAGATTGCCATGAGCACTCTGAAACACATCATTATAAAAACCACTATCCAGTTCAACTTTATAAAACAGTCCAGCTCCCTCAACTTTATAAAACCCTAACAGAGGTGATGGAGGTTATGCCCTCACTCCATGCACCATCGAATCATTTTGTTTGATTTCTTTTTACTGTGTCTCAGCTGACACGGCCATTGCTGCGTTTTTGATTTACCTGTAAGGCCAGTGCTCACGCTCTGGAAATTCACATGTTTATGGTGTTTATTTCAGACTACTGCTGTAGTTCGTCTTCTTACTACCTTTCTTTGGTGGCATCGCTCCAGTTCTCGTGCCTGATTTGCTCAGGACGCAACGTGCACTTGTGGGCTTTAGTGGACTAGCCTATGTTAATTCTATGCTCATCTTTTGTGCCACCGATGTAAGATCAAGTGGAATTTATCATACAGCTCACCTGGGAAAGAGCAGATTGGGATAGTTAAGAATGTTTGGTGCATCTGGTTTTGACCTCTCTTATTTGTTCTCTTAATAGAAAATTAATATAACATTAATATTTTTATATAAGGGCGTTTTCCATTTAAATTTCAAAATAGTATATCTTCTCTTCCTGTGGGCCGATTGTGATTAAACAAAGCCTTTATGTAACCCCGAGCTCAGCCAAATACACCAATGATAACCACATTAAAATTGGTTCAGAAGTTTTGATTTGATGCGTGTGTGTGATTTGATTTGATATGTTCTATTACTCATATTACATTCCCCCCAGTTTTTTTTTTTTTTGCAAATATTTTTGATGTACGGACATGCCAACTTTACAGTTTTATTATATATGGATAGATTGGCTATCTAGCTCACATACTTTAATATTAAAGCTGCTTCTGGTGAAATAAGTGATCCTTCTTCCTTTTCATTTTCATCTGACAAGATTTCATACTTTAAGTTAAAAATGATATCCATGAAAATTATTTTTCGGCATGTCTGGTGATAGTGTTCCTAATTGTATTGTAGTAACAGTTTTGAGCTAGGAAATGGGATTTGATCAAATGAATGAACCATAACTAACAATTAAAAGGGACATAAATCACTAAATAACTTTCCCCCATGTTTATTATTTTCTTATAACAGCATGCTCCATTGTTTTTATTTCTTACATATTGTTTTATATCAATATCCATCCCTCCATTTTCTGTACAGCTAGTTATCCTGTGTGGAGTAGTGGTGGGGGGCATCAAACAGGATTGATTGCAGGGGAAGAGGAAATGCACCCTGAAACATTCATTCATATATTATGGGCAATTTTAAATCAACAACAATCAACCACCTGTTTAAGCACAGCAAAGAGAGCATGCAAATTTCTTTATATTAATATTCTTACTATTTTTGTCTGTTACAGTACAAAGCCTGTGTAATTGACAAAGGAACCTAACAACAACATTTAACATCAAAACATGCATATGTGACTTATGGCCAGTCCAAAAATATCATTCTGCAGTAGTGCTGTTTTTTTTTTTTTTTCAAATTAATGAAAAGCAATTTAATCAATAATAATAATAATAATAAAAACAGGTAATAATAACATGTCCTTAGTTAAAATTGGCTGATAGGCTTATTAATTTTGCGAGCAACCCCATGTTCCAAATTTGTTGGTTTCTTGTCTCTTCTATTATGGAGTTCAAGCATTTAAATGAGCTAGTACAACTGGTTATATTTTTCAGTGCTTAAAACCTGGATGAATTCAATTACATCTATTTTCTTTCTCTAGCTTTCTAAGATTAAAACAAATGCAAACTCATCTTCTTCTGAACTACTGCAACTACTACTATCTCCAAAAATCTGTGAAGATTTTTTTTTCCCCCAGACACCATTGTGCATCAAATTGTGTGTGTTTTTGCTACCTCTCAAATGAACAAAATGTGTCCGTTTTGGTGTGCAGTGGCCTTCAGTCTGGAGGGTGTCTACACCATTACTCGCTACTTTGTGCAAGTGAAACAGGTTCGGAAAAAAAAGAAACCCCATGAAATGCAATTTTTCTGAAAGGCAGATTGAGGTTACGTTCAGGGTGAAAAAGTTCTGCGTCCTCCACAAGCCAAATAATAGCGTGTCCAAGAAACGGAAGTCCACTCCACAGAGTCCAGACATCACCAAAATGAGAAAGTGAAGTTTGGACAGGAGGTTTAAATTTTTTTGGGCGGTGGGGGGGTTGGACAAGAGCAGGCGGCTTAATGTATAGAGAAGTTGGTTTCCCATAATTCTCCTTGGCTTCCTGTTTAGAAGCGTATACTAAAGCATGGGTGATTAAATCGTAGGTAACCGGGCATTCGTGGATATCTCATACAATGGGATCGGAAGAAGTTATCCAAAAAAAACTCTTAAGATTAAACACCATTTCTGTAGATTAAACACCAAAATCGACCATTATTATGTACTTATTAAGTACTTCGCTTGACTAAACCTTAAACACTTTAAAATTCGCCCAGATGTTACAGTGGCCATGTGATGGTTTTAAAGCCTTTGAACAAGACTGTAAATAAAATTCCAGGAAGAGAAATGATCACTGTATATTTTCCTCTCATTTCACTGTGATGCCAACTACGCCCACTTCCTGCCAACTTCATCTAAGGTGAAATTTGTCCTTTGAATTCATAAGCTTCAGTCTTGTGAGCACACAGACACCAAGAGAATGTGGCTTAGGGCTTTAATCAGGAAACACAGAGGACTGAATGTGCTGTTTATTATTTGTAGAGCCGCTGACATGCGCTTTAGTTCTTTGTGGATTTTTCCGCCTGCCTGCCACGATTTACTTGTTAGCAATGCTGACACTTTTGTAGTAAAAGCATGCATAATCCTCCTCTAATGTATTCATTGTGAGACGTTTTCATAAATGAGTGCATGAGTAATGTGTATTCAGATTTTATTCTTTCATTCAGGTGCTTCAGCGTTGAAGCGTGTTCAAAGTATCAGCACAAAGTCCTTTACGGCAATGTAGTGCGTCACCATCGAATAGGCTAGAAAAGATGATTGGGTGTACTGTATGAATAAAATGTTCTAGTATGAAATGATACACACTTTAAAAGATTTGTTTTGCTTTGAAATGCACGGCTATTGTCATAAAAGTGTTTTGTGGAGATTTCCACTCAAATTCTTCATACTTCATACTCCCAAATATGGTGTGGGAAGTTCTTGCTTTCAAAAAACAGCTTGTACTACTGTTGTTAGAACATTCCTAAACATGATGACCAACTAGACACCAGAAAACTGCTGACAGAACTGCTGGCATGGGCACCCATGGCTCATCCATGCCCGCAGGGACTAAAGGCCAGTCTGTCTGGTCTGATCCTACAAAAAACCCAATACAGCACAAATCGACAAAGAAAGTCAATGCTCACCATGATAGAAAGGCATCAGAACATTCAGTGCACCGTAGCCTGGCACACATACTGTACTGTATGGCCTACCAGGCAAAGAACCCAAGGCTACTGACCTGACCTCCAAACTCCCCAGAACCCAGTCTGTTTGAGCACCCATGGGATGTGCCAGACAAACAACCTTGATCCATGGAGGCTCCACCCCACAACCCAGCCAATGTCATGGTAAGGCCAAAGTCCTGGTGTCAGACAACACAGCACACACTCCGAGGATCTGCAGAGGCATGCCCCAAAGGGCCACAGCCGGCCTGGTGGCACAAGGGAAACCCAAAACCTAAATCTTAATGTTAATGGTTTTAATGTTATGGCTGATCGGTGTATTACTTTAAATACCTTTAACACTGCAAAAAACAAGCTAATATAGTATCTAGTAGTAAGCTAGTAGTATCAGTGAGCTAGTATTTCTTATTATAAACAAATATAAGATCATTAAACCCATTTCTTTACTTTATTTACCTAATTCCAAATTATAATAGTCTATTAGAAATAGTCTCATTGTACATAGTCTCTATTGCCCTTTTAAGCATTTATTGCTAGACAGAAGCAAAATGTTGTGGTGGTAGAAAATGGAAAACTCAGAATAAGTTAAAAGAGGTCTCAGGTTATGTTTATTAAATTTACATTTAGTTAATTCCATCCATCCATCCATCTCAGGGGCCTGGATTGGGTGCCAACAGGGCACAAGCACACACACAATCACAATCCATGTGAATTTGGAAACACCAATCAATATATCTTTGGCCTGTGGATGGGGGAAACCGGAATACCTGGAGAAAACCCAAGAAGCATTAGAAGAAAAACATGCAAACTCTAAGGCTAACCACTAAGGCACTGTGCTGCCCATTTAGGTGATTTGTATATGATTAATTTTACTCTATTCAAGATATTCTCACTTTGTAAGAAGTCAGTTTATGCAGTGTAGATGTATTCTATATTTTATTGTTTTGTGTTTTAAACTACAGTATTTTTTAAATGACAAATATTTTTCATGGGGTGTCTTCTTTTAATCAACTTATAGAAACAAAACATAATATTAACTGATAAGTATTGATAAGTAAAATGGTAGTCACTTGACAACCATATATGGGACATAAATCTCCGGGATGATAGCACACTGATAGCAATAATATTTTCCACCTAAAGTAACCTCATATAAAAAGATACTTTCCAGTGCTTTGTTATTCAGCTCTGCCCAGCTCTGCTGTTTTCCGTTAGGGCGTGGCTCAGCTGTACCTTATTTACATGGACACTGAAAAGGTGTGTTTAAAAGAGGAGTGAAACAGAGTGAAGGGTGAAGCATTATAAGACTCACATTATAAGACATTGGGGCACCCCTGAGGATCTTTAACGTTCACTGTTTTAATGAATGAGGATTGCAATAGATATGATCTTTCATTGGCCTTGGTTTAAGCTTATGAAGCATTAAATCTAAAAAATTAGCAACACCTTCAACATCGATGAACTCAGGTTATTTGAGGACACAGTTCAAAAAAATTGAATAGACCTCAAATGTTAATGGAAAACCTTCCCCCTCTAGCATTGACATGTATTTTCTTTCACTGATGCCCATCACCTTGGTCGTTCATCACCTCACTAAACACACTGATGAGTTCTTGAGGCACATGAGAGGGATTTATGGCATGTAACTCTTCTTTATGATGTGACATAACTGTATCGCTACGATCTCCTTTGCTGCAGTAAAAGAGCCAGTGTGAGCCACAGTGCTGCAGTAAAGCCTGATTTTATCAGCACAGTCTGAGAGCTGTGATTAGTTTAGAATAGATGAGGCCGAACACTTATAGCCACATTACATTCTTGAGTCTTGCAGTCCATCACGCTGCTTAAAAAGGGCACATTACATGAGTGGCTCACTTCGTTACTCTTTTTCCCTCTCCTGTCCTGCACTGCTGTGTCAATTCTTTTTTTTTTTTCTCAACTCCTGTTCTACTCTTTGTAACATTCCTGGGTAGGAATTACTATAGCCTACAACCACAGCTTACTGACCTACTGTAGAATCATTTGTACCTGCATTTGTTAAACTTATGAGCTAATTAATAATATTTTAGGAGCTTATGTATGACAAAAATCTACAGCCCAAATGAGACTACAGTGTCTGGGGTGATAAATTACACTCAATATAGGTTTCACTGTTTAATCAGTCTCAGTTATTTAAAGTAATTGAACTGTATGATGGGAAGTAATGAGACATAGCGATTCTGTGATTTTTAATGCTTTCCACATTATTTCTAACTTTTTCCGCCCTATAGTCACTTCAAAACTACTGGCACCCTTGCTCTTAAAAAAGCTTCCAGCTTGTCGTTATGGAGGTGTTATCTCACAGCCAGGGTTTAAAGTAGGATCTGGCAAGTGGTGGAACCCTAAAACCCAGTATAGCGGTGCAGAAGGGAAAATGACTCACCTCAAAATAACTCATGCACTCATGGAGTTTTGAGACAAAAGTGTGTGCGATGCGCTTTTTCACTTCGGCGACGTTTGATAGTAATATAACACCATATATTACATCCTGATTTGTTGAATGAGTATCTCAATGCTGCGAGCCTGAAGGAAAGCGAAGCTTTAACAGGACTTCAACTCATGAAATGAAAACATTAGTATGAACCAAAGGTCATAGAGTATAGCACTCTAGAATCTTTGGTATGAACTGCCAATCTGATTATTTATATACAATGAGTATATAAAAGTATTTATATACACTTATTCAAAATTATTCCATTTTGTTACCTTGCAGCCTGAAATGAAGACAGAAACAGTTTTTGTTTTATCCAGCTTTATTTACTGAGTGCAACTTTTAACATCTTAGTGAAAGATATCGCACCAACATCTCAGAAAAAATAGAAAGAAAAAAAAAACAGTATCACTGAGTTGGAAAAGGATCACCCCCTCCCAAAATTACTTGTAAAGTGAAGTAAATCACCTTCTGAATGACAGCTGTGATCAGCTGTGGTCATTTTGATTAGCTCAGCATGAAAGAGCTTTCCTGGAGCATTTCAGTCCCTGGTAGTGCAACTAAAGCAAAACCACTGGGGGTGTTTTTGGGGATAAAGTTGTGCACAGGACAAGTCAGGAAATGGATACAAAAAAAATTTAAGGTTTTATTGCTGCCTAGACGAAAACAGTAAAGTCTGTTATTAAGAAGTGGAAGGTATTTGGTACAACACGGACCTCCCTGGAGCAGAACGTCGCTTCAAACCAAGAGGCCTACAGCAACTCTGAAGCAGTTGCAGGAATTTATGACAAAGAGTATTCATTGTATGCATGTGACAACCATATCATAAATTCTCCACAACTGTGACTTATACGGAATGGTTGCAAGAAAAAAAAAAACACTCCTCAAGAAAGGCCACATGTCTGAGCACTGCAAAAACTCAAGTGACTTTAGTAGACTAAAATTTAATTACTTGGCCACAACACCAAACATTATGTCTGGCGGAAATCCAATGCAGCTCACTGTTTTATACCCCTCTGTTATGGGGGTGTTTCTCTGCAGCAGGGACTGGAGCACCTGTCAGGATAGAAAGAAAAATGGATGGGGCAAAATACTGTAAAATTCTCAAGGAAAATCTGCTACCATCTGCCAGGAAGTTGTCAACAGGAAGAGTGTGTTTACCTTCCAACATAACAATGACCCAAAGCACAGAGTAAAACTGACCACACAGTGGTTGAAGGAGAAAAATGTGAATGTCCTTCCATGGACTAATCTGAGCCTTGACTTAAACGCCAATCAAAATCTGTCTAATGACTTGAAGACTGCAGTCCAAAAATGGTCACTATCAAATTTAACTCACCTTGAGCAGTTCTACAAAGAAGAGTGGGCAAATACTGCAAAGTCTAGATGTGCAAAGTTAATAGAAGCATGTCCCAGTATACTAAAGGCTGTAATTAAAGCAAAAGGTGGTTCAACAAAATACTGACAAAAGAGGGTGATCCTTTTCCAACTCAGTTATTCTGTTTGATACCTGTTACAAATATGTTAAAAGTCAGGCTGCGAACCAACAAAATGTAAACATTTAAAGGAAGATGATTCTTTTCTATACCCACTGTACAGTATGTATCAAAGGTGCGGAACATGGTTCTGGATCATTCCAGCCCAATTGATCCCCTGCTCACAGCAGACAATGGCAGTAAAATTTTTGAAATTTGGACTCCTATTTGCCTCCAATGCTATCTGTGTAATATAAGAACATAACAACACCAGTAAATTATCATGATTATTTCCTGAAGGTAACTTGTTTTTGCCAACTTGCAATAACTGCAAGATGTTTTGATGACTTTCACATCACTATGGAAAAATTCAGGCCTACTTTTCTTTGAGAAATTGTTTTAATTTAGCCGGAGAGCATGACTTACCCATTTCATGTCTTGCCAAGACATCTCATTGTTGTTCAGATCAGGGCATTGATTTTAATTTTGTTAGGTTCGAGCTATTTAGAGATGGAGTTGCTCTTGTGCTCCAGATTGTTGCCATGCTGCATAACCCAATTGAGCTTGAGCTTCAGATCGCGGACTGATGACCGGGTTTTCTTGTCCAGGAGTCTGTGGTAGAGAGGAGAATTCATGGTTTGATGAGCCTTGTTTTAAAAGAAAAGCTTGTGTTTTCCTCTTGGATAGCAGTGGTTTTAACCTTGCAACTCTCCCATGGATACTCTTTTGGGGCAACTTTTTATTTTCTGATAGTGGAATCATAAACAATGACATGATCTGTGGTGAGCAAGTCCTGCAGGGTGTATGCTTGGGTTATTGGTGACTTCATGGATGAGCTGTCAATGCACTCGATGAGTTGATAATGACTTTCCCTGCTTTTTTTTTTTGCTGGAGTCCAAGAGCCTTAGAGCCTTACTAATGTTTTCTACTCAAACATATGCATGGTTCCTGTGTTTTGGATTTAAAAATGTTTGTTGTTTTTGTAATAAACTACTTATAAATAGAATAAACAGGCGTTATTGCTGACATTTTTTCCTGGTCCTTTCTTCCATCCTTCATTTTTGTGCCTCTTTCCGCTTTTGCATGACCAGTATTGGACTCACTGTTTAAATGACAAAAAAAAAAAAGTTAATATAAGCATATACAGTATAGCTGCCTAGTACAGGTATTTTGAGTTTGCATCAATGTTGTTTGGTAGGAACTCATACATTATGTGTTTCACTATTTTTCCTATGATAAGGTTGTTCTTTGCATAGAATTTCTTAGACACACAAAACCCCATTTTTATTCCTCAGGGAAACTAAACATGGTCAAAGGCAGTTAACGTTCTTGTTCAGTTAACGTAATCCCTCTGTGTCTCTCTCTCTCTCTCTCCCTCTCTCTCTGGCTATACACTACTCACAATAAGTTAGGGATATTGTTATTTATATCAGTGCTTTTCCTATTTGCTCTGAATTTGAATAGAATAGGTAAAAGTTCCCTGTGATACTACTAATAATGTATGAGAAGAAACACCATTTTCAGTAGTTTAATATTTATTAGCCCCAAAATTTAGATAATAACAGGGATACTGTAGCCCCAAATAACAAAAATTGACAATGTCAGTACAGGTTTTTTGCACTATTTGCCCAGACTGTTGCACCTCCTCCACCAAAATAAACCCTGGGGACCATGTTGACCTCAGTGTATCGCTCACCTCGCCTTTTCCAGCAATGCTGACGACAATCATTTCTGTGCATAGGATGGTAGACCACTGCTGCATTGTCCAGGTCACATGGTCTTGTACCCACTGCAAACGTTCACGGCGGTGTCTTGGTGTCAGTGGAGTCACCTGCAACGATCGTCTGGCATTCAAGCCAAAGCAATGGAGTCGGTTGCGAATGGTTTGTCTGGAAACCCTAGTACCCCTCGCATCTCGTAAACAGGCCTGCCAAAGCAAATTTTCCCATAAGAAATAAGGGAAATTCAAATTAATGGAAAATTAAATTAATAAATTTAATATATATATAAACTTCCAGACTTGTGAATATTTACAGTATGAACTGTGCCTAAGTTCTTTGCATTTTAACACCAGAGTATAAATATGCCACAGCACCATTGTCTTTATTTTATAACAAGAATGTCAGGTGAGCCAACTGACCTATGAATTTAAAAAGAGAACTCTCTGATTTTAAGAGACACTCTTTGAAAACCCTACTCATTCCTGCATCTCATATTTATAACATTTATAACTTGCTCAAGTTTGAAGATACCAGTTGTACTGTACATGGTCATGCAGTTGGTTAGATCAGCAGAGCATTTGTAAAAAGTTGGCTCACTGAGGCATATTAAATGACTGTTTTGAAGAGATGATCAAACTCCGGTGAGTGTTGGGAAGGGTTTGATTAGACCAGGTGGATGCTGGGAAGCAGCAGTGTATTGAGTAGTCTGACTGCCTCAGGAAAGAAGCTGTTGCCGAGGTGGTCATTCACTTCTGTTTCATTAGATTCAATTCAGATTTATTGTGGCTAGTAAAGTACTGTACAGTATCCTACGAAACGCCATCTCATTAAACACAATACAATGGAACATTGTAAAGACTTATTGGGGATGAGAATGTGTAGACAAAAAAGTCTGACAAACAGTGCAAGTTGATATATATGACAAAACAAGACAGTGGCAGAATAGTATGGGGTTATATAATTCCTCTATTATAGCAAGGTGGCAATAATTCTGAAATTGACTCAGGATGGGTGTTTCACACAGTGAACCTGCCTCTCTCTGTTCCTTTAGGTGACTCATTGCTTAAACATAATGGCATGAAGTTCACTACAAAGGATAAGGACAACGATCACTCGGAGAACAACTGTGCCTCCTTCTACCACGGAGCCTGGTGGTACCGCAACTGCCACATGTCCAACCTGAACGGGCAGTACCTCCGCGGCCAGCACTCGTCCTACGCCGACGGCATCGAGTGGTACTCCTGGACTGGTTTGCAGTACTCCCTAAAATTCACAGAGATGAAAATCAGGCCTACGTGCGAGCAAAACGAATGAGCGGAGCACGAGCATGTAGGTGTGAGAGACACTATGTAAAGAAATGTACAAGGACTGTATGACGACGTATTCTTCTCCTGTTCTGCGTGGTTCTGTTTCCAAATCCTTTTTCCATCCTCCACCATTCCAGTCGTAGTGTAGTGGTAGTGATAAAGCAGACTCTAGCTGGTTGCTTTTCTGAATATTATAAAACCATGAAGTCTGTTATGTCTTACGGTTATTGTTGAAATGTCTAAAAAAAAAAAAAACAAAAAAAAAAAAACACAACTTCCTGTGTAATTTAGTAAGGATTTGTTTGGACTTTTTTTTTTTTAAAAAAGCAAACAATTATCCTTATTTTCAGAAACTTTAAGCCTGTATTATGTACAGATGTTGTTTTTATCGGTTTATTCTGTCATCAAGCTTTGTTAAGTCTTGAAAGCTAAGTATTTCAGCCACTTGAGCCTGAAGGAAAGCAGAGAGAGAGAGAGAGAGAAAGAGAGAGAATGCTCAAGTTCTTTTCTAGCACTTCAATGGCACCACGCAGCAAAATGCACAATTACCGAGAGGCTATTATACATGGTACAGAGATACCGAATCCCAGTTCGGAGAGAGCTTGTCATATCATGTTGTTCAGTAATTAATCACAATGAGCCAGAGGGACAAGGAGTGAGAGGAATTATTACATTAATGGAAACCTTATTATAATAACATGCTCACTTCTGATTGCAAGTGCACTCCATATACATGGAGTACTATAGAGTAGATTACAACAATTAGTAATTGCTGGTGATCATGTGCAGTTTAGTAAAGGAATGTTAACTTAACTACAGCTCATCTCATTATACACCGATCAACCATAACATTGACATAAAAAAACATTAACACAGTAACGCTGATTATTAATTATATACCAGTAAACTGGTGACAGGATCATGGGCGCTCAAGGCTCATCCGTGCCCATGTGGACTAAAGGCCAGCCTCTCTAGTTAGATCACCCAAAAAAAAAAGCCAATTCAGCACAAATTGCAGACAAATTGAATGATGGTCGCAATAGAAACTTAGTGTACCACAGCCTGCCTTGCACAAGGTCCAGCAGGCAAAGAGGCCAAGACTGCCAACCTGGCCTCTAAACTCCACAGATTCCAATCTGATTAAGCACACATGGGATGCAGCAGACGAAACAATCAATTTATAGAGATTCTGCCCTCCAACATATAGCACAAAAAGGATCTGAGCCCGAAGGGGCCACAGCAGCCCTATACAATACAGGGCATAATTTTTTGCATTCTAGTGTTATGAATGATTGGAGTATATGCATTACATTTACTAGTTCACTTTAAAGAAATTAGATTTGTTTGAGATTTAGAGCTGAAACCTACTCTAAGCATTAAATGACCAAAAGTTTTCGGATACCTGGACATTAAATCCATGTGTTGGACTTCAACAAACTGCTGCTATTTTCGAATGCTGTAGCATTACAATTTCCCTTCACTGGAATTCAAGAGCTTGAACCTGTTCCAACTCCTGTCCACAAAGCAAGCTCAATGAAGACACGGTTGGAGTTTAAAGTAAAAGAAGTCAAATGTCCTGCACAGAACCCTGACCACAACTCCACTGAATGCCTTTGGAATGAACTGGAAAGCTAACTGCACCCTAGGCCTCCTCACCTGATATCACGTGTGCCTGACATCACTTATGCTCTTATGGATGAATGAGCACAGCTAAAGTACTGTGCAGAAGTCCTGAGGCAGCTCTCATTTCTTCATATTTTGCGCACAAAGAGCCAGCCTTTCTTGTATTTTTAATGGAGTCTTGAGGAATAGTTCTTTAGGACTTTTTAGGCTCTTATTTTTACCAAGGTTTTGGCTCTCATTTTCAGTCCATTCCCTTTACCTGAGCAGTTTTCAGTTTTTTTTTTTTGTTGTTGTTAAGATGCACTGTGAATTATGAATCATTAAAGTATAAAAAGTATATAGCATAAACGATAACAAACTGTATATAACTTTAGGCGGTGAGAAACAGGTGCAGATGATGATGGATGATCAAGGCGGTGATTAGACGAGAGGGGAAACGAGGTTGCTGCTGAGGTTGTAAATAACCAATTTTATCTGTTGTATCTTTACTTTGTTGTAACTTTGCGGCCTGTCACATTAAATTGTCACATTTGTTCCCATTTGTGTTATTTAATTTACATAATTGAATTGAATTTAATTTAATAGGAAGAAATGAGAGTTGATTCAAGACTTTTGCATAGTACTATAAGTTATAAAGGCAAATATGGACCAAATCTGACATGGGCTGTTCAACTAGCATATGGGTGTGATGGTCAGGTGTTCATAATTTTGGCCATATAGTATAGCAATCAGTATTACAATATAATGTGCTGCTGCTTAAACAAAATAAATGGAATATTACAGATGTAATGGGTTTTAATGCAGGTGCATGATCTGTGTCTGATAGAGATTTTATTTATTTATCTATTTATTTATTAAATTTATTCTATTTTATTCATCTAAAATTATAAAACTACTGTATTGTCAGAAACAGAAATAGAATCATGAGCATTTCCAGCCATGTGGTGTAAATAAATCTCACAGTTCCTCAACCTCAGTGATATCATTCCAGTTCATAACTAGCCTCAACTATGGACAGGGTTTATTTATTTTTTATTTTTTTGCTTGATTGTTTGTTTGTTTATTTTTCACACAATTGTGCAGTTATTATGCATAGCTTCAATATGTTCTTTTTAACAAAATCAAAACATGCTAATAGCATCATTTTAATAACAACAGTTATTAAGGGATTAAAAAAAAACCAAAAACAGGGTCGTTCTTTGTTCTGCAAGGCCTTAAATCTGACCACTCGCATGAAAGAAAATATGTAAAAAAAAAACAAAACAACAAAATCTAATAATAGTTTGCGACATATTACTATATATTTGTAACATTGTTCATTTCTATCCATCAAACAATACATCCATAAACTATTTATTAATAATAAAAAAACTATTAATATAATGTTGCAGATATTCATCTTCCAGTCATATAAATGCTAAACATCATTTATTGATGTTCAATTTTTTATTCATTGGTAAAAATCTATAGCACTAAATTCATATGTACCCACTCTCAGTCCAAATAAACACTTTATTATTGTTTTTAGTGAATGAATTATGTCACAGTTCTCACTGTGCATTTTGTTTGTTTAATTTTGCTATATATATTTACACTGATTTTTATTTGGAAATGTGAGCTATTTGCGTTTTAACAAACAAAGTGTGTGTGAGATTAAGATTAAAAACTCTGAAACTTGTGATGTTTTTATAAGCACTAAAAAAACAGGTGGGCGGTTTGACAAAAATATCACATCTCGATATCTGAAGATGTTTTTACAAAAAATTAGATGCATGATGATCGAGACACACATACTGTACTGTACAGTACACACGCCCACACATACATTCTTATATACAGTATGTACTGTATGTATTTTTCGGACAGACCATGTATATATACATATCACGAGTGTTGGCGGTAAACCACTGACGGTCAAGATTCTGTAATTTTAATAATAAAAGAAAGATCCTCCCTGAAACACACCATACAGGGGGAACCAAATGTCAGACCTAAGACCCAAGTCTTTTTTCTTTAGGGTCAGCTGAAGACAATTGGCCCAGAACAATCAACAGGAGGAAAACATCTCTGCGTGTGACAACATTAGTACCGATGCATTAACATACAGTACTGTGCAAAAGTCTTGATCCACCTTACATTCAATCATATTAATTAAATTATGTACTGTTTATAAAGTTAAGCAAATAGCAATAAAAATGCTTTACTGTGACAGGCTATAAAGTGCCTAAAGATACAATTTAAAAATTGGTTGTTTATGTAACAACCTCAGCAGCAACCTCATTTCCTCTTTCATCTGTTCCAACCACTTAGCATTCAGCATCACCAGTATACTAATCATCTGTCATCATCTGTACCTGTTTCTCACTGGTTCACGCCTTAAGTTAGACGTCTGAAAATAAGAGACAAAAATGAGAACTAAATAAAGTCCTTCAGGAAGCCTGGAGAGCGATTCCTCAAGACTTGGAAAGTTTAGAAAGCAGATATACAGAACTGAGAGGTGGCTCAATACTTTTGCACAGAAGCAGCACAAATTTAGAGTCAATTTGAGCATTTGTTGTAATTTATAATCCTTTTTTTTTTTTGCCTATGTCGTGATCTATGATCATTAGGGTGCAAGTTGATGTTTTAGATGTTTTGAGCAGAGTAAGGAAATAAAGCTCTGGTTCATCACGCTGTGGCAGGAGTGGAGCAAGTTCAAAGTTGCCACTATGAGCAGGATGTCAAATGAAATAAAAAA
>JAOTRS010000031.1:10537872-10556672 GCA_028565755.1 Dinotopterus cunningtoni
GTTTGATACACACATGCTTCACAACCGGCAACACAGAAAGATGTTCCCATAGCGTTTTCACGCAGCATCGAGTGTAGTTTTTGAAAGGGAACCACCATTTTCCTCATTAAAGTAAACCTACAGTACTATAAAGGAATCGCCACACTCTTGTGACTATTTCTCCCCATTTTTTCAGGGATGTTGCCTGTGTTACACACCAATAAAGTGAATGTAATAGCTTGCTAACAAGTTTAGAGTGTTAAAAGTATTTTGACTAAGTAAATGTTAGCTACATTGTGTATAGTAATGTTTGTCTGTGTGTAAGTGGATTTCCTGCGTGGTAATAGAGTTAAACTCAGCTATCATGTTGGAACTACAGTACTGAGTTTATGTTACTGAGAATATGTTAATAAGTTTTGTACTATTGTGCATGCAGTATGTTTTGTGCACTTTAGTGAGCACTTTTTCTGAGAGTTTATATAGCTAAACTTACTGTGTATAAGTGTAAACTTACACTTTCTCAGGGAAGTGTGTATTAAAGAGCATGTATTCTCTTACGTCCCGGAAGCGGGCTTGTATTCCAAAACATTGTAAATCAAAGCAAATTTTCCCATAGGAAATAATGGAAATTCAAATTATTCATTCCACAGCCCAAAAAAATACATAAAAATAATTGACACAAAACATAAAGTAAAAATAAAACAAATTAACCTGCATTTACCTTAAAAAAAGTAAAAATAAATACCGAAAGATAAGTGTTTCCGTTTATCTGTTACAGGCGCTGTGTGTGTGTGTTTTTCTCTCTTTTGCGCTGCAGAGTGTGTGTGTTATGTGTGCGCGCGCGTGTAATTTGACACCGTGCTGGTTCACACACACACACACACACACACACACTCTCTCTTTCTCTCTCTCTCTCTCGCCTTTAGTGGGTGTGTGTGTGTGTGTGTGTGTGTGTGTGTGTGAAGCAGAGAGGGGTGCTTCACACACACAAACACACACACACACACACACACCAAAGGTGAGAGAAATTGTGCGTTATGTGTGTGGTGTGTGCGCACGCATAATTTGACACCGTGCCGGTTCACACACACTCTCTCTCTCTCTCTCTCGCCTTTTGTGTGTGTGTGTGTGTGTGTGTGTGTGTGTGTGTGTGTTTGTGTGTGTGTGTGAAGCAATGAGGGGGTGCTTCACACACACAAACACACACACACAAACACTAAAGGCGAGAGAGAGAGAGTGTGTGTAAACCGGCACAGTGTTAAATTATGTGCGGCACACACATAACGACAGAGGGAGAAAATGGATTTTTAACCTCTAATGAGACTTTCTTTTGCTTTACACGCACGCACACACGTGTGTTATAAGAAACAGTACACGCGCGCTTTTAAACACAAAATAAAATATGTTTTACACACACACACGTGGTCACAGTGTTATAGTAAACAGTACACAGCGTGCACGGATGTTGATTATACCAGTAAGAGACGAGCACTAAGACCCAGCAGGGGAGACGATTACCCACAATTCTGCAGCACAAGAGAGAGAAAAACCATTGGCTCAGTTGTGATCACGTGACGCTCGGCATCAAAACAAGAAGCTCATGCGTGATACATGATACTCAGTACTCGTAAAATAAGCCTTGTTCGTTTTCCAAGTAAAAATTTATAAAAAATCTTTGCTCGTCTTGCGGAACACTCGAAACTGTGTTACTCGCAATCCAAGGTTTTACTGTATTTTGTGAATTTTTAATTTTGTTATATTATTTTATATTTATTATAGTAAACCTACTGGTGAGGAAATACCACGTCACTCTTGTAATTATTTTTTCCCATTTTCCTGGAGTCTGTCGTGGAACACATGGCATTCCAGAGATGCCAGTGATCCGGACCACCTCTGCCCTCAGGACCTGTTTGACTCATCCTGGTGCCCCGTTTCTGGTTGGAGATCTCATCGCATGGAGGCTTGGATGTGTGTGGTGACTGGGGATGGTTCCACTTGACCATGAAGATGATCTGGGACTCGGCTAATGCAGACAGCTGTTCTCTGATGACTTGTGACTGCAATTCCCACAAACTATGTTAACCTGAGCCTCCAATAATAAAAGTGGACTCTATATTAACTTATACACCTCTCATTATACTCAACTTCCAGACTCCAAACACATATCATACTCATATCCCTCATTTCCTTATTGATCCTTTAAAGCTGCTTTGTGACAATTGCTAAAAAATTGTTAAAATAAAATTTAATTGAATTGAATATGCAATTTTTACGATTCATTTATTTTCAGAAGTGACTTCACATTTAGAAGTGACTAACTTTAGTTCATTATTACACGATTCATTGCTTATCAAATAGTGATTTTACCAAATGATTCCTTTATTTTTACATGCAATTTGGGCCAAATGCACTGGGCCGTTTTTGGGTATAATATGCTATCTTTTTCACATGTGATAACCTCTCTTTCTTTCCCTCATCAATATGATCTGGAAATTTTCATCAAGATACAGATATTCTACTTAAAATGCATTATACCTGTCATGTACAATAGTGGCCAAATAGATAAACACCATGCTATTAAATTTTTTAGCACCCTAAGGCATACACCAAAATGGGAAACCTTTCATTAAAAATTGCCTGATTTTGTAATGACATTCAAAGTGACATAAGAAAATGTGACTCCATCTTCATGAATAAGTCCGTCAGCGCAGTGCTTTAAACAGTCCCAGTTTGATAAGTGTGCCCTTTTTGGCTGTGGCTGCAGCAAAAACGTCACTTTCCATTTTTCCCTTAGTTATTAACGATGCTCGAATGTCTCAGGATGACAGAAGTCAGCTGTGCTGTCTAGATGATACCCGCCAGGTGCCATCACAAGCTTTTAAAGTTCAAACACAAGTTTTAGATGCTCTGTGAGTTGTAAAAGGAGCACATAATGATCATCCAGGTGTGCACTCTGATAGAGAAGTTTCTGTATATAATTCATACAAGATATGCATATTTCATATGATCTGTAAAGGAATTGCATACTTCATAGCCAGATCCGAAGATTCTATGGACCAGATTCTTAATTCTGAGCTGTGGATCTTCCAGCCATCTTCAATTATATTCACCTTTATTCGATTTTATTTGTATTGCACTATTTAAAATGAGCACGTTGCAAAGCGGCCTGACAGAAATTAAAATTATGGATATATAGAAAAGGGAAGTATAAATTATAACTATCAATTTGCCCCGATGAGCAAGCAGGAGGCAATGATTGCAAATAAATTATAACAATTCTAACAAATAAATAACAATAGGAAGAAACTTTGCGAGGAACCAGATTTAAAAGGGAACTCGTTTGGGTGATACCAGATAGTACAAGCATAAATCAGTCCCTGCTGTGTGCTATAAGGTTAAAAGTTCTATTATATACCAGGAAAGGTGTTTAAGTTAATACAAAGTCCACTGTTCCTGGCAACGAAACTATTCTTGGCAATTGCAGTCCTAAACTATGGGCCACTGGAGTCACAAGCCATCACCAAAAAAAAACAAACACCTGCACTAGCCCAGTCCAAGACTAATTTTGTGATCATCACATGAAACTATCATCATTCACCACAAGCGGCCCCAATTAGACCACCCGGGGCCATCTTCAGCAGCTAGAGGCCTCCATGTGACAAGGACTCTAACTAGAAGTGGGGCACCAGGAGGTATCAGCCTTGCTCTCATTTTCTGAGTTACCCTTGGTTTCTTGATAGCAGTGTTGACTAATACCTTCCATACCCAGTCACTGCCTTTAGACCTTGAGTGATACTTTTTTTTTAACTTTGTCCTGTAATTGTTATGATAGCTCCTTGGTCTTCGTAAAGCTCTGTGCCGAGAAATGTTCTCTAATAAACTCGGAAGTCCCCAGGAACAGGTATATTAATACTGATTCATACATGTGACACTGCACCGAGGTGGATTCCATTTAACAAACTACAGTATTTGAGTCCAATGAGGAATGAGTACACCAGAGCCAATTTAGAAGTTTAACTCTAACAGGGTTGAATACTTACGCATATCGTACATTTTACCAGAATTATTAGAAAGGGTTTTTTTTTATTTATTTCTATATTGTAAAACAATGCTGAAGCATACAAAAAATATATAATCATCATAAAATATGACAGGATGAGATAATATTGAGATGTTTCTGTAAAATATTTAGAGATTTAATATGGAACTGGTGCATGGGCCAGGTTGAGAGAATACACTTTCTCTAATACCAGTGAAGCTGTAATACCAGTGAACCTGCTTGAAATCATTCTAATCTTTAGGAATGAAATAGTTTCAAGCTAAAATATACCCAATCCCTATTTTGCATTTTACCAGAAGCTTAATGCATTAATCTTTTTGTAAGCAACGTCTGAAAGAAGAAGACGTTGCAATTTTTTCTTGTCAGCTCTACAAAAGGAATGGCGGGAAGCCTGACATATACACAAGTTTGCGTTTACCAGTGATTTATTCTCTGCATTGCTTGATGACAGCAGCAGGTTTTTTTTTCAGATAAATGAGCTAAAAGCCCAATCAGAAGTTCCTCGCTGCAGACCTCTTAATATTGCCTGTCCCTCAGGGTGACCCTCCTCTCAAATCTAAAGGGAAATGACAGCCACTTGTCTCCTGTTTCCATAAATACCCTCTCCATCATTCTTGACTCCCCCTTCCCTCAGAGTCAGACTCAGAAGTGGATTTTTTTGCCCTTTGACTTAGAGGAAGGGGAATATCCGTGAAGAGTGTCTGACAGCAGATGAGCTTTTTGGTGAGAATGGCAAGTCAATAAAACCTTAAGTGCAGCCGATTATTGTTGTTGAGAAAATGAAAACTGGAATTTATGACCATGATATGATGTACACACACTGATTTTGTACATTGATATAGAACTACAGTGAAAATTTGTGCAGGTCTTAATCAGGTCTGCCAAGAGGAACCATCAACGTGATGCTACAGTACCACCTCATGCTTCATTGCAGAGATGGTATTCATTGGTAAGGGGCAGGGCTGTGGTTCTCTTATACACAGATTTCATATGTAAAAATGACTGATTTAGGATTGCACATGATCTTTATAGCAAATTATAATAAATTTATACGGCTGGATCGTACTGATGAAGATAACATTAATGACAATAGTCCATGGTTGAAAAAGTGACAGGTTGTGCAAGATATCTGGTAGGAAGCACAATTTAATTCAAAAATGTCTGAAAAGAAGTTGTGCAGTTGTGATTATAAAGTGATTCACCTGCAGAGTGAGTGGGCATGAATGAAAAGCAGAGGAGTGAGAAAACAGTTCCCCAGAGATCTGTTAGAGGCAGCTGTAATGAAACGTCATGACCTTGGCTGTTGCTTGACTAATGGTTGGTTTCCATTTTTCTGGTTCATCTTTACTCCATTAGTTTGACAGCCTAAGCTTTTGAAGAGTGAAGGTGATCATACTGATGATAACATTGTTTATGTCTAAGAAAAGAAAGCTGGTAATTAACCTATTTTGAAGCATAATGCCATCCTACAGTACTTACAGTACAACTGATATCTGCTGAGAGGCCAGAAAGGAGCAACCCGGCAGTGGCAACTGCAGACAAATTCTGAGAGCAACATCAATAATTTTAAGTACCCGCTGATATTAGTAGTAGTAGTAGTAGTAGATTATAATGGGAAGAGAAGATTTTATTACAGAGGAGAAGCCAATACTCTGTAAGTTCTATAAGTTCTGTAAGTGACAAATCAGTCAATGCGTTATTATAGTATGGCATTTCCATAATTGTAGTATTTAAAGTGGCACAGAGGGTCAAGAAGTTGGCATTTAATAAATTACAACAATTACATTTACAGGCTTGGAATCTGAGGACAATGTGGTCAAGTTTGGCTGTAGAAAGATGCATCTTGGAGGCCGCCACTAACCAGATGGATACTTAGGAATTCTGGGGAATAGAACGTCTGTAGAATTATGTTGTAGCCCTAGAGGATTTGGAAGCATAGTTGTCCATCTGGGTTCTCCAAATTCAAAGATGCAAAAGCGGTGGGAAGATTGAACGTTTGCAGAAATGGAAGATGGGCCCTATGAGTCTGTATGAGTCTGAGCCATACTGTCTAAAGTAGCTGACTAAACACAACACTCTCACTCTATCCACACCGATTATCCTGTACAGGGTTGCAGGAGGTCTGGAGAGTATCCCAGGGAACTCAGGGAACAAGTTGGAATACACCCCAGATGGGATGCCAGTCCATTACAGGGCACAAGCATACACAGACACACTACATCGCTATTTATCATTTATTTGTCTCTACTGTATATTTGTTTCAGCACTTTACAGTATCACTAGCTCATAAAGTCTCAGAATCTGTTTGTGCCTTCTTAACTTGTTTAATCCTTTTCTTAAGAACATTGTGTGCTAGGTAAAGAGGAGTGACCATCACCTTACACTTGGTTTCTTACACAAAGTATAGAATTTGAGATATACTAAAGGCCTTACAATAAATTCTAATGCAATTCACAGTGTACAGCTGACAAGAAAATCACACTGAAACTATCGAATTACTGTATTTATATAATTTATTTATTTCATATTGGCTCTATCTGCCCTCCAGTGATGTGCAATATGAAATTAAAATCCTGTGCATGTGGGTTGACTAAATTTGCAAACTAATAACACTGTGAATCATTACCAGAACTGACTTGTTTTCCTTTCATATGACTCAGATGCCTCCCTTGTTGTGAGCACAGCAGTGGTTTAGGTCTTAGTCATGCAGGTTGTAGCAGCTGGAAGGATTTAGATACAGAAAGATAACATGTTCCAACACTGTTCTGAGGTCAGAGATATGCTGATGAGATGTGTAAATCACACTACAGTAAGGGTCATCAAGCCCATGGTGATGCGGTTTGAGTCCTGTATACTGTATGTGCATGCTCAGGGCCACTTGAGTCCACTCAGCAGTCGATTATAGGGCGTAACAAAAACGTTACATTTGGGAAATTAACAAACTTTGCTGTTCTTAAAGGATTCAGAAATAATGGGAAACATTTTAGTTTGGAGCCCGATCACAATTTTGTGGTTCTTCCCCACATTTTACCACAAAGATATAGGCACAACATTGTACAGAATGTCTTTATATGCTGTGAACAAAGTGAGTTCCATAAACACGGTTGTAAAAATGAGAATACAATGGTCGCCATTGGCCTCCACGGTATCTAGTTGGTGGGAACATAGGTTCCTAGATGGATGGATGAAGTATAATAACACTTAAAAAACTTAGTGCAAAGCCTTCCTAGAGAAAGTATAAGGAGTACTAAATCTGCAAAGGTGTACTAAATCTGGAGCGGGGTGTTACAGTGCATGGGTATGATACAGTACATGTGCATATGATGGTCATGTGTTCATAAACTTTGGCCATGTAGTTTTCCATTACATTAAATAGAGTAGAGGACTAATGCCAAAGTTATGCAATATGTTGAGGACCAAAACAGTAAGAAATTGCGGCAGATCTGAGGCTTTAGTGGGTGAAAAAAAAGCAATAATTTTTGCATCTGTGACTTGGAATGACTTTGCATGATCAGTGACAAACCAGGTCTGAAAGATCACAAAATTTTTTAAACAGTTTTTTTTTTCAAGTTCATTGAATCATGGGTGTTTCGGAAGTCCTTTACATCAGGGTTCTTCAACTGCAGTCCTGAAGAGCTAAAGTCCAGCGTAGCTTGATGTGGACAGTGGGCACTTCTGGAAGGGTCACAGGAGCCTGTCCTAGGGGGAGCATTTCACAAGGTGCGTTACACCCTGGATGGTCCATCGATGGTCCATTGCAAGGCACACGAGTACACACTCACACACTACAGGGAATTTGTGAAACCAGTTTACAGCCTACATTTTCTGTCTTTGGACTGTGGGAGGAAACTGGAGTACCTGTAGGAAACCCACCAACCACAGACCTGAGGTTTGATCAATCAAACCCATTGATCAAACCCAAAGATAAAGCCAATCAAACACTGGAGGTGTGAAGCCACAGTGGTGACCACTACACCGGCCCATTGTAAGATAATTAAGTTATTCTCATCATCTGTTAGTGGTTATAATGCCATAGGTGATCAGTGTATATACAGTATATATGTTTAATGTTTATCATGTATTATGTGATGTTTATTCTAATTAGCAGGTCTTTGGACTGTAGGAGGAAGCCGGAGCACAGGGAGGAAACTCATCAAGTATGGGGAGAACTTGCAAACTCGGCAGGAATTGAACCTGGACCCTGGACATGCAAGGCAACAGTGCCAACCACTATACTATACCACCTTCATTACACCCATTATTTTATAATTATGCTGTCACTCATTTTATTTTATGATACTAAGTAAGATTAATCAGATATTAAGTCAAAATATTGACATAGCACTTCCATGTTTCGAGGATTCTGCTCAATCTCAGATCCTCCTATCTGAGATGTGAGTCTCAGTAATATGGGGATTTAAATCACTGCACACAAGACTGAGCCAATATACATAAATAAATTTGGCGTAAATAAAGCCAGTCTTGCTCATATGACATTGAGGATCCAAGATGCATCAGCATGTTGAAAAGCATATTCAGTTCGCAATATAGAACAGCAAAATTGGAATCAAAATGTAATAATTTTTAAAAGTGCCCTGAGATCTTTTAGTCAGTGCTGTGGATCAGATGACTCATCTCTGAAGACTGAATTTTAATAAGAGCTGCTTATTCTCAGCAATGAGGCCAAATACACTCTTATATGCACTTCACAATATCAAACCCATTTACACTTCTTTAATATGTAATAGTAATAAAATGCAGGGAGAAAAAAACAAGGACATTTTATGTGACGTGCACTATGGCTATATTGTATGGAAAAGGATTAGGGCCACCATAAACAATTTATTTGAGTTCTGACTTTATTATTTTTTTAAAATTTTGACCTGATCTCAGAATTCTCACATTTTTATTTCTCAGTATTCTCATGTTTTTCTCAGAATTGTGCCTTTTTCCTCAGAATTCTGACTTTAATGTCAGAAAAATATTTCTTTTTTAAAACGATTAATGATTTTCTAATCCTATTCTGTAATATTGTGATACTGTACAGTACCTGTTAGAATGATGCTTTTTTATGTCAGTTGTTATGAAGCTCCTATTTACATCTCAAGAAAATCCACCTCGAATTACTTGCATTTTCAAACTTTTCATATGAATCCACAAAGTTCCACAAAGTTATTTGACTACCTATGGATAGAGAAGGAAGCACAGTGGTTAGCACAGTCACCTTGCACCACCAGGTCCTGGGTTCGATTCCCATCTTGGGGTCTGTCTGCATGGAGTTTGCATGTTCTCCCTGTGTTTGGTTGGTTTCCTCCGGGTACTCCGGTTTCCTCCCACAGTCTAAAGACATGCAGATGACATTCCCGAATTGCCTGTAGTGTGCGAATGTGCGTGTAAATGTTGACCAGAGGTCCTACCACGGTCATACAAAATGGGAATAAATACAATGGTCACCATTGGCCTCCACGGTCCCGAGTTGGACTACAGAGGTTCCTGGATGGATGGATGGATGGATGGATGGATAGAGAAATGCAGTTATAGGAAAATATTTTACTTTATCATCATAATGGCCTTGTGCGAAACGTCAAATCCAGACGTTGATTATTTTCTCTTAACAGCACACTCGCTGTTTTTGCTCCCGTCTTTAAAAGAATCAGCATTCTGTGTCAATTAGCACTTGTCAACTGATCTCCTAACAGTAATAGTGCTATTAGAACTGCAGTAACACTGGTGAAATATACTACTTTAATTTCACAGAGAAAGAAAATAAATCATCTCATTCTCTTCACACCAGTGAAATGGCCCGGCTGATGGCATTAGCTTTGTCATCACATGCCAAAATATGAGAACATCCAAAGCACTCACAGACCTCCACCAATGTCTGAGGGGAAAATGTAACTGTCAGACCCGTTCCATTAATGTACTCATCTTTAATAAATGATCCCATCTCTCTGGCAGTGACTGCTAGCTAAAGCCCTAGGCTCTACTTATTGAGAGTTAATCTGTCATAATCGTAATAAAAAAAGTCAGCTCATACTAAGTGCGTTGCCTTTGATAAGCAAATGACAATTATTCATATTTATTTATTTATTTTTTTTAGTTAGTATAACAGAGTTAGCTTTTCCTTTATAAATATTGGCTTTTAAGTAAATTGAAAAGCATTTTTTTATGTAATGTGATTGCTGACGTTCATTCTTTTTATTAGGAAAATAATGTTCCATTTATTCTTGGAACATTTTGACCTTTTAGCTGCTTTTTCGAAAAACAATTTAAGGGTGACATTCTAGTGTAAAAACACTCTGAGTTTCATTTCTGGACACTTTGCATCTTGGGCAACAAACATGAGTAATTGGCGATGAGTATGGGGTAATTACGGGTACAAGATGGTCTTACACTTGCACATTTGTAGAGATTTGTACAGTTAAAGCCATATAAAAATGTACAAAATGAATATAAAATAAATATGAAAATGGGAAAAACAAGGTTAGGTTTGGGGCCTGGATTAACAATCATCTTTTTGCTTTTAAAAAACAAAAAATTATCCATGTTCGTTTAAATGTGCAACAAATTCTACAGGTTTTACAGATATTCTTGTATATACCGATCAGCCATGACATTTATATCACATAACATTAACACATTACCATTGATAATCAAATTCTGGTGAGAGGATCATGGGCACCCAAGGCTCACTCATGCCCGTGGGGACCAAAGGGCAGCAGGTCCAGTCCGATGCCACAGAAAAGCAGATGCAGCACTACTAAAAATCAATGCCGGCCAAAGTAAAAACGCAGAGTGCATCACAGCCTGCCATGCATGGAGTCCAGCAAGCAACGAGCTCAATTACAAACCAGATCACAATGTGATCGAGCACCCAAAAGAATGCACCGGCCAAAAAAGTCCGACCCACGGAGGCCACTCCCGGCAACCCACAGCAACCAAAGATCCGCTGCCAACATCCTAGTGACAGACACCACAGATTTTTTTATAATATTGGTCAGGTGCCATATTAATTCCTAATTCTGTCATTTGCCCACTTTCATGTGGATTTATACAGTATGCTTGTATTGCTAAAAAAAGTCAATTTAGCCAAAGATCCAGATTACACCAAACTCACCTCAAATAAGTGTTGCCAATATGCTAGATTTTTGTTGCCGATGTGCTACAATTTCTGACCATAGCTTCAGGTCCTGTCAACGTTTCAGCATGATCTGGCAAACTTTTGGCTTCTATATTTGTGGTTAGATAAAACAAACAAATGAACAAAAAACATAATAATAAAGAAAAAATAAATACAATTAAGGCACAAGTGTGGAGTCAAGGCATGAGTGCGATCTGGCTACTTGGGTACCCCTTAATCAAATGTGATAAAAGGAATAAGCTATGAGAAGATGTGCTTAAAAGTGTTATTAATAATATTTGCAACAAACAATTATTTCACCATGCAGTGCAGTCTGTTAAGAATAAGCTTCGTTGCTAAGCAACAAATGGACAAAAAATAGGGGTTTCCACAGACAGAACAGGCTTTTTTTCACCAAAGCATATGTGATATTCTTGCCCATGAAGTTTTGGCATCTCTGCGACAAATAACAAGTGCATTGATGAGAAACAAGATAGCAAGAAAACTAATAAAATCAGTGCAGCAGATCCCTGAATCCAGATCTATCATTAATATCTCAATGCACAAGGGTGAAGGTGAAATGTTAAGCACAATAATAAAGCTTCTTCTTCTTCTTCAGTGTAAAAATAACTGCATTTCTTTTTTCTATACCTCTTCCAAGAATCTCCTTCAGATTTTTCATTTATTCTTATTTTTCCACTTATTTCCACAACAATCAGAAAAGACAGACACGACCAACAACTCTCGAGTTTATTTTCCTGGCAAAGTGGGATTTAGGCATTCGACATATTTCAGTCATACCTCCAGGTGAAAGATGTAGAGTAGTCCCAGGTGTGCATATACAGTATTAAGGATTTTACACTGACTTTGTACATTGCGTCCAGCCTGCCGGAAAACCATACACCACAGACGCCTACAGACGTTACGCTGGTAACCCTGTTTACAAGTCACTGATTGGCTGTCTTGCACACATAAATGATGCCATGTGGATATTGCAATATTCTATTGGGTATAATAGAACTCCTTGCATATACAGTACAGATGTTGAGTTTACTAAAAGTGCTGAATGACCTAAAATGTCACATCGTAATAAAAGTTACACTTACCAACTGTGTTGTTCGAGTTCTAAGCAATAGCAGCAGAATCAAATGCAAATGTGTGCCATCAACACTCAGTACATAAACTGTACTGATTAAAAAAAAAAAAAAAAAAAAAAAACGTCACAGAGATTCTGTACTTAAAACATGTGTCGAGGGTTAAAACCAAAACATATGATTATGTCTTATAATAAGTGTCAAAGAGATGGTGTGATGAGCTAATATGTACTGGAATAATTCACTCACTTATTCATTCTCTTTACTGCTTCCCCTGTACAGAGTCGCAGAAGGCCCTTGACGGGGTATACCCTTGCCAATCCATCACAGGGCACACAATCACTCATTGCAGCCAGATTGGAAACACCAATTAGCCTACCCTGCATGCCTCTGGTCTGTGGGAGGAAACTGGAGTACCTGGGGGAAACTCATCAAGAATGGGAAGAACATACAAACTTCACACACACAGATACAAGGTGGGAATGGAACCCTGACCCTGGAGCTGCAAGGCCACAGTGCTAACCAGCATGCCACTGATTTTTTAATAATACCAACAACAACAAAAACAACAATAATAATAATAATATATAAAAAATATACTATATAGAATTCAAAACGTAGAAATACTGTACAAACTCTTTGTTGGAGTACAGCGTAGGGCTCAAACAAAGTAGACAACACAACTCATAAAATCATTTTTATTTAACAAATGCAATGTTATGACACAAACATAAATATAATGAAATGCCCACAACACTGTGCCTTATTATTTTTTTCAGGACATTACGATGTATGGAATGGAAAGAAAATTAGCAGACCTCAGTTTTTTTCGCATGACTGATATTTTCTTAACAAGTCATACTGATTCTCAAGTTCAGACCGGTCCAAGTATATCAGTTAACTTGTGCTGTGTTTCAATTCTGCTTCACACGTGATGATCAGAAGTGCAACAAATGCCATGAATGGGAATGTCTTACTGTAAGATTAACTAGATAGCCAAAAACTAGCTAGTAAAATGCTAGCAAGTGATACCCCTTTTCCACTGACACACTGCTGGTGCTGGTGCTGTAGCAGGTGCTGGGTCAGCGATCCGGTGATCTGTTTAGGAAAGAGTCCCACATGTACACCAGTTTAACAGAAAAGTCAATACGTAAGCATAACATGATTAATAAGAGTCTATGGAAATAAAGTAATAAGGACATGAGTGTACTTCTGGGACCAATTACTAATTTATTAATCAGTGATAATCATCAAAATTATATATTTAAAAAAATATATATATGTATATTCTGTATGTACTCTTTACAGAAGTTTACATAACATGAAGTGGACAGCACAGTGGTACAAGAGGTAGTATTCCACCTCTTATCTCCAGGGTCCATGAATTAATACTGTACTGACCCTGAGGCTGTCTGTGTGGAGTGTCCAGGGTTCTAGCCATATATAATCTCTGTTTCTGCTGCTTTCCAAGCACTTGCAGGTGTCTATATAGGACTGTTGGTTTCTCTAAATTGCCTCGTGTTATAAATGAGGCACCCACATACAGTACTGTAGGTATTATATTATATTATATTATGTTGATTTCCTGTGCATTTCAACAGAACGAATATGAAAGATATCAATCAGTTCTAATCGTTAAAAATTCCTAAAATATGCCATGTTGCATTTGCGACTGCTGTGTAGCGGAAACACGCATGCGTATAGTCGATAACTGCGCATGCTCACAACACAGCTACGTACGTGAAGCAGAACTAGCCGTATGGCTAACTGGGAACCAGCCATTTAGCTGTATGGGTAACCAGGAAAGGATAAAGTTAAATTTGTACTAAATACATCGTAACCACCACCCGGATTTAGCTCAGTGGGACTGCTCAAGCTTTATATGAGTCTCAGCTGAACTTTGGAATGCATTTTTGCATGAAACGACATGCGACATGGTTGTGGGTGACAAACTTCATGGTCGGTGTGCAGAACAGGAACACTTAAGATGACAAAGACCAATTGTAATGTACTTATATGCACCTCAATTTTGATTTGTTTTTAATTGGCAGGCTTTGAAAAAGCATTGATCAATGAAGCATTGGTTTACTCAAACTGACAATCAATTATGGAACGGTTATCGACTCCCAACACTAATTGGAGCACTTTCGCAAATCCTATTTAGTTGAAGGTGATTTCTGGCAAACTAAAAAAAGGAAATAAAACAAATGGTGTGAACCTGTTTATATTGTAATTTGTAATTCAATCTGAATACAGTGGTACCTTGCCATAAGAATGCTCTGCCTCAAAAGAATTTATGTCCATGCGAGTGTATGAGCGTATGTCCAGAAGCCATTTAAAACTTGTTTGAGGCAGGGAAAAGGCAAGCAAAGTGAGTTTACATGTTTCTTGTGGGTTTCTTTGCATTCCCCACTCCATTCCCCACTAACACAATCATAACTGATGCTTTGCAGCTAACTAACATTGTCCCAAATAGAAACTGTCCTATGCCACGTATTGAAAATGAATTTGTTCTATAGTTACTGGTACTTTACTCCCAATTTGATCAATTTTCAAAAATTTTAATTGCTTACTGTCCAAGTCCTAATGCATCACCCTTCATAGACACATCTTTCAATCGCTATACTGAGTACACAACAGCAATTATGTTCAAGAGAAGCTAGATGATGATGATGATGATAATGTTTTTTTTATTTAGCTATTGATCCTGTAAGTGATTCTGTAAAAGAAACTAACAGCTTCTGAACCAGCACCAACACACTTGATAGAAAAAGGCTATCATTGCCCTGATGAATGCAGAAGTGAATATGGAGATATTCATTTACAAAATGAACAAAGCCAAGCTCTGGGGATTACTAAACTATTTAGAGGCCAATGATTCTGCTGAAAGACTTAGCAGCACATACTGCGAAGAGTCCACTGTGCTCCGTCAACAAATAAAAAGGTCATTCATAGAGAGCAGTAAAACACACCTCCAATCAAAATGGACTTTTGTTTTTCATATCAGAACCATTTCCATTGGTATGGCGATTTCTTCAGCATGTTGTTCTTGTTTAGGTTCAGTGTGAGTAATTCCTTTTGATGAACGAGGGCGCAGGATCACCGCTCGCTGGTAGAAGTCTCAGTAATTGTGCTCTTGCCATTGAGGTGTCAGTGTGAGGAATATTTCAGACGGAGCTAATCGCTCTGAGAATCATTGTCCAGACAGTTTTCAGTGAGATCACAATGTCATTGTACGCTTCTCTTCCATAGTCAGTGGTTGTAACATTTAGAGCCCACTACATTTTTTCCCCAATTATAAGCATTCATTCCATGTCTTTGTGCTCACTAATTCTCGTCACATGTCGGCCTGATTTTCATCTCCGTAAATTTCAGCGAGTACTGCCATCCCGTCCAGGAGGACCACTCGATGCCGTCGGCGTAGGATGAATGCTGGCCGCGGAGGTACTGCCCGTTCAGGTTGGACATGTGGCAGTTGCGGTACCACCAGGCTCCGTGGTAGAAGGAGGCACAGTTGTTCTCCGAGTGATCGTTGTCTTTGTCCTTTGTGGTGAACTTCATTCCATTGTGTTTGAGCAATGAGTCACCTAAAGGAACAGAAAAGACAATAAAGGAAGCAAATAGAACAATGATTATTATATGACTCAATAAAGGTAGAACGACTTTTTAGACAAACTTATAAAACTGTCACTGGCTGCCATTTTTTATTGAGGGAAAATTTACCTTTGAGGCAGAATGAAAATTCACAGGAATTTCAAACAACCAGTGGGTGGTGCTTACTTTTCTAACGTTGTGTTCACCTGCTAGCTAGTGATGATCATTGGAGTGTTTTTTGCTGTCTTGGTTTGCTGGTTGATTTACTGTATACGTGGTGTAAATGTTGATGTATAAATCATACAGTAGGTTCATGTAAACTCTTTCTTGAAAACGAGCAAGTAGTGTTCAAATAAAAGTATTTAACAGAAAGCTATAATAGCTAGTACTAGCTGCAGTGCCTTGCAAAAGTATTCGTACCCCTTGAACTTTTCTACTTTTTGTCACGTTACCACCACAAACGCAAATGCATTTTATTGGCATATATTATTTGATAGACCAACACAAAGTGGTACATAACTGTCAAGTAAAAAAAAAATTATAAATAGTGCGTGCATTTGGATTCAGCCATGCTGAGTCAATTCTTTCCCTGCAATTACAGCTGCTAGTCTTTTAGGGTATATCTCTACCAGCTTTGCGCACCTAGAGAGTGCAAAATACTGTAGCTCAAGCTCAGTCCGATTGGATGGAGAGTGTCTGTGAACAGCATTTTTCAAGTCGTGCCACAGATTCTCACTTCGATTTAGGTCTGGACTTTGACTGGGCCATTCTAACACATGAATGTTCTTTGATCTACTGTATCATTTTCCTTTCACTTTACAATTACGGGCCATTTACTGTACGTTTGTGGTTGCAACGTGACAAAATGCAGAAAAAATTCAAGGAGTATAAATACTTTTGCAAGGCACGGTAGTTAATTAGACAGCTTGTAGTCTGTTTTAATGAAACGATTTTTTTTGGATACACCATCATCAGTAGGATAAAGAATATTTGTTAGAGAAATGTGAAGTCTTAACCAGGTCAACTATCCCACGGTTTGTGAAGAGTTCCACACACTGGTTATTAACAATGGATTTTGTGTTGCCTTTGCCTTTAGAACTATATTGATTGGTAATTTTGCACATTAGTCTCTTTGGTTTCAGAGTAGATTAAATGACAACACATTTAGCCACTGTAATTTACACTTTCAATATCCATTAATTAAGTGAGATTTATCACAGGTATTGGATTTGCATTTAGATATAATTCATTAAACTCTTTTCTCCTGCGTGATACGGAATACAAATCAGGCTTCTAAATATTACACAACCTCAAATGTACATGAATCTATATGCGTTTGTTTCAAGCTTAACTGTTTAGGGCAATTTGATTCCTGTTATTATGAAGTGTTCCTGTCACGCGATGGTTGGGCATTTCTTTAGGACATACGGACCTAGAAAGAACTGAAGTTCATGAAACCTCACGTCTAACTATCTGTACAGAGTCTGGTACATTTTGTCCCTAATCATGGCCAATGAGCACCTGCTTTCAACAAGAAGTGTCTGTTTGATTGACAGTGCAAACAATCATTAACTTTGTCCTTAACCTTTCAGCAAGAGCAAGGGAGCTATAGCTGTAAAAGCTTCAATGTGGGAAGAAAAAAAAATAATCACATAACTACAACTCATCCTATTCCATTATGATATTTAATTATTTATAATAACCAAGTACAGAGTGTAATTCATTATGCCAAAGCTCATCATTTAAATAAGGTTTTTACATTGTACTTAATCTGGTAAAATGTTGTTAATTAGCTTAAAAGTTTTTAAACAATGTAGATTACAGGCAAGGCAGAAGAAAAGAGAAGAAAACAGAAGAGCACAAAGGAAAAGAGATGAGAACAGACAAGAAGAAAGGAGAAGAGACGTATGGAGGACATGAAATGAGAATAGAACTGACGAGAAGAGAACACAGAAGAGGAGAAGTGTTTAATTTGCCGTAACAGGTTCATTTGCTGTGTTGTGAGTGTCATGGACTACACGTCTCGTAAATGTAATGTTGCTGTGCTCAATGTAATGGCATTCCATGGTGGTTGATGACATCAGCCTGTTCCTGCACATGGATGAATCACACCAGACCTTTTACAGAAATAAAGGAGATATCACATCATCTAAAGTAGAGGCACTCTTATAAATCCATGTCCCTCTGTGGATACAGTACATCAGCTTCTTCTCTGCTTTATTTAATGTGGTTTGTTCACAAAATGTCCTAATATCAGTGAAACGTCCATTTCAAACGAAATTGTAATAACCCATACAACAACCTTGGGGATGCTCACTTACTGGTTATGACATCAAATTCACAATGAAAACAACATGGAGTTACAAAAGGAAAATGAAGCCTATTGGACATTTTGGTTTACAACCAGGCATGATAGCCACTCTGTAATTTCGGCTACATTCCATGTCTGTTGATGATGAGAGTTTATTTTTTGCTCATTTTCCCTTTAAAAATATAATCTTTTCTATTTTACGGTAAAGCATGTTATAATATCACACAAACCGTACGTGCATCCTGTGCCTTACTTAGCTTGAAAATTGGCATAATGTTGCTAAATTTAGCATTTTTGTCATGTCCGCTTTTGCAATTGAGGGGCTTCTTGGCTTTAAAATAATGACTAAAAACCATTAGAATTACTCACTCACTCACCATCTATACCGCTCTATCCTGTATACAGGGTCACAGGGGGGCCTAAAGCCTATCCCAGGAGACTTAGAGCACGAGGCGGAGTACACCCTGGACAGGGTGTCAATCCATCGCAGGGCACCATTAGAATTATTTTATCATTTTTAAAATAATTTCTAAATACTTAAAAAAAATGATTCAATTATTTATCTTTTGTTGGGAACTTTTTCAGAGACCAGGAGACGTTGGGATATCATTCAAGCAGAAGTTACTCTTTATTGAGAACTCG
>JAOTRS010000031.1:10569506-10587013 GCA_028565755.1 Dinotopterus cunningtoni
TCTCACGTGTACACCACTTTGTATTGGTCTTTCACGTGGAATTCCAATAAAATTGATTCATGTTTGTGGCTGTAATGCGACAAAATGTGGAAAAGTTCAAGGGGGCCGAATACTTTTGCAAGCCACCGTACATGATGAGTGCACCGCTTCATGTGCTTCCCCGCTTACCCAGAAACAACCATCGCTCTGGAATAGGGTCAGTTTGGACTCATCAAACCACATGACCTTTTTTCATTGCTCCAAAGTCCAATCTTTAGGCTCCCTAACAAACAGAAGCACTTCAGTCTCATTCACAAGTGGTTTTTTTATGGCCACACAACTGTTTAGACCCAATCCTCTTAAACATGGCTTCTTGTCACATAGTGCGTGTGTGCACGGAAATGCCCTTTACTTTCACTATTGAACATAGCTGTGATTTCTACAGGCCATTTTTTTACAATGCAACTTCAAGTGTCCGAGTGGTACTTAATTTAGCCCTTATCCTTCCACATTTTTTTTTACAACGGAACCTCGGCATACAGTACGTCTAATCCGTTTAATCCGTCCCGGAGGCGAGTTCTTAAGGCAAAATTTTCCCTTAGGAAATAATGTAAATGCAGGTAATGCATTAAAGCCACCGAAAAAGATTACCCATATTACATAAACATATAGAAAAGACATGCAAATGTTGTAGGCATAAACAGCCTTTAAATAGACATTAAACCTCACTTAACATTAATTTATGATTCCTTTTGGCACCGGCTGCTTTAAAAAAGAAACTCAAATCAAATTTAAACTTCATTTGTCACATACACAGTCATACACAGTATGATATGCAGTGAAACGCTTATACTGTACGACCTCTCAAGCAAGAATAAAATATAGAAAAACTTAGCTGCATAAAAAAATAGAACAACATATAAAATATAGGATATAAAATGTGTATATACATATATAACTTAGTTGTACAAAATATAGACAATAATAGCTGTACAAATATGGAAAATATGGAAAAATGTGCAATGTACTTTCAGAAACTGAAAGTGGCTCCATTTTCTTTTCTAGCTGCATTGCAAATTTTCTTAAGACGTATGGTGCTACTGTATGTCTTCAATGAATTTTCAATGAAATTTTTTTTTAACTTGCTTCAATTGTACACAAATTTACAAATTACTTGCACAATTTTAGGGCTTAAGGCAAAAATTTGCAAGGCGAGGTGTTCGTATGTAACGTGTTGATCATTTCTTCACCCAATTCCAGTAATTTCAGCAATCTCCTTAGTTGTTTTCTTTCCTTGACGCAGACCCATGACCTTTCTGAAAACACAGTAACATTCCAGCATGGCTGTTTAATAAGTGACAAGGTACTCATTGCATCAGTTAAGGTTAAAAGAATCGTTGCCAGCCGAAACATATTACTTACTGCATTAATTATTCAATCAAAGGCTCTTAGTATTTGCTTATTTAAATCCATAATTTTCTCTATGTGTATAATGATTCCTAAATGATTTATAAAGTTTACTTTTCTGCATACTGGTCAAGTGTCAGCAATTCTGACAGCATTAGACGCTTCACATCTCTATCAGCAAAAATCATGTTAATCGGCTTCTCTATGTAACATTTTTGACCCTCTCCATCTGTTTTCCGCTTTTTTCCTCTGAAAAGTGTCACATCGTACACATTACTGTTCATCACTGCTTTTGGGTCCAGCTACCCAAATAGCTTCTTTGGGACCGTAAGACATGTGCTGTATCCAGAAGGTAGCACAGACTATAAAATTAATTGCCTTAAAAAAAAAAAGAAAAAAAAAATTATTTTTATTTTAAAACTACTGTACATTGCACCTAGTTACCTGCAAAACAGCAGTCTTATCACACAGCAACATACTTGGCTTCTTAAGCCCTGAGATAATTTTCCTTTTTTGCAAAACCATGTTTTGTAAGTATAGTATGGTTCAGGATTTCACTTAATTTACACATCACATTTCTCAGCATAAAGTACTGCTGTGGTTTGAGAATAGCAGAACATCTGGATAATAAGAAAAAAAAAAGAGTTCCACTGAAGTAGAAGACAAGTATGTTTTTTTCATTTCTGTTCTCTGTATCTGCATAAAAGTGTAGCACATTAATGCAAGTGGAGTGTCTCAGTATTATCCAGCGGAGAAAGATAAGTAGGCGGCTTTAAACAATAAGAGCGAGGATTAATGGAATGCTTTGCGGATGTTGAAAGAATTCATGGTTTATTCAGGAAGAGCAGGATTGCAGATAGATCGCAGATAAAGACCACATTCCAACCACCACTATGTTCATGGTGCATGATGTCTCAGTGGGGACTGCAGTGTTGTCTGGAGGTATTATGTCTCTACCTGCTGAAATGGAGTTTTACTCTTATCAATCTATACATACGTAATCCACAATGCTGAGGAGAAAAGGAGCGAGATCAAAGGCGTCTTCCAGGATTATGTGTGTAATCGAGTGGAGTTTATGAAGCATAGCTAAGGATCCTGTTTTCTTTTACGAGGGTAAAAATCACAACCCCATGATCGATACCTTCATGCTGCAATGCCTCAAAAACAAGAAGGCTGATGAATTATATCCACCCGAGATCTATCGTGTTCTGCTGGTGGAAATTTTATTAATAAATCCCTCTATGGATTCAAAAATTAACCAAAATATTATTTAACACATTGAAGTAATGAGTCTAATATTGACACACAGATATTTATTTACTCTTCCATTAATCCATCCATCCGTCCTCCTCGTTTATACCGCTTTATACTGTATACAGGGTTGCTTTGGACTGTTGGACTGTTTGGACCTGGAGGAAACACACCAAGCACGTGGAGAACATGCAAACTCCATGCACACAGACCCTGAGGCGAGAATCAAACCTTGACCCTGGAGGTGCAAGACAATAGTGCTTACCACTAAGCCAACATGTCACCCCATCCACTCCTCCATCCATCAATTTATACATCCACTCTTCTATCCCCATAACCAGCATGTCTTCAATCATCCATCTATTCATCTATTTACTTTTCCATCCTTCCATTTATCCATCCACCTATACATCTACTCTTCCATCCATACATTTTTCCATTAATCCATCAACTCCACCATCCATCCATTTGTCCATCCTTCTATTCATCCATTTTTCCATTCATCCATCCAGCCAGTGTTCCGTTTATCACCCTTCTATCTATACTGTATATCCATTCTTCCATCCACCCATCTGTCCATTCAGTTTTCCATTTATTCATCCATTTTTAACATCTACTCTTCCATCAATCTAACCATCCATCCATCCATCCATCCATCCATCCATTCATCCATCCATCCATCTTTTCTTTTGTACATGTATTCTTGTATCTATACATCCATTCTTCCATCCATCAAAGCCCGCACACCCATCCTTCTTTATACACTAGTCCAAAAGTCTGTCAATCTTTCACAATTTTTGCACTCTGTTACTCTGCATTCATTCTTTGCTCCCATCCCTGGTTACCTGCACCTACGCCTTGTTTCCTTCGCATCAGCATGTGCAAGTCCTCTGTTTTTCTGTGTGATCTTGTAAAATCCTGTCATGCTTTATACCACCATGAAACCATCTTTTATGATTATAGATTTGATCCACTTTAAAAAGTCCGCTGTGATTTGCCCCCCTGCTATGAACTTTGACACCCTTCTGGTTTTGTCTCAGTAAACTTCACACTGACTTTCTACTGACAGTCCAAACAATAATTCAGACAGACAGGCTTCACTGGGCATTTCAACCGAGGTATCAATATGAAGGTTCAGATTTTACTGTGCATGTTTAATAACATTTGATTAAACTTACATTACTACCGGACCAACAGGATCCATAAATTTCAAATAAATTGTCCTTCAATTACCTTTTGGATCCGTTAATGAAAGACAAATTTACACCCCGGCCTTATTATACTTTTTTTGCTAAATCAATAATCAACAACCAAGTATTCATTATCACACTGGGTGTAATCAGCATGATTAGCAAGACAGAAGCTCTTTTCTCTTAGGCTATTACTAGCGATCCCCCTGCTGTCTGACAAATTTTTTGGGCTGTCACAGCTAGATTCTGTAACAGCTTTGTTCCCTGGGTGGCCTAGGTACCCAACACCTGCCACTCACCAAAATGATTAACATCCCTTATTTGGACTCTATTTGGACTGATCACACTGGACTCTAAATATTTTGCCTACTACAAAACATTGACTCTACACTGTATACACATGATGACAAAAAAAACCTGCTTGATTTGCATCCTGGCTGTCACTGTGTCATCCAGAACTGGTGAAATGGTGGGTTTTCCTCTGGGTACTCCGGTTTCCTCCCACAGTCGAATGACATGCAGATTACGCAATTTTTTATTTTTTTTTCAAATTACCTGTAGTGAGTGACTGAGTGTGTGAGCGTGTGTGTGTTTGTTTGCCCTGCAATGTACTGGTACCCTGTCCAGGGTGTACCCTGACTAGTGCAACAGGTCCCCTGGCAGAGGCTCTTGGCCTCCCGTGAGCCTGCAGCATACACGTTATAGTAAATATTCAGGTCAAGTGTGTGTAGGTGTATTGTTTGAAGTGTCTGTAGGTATGTATTGTTTAAAGTGTGCAACGGTGTTTTGTTTGAAGAGTGGAGGTGTGTTTAGTTTGAAGAGTGGAGGTGTGTACTACTTAAAGTACATGCAGTTGTGTATTGCAAAAGTGTTTTGTTTGAAGTGTGCAAGTGTGTATTGTATGAAGTGCGCAGGTGTTTTTTTGTTTGAAGTGTGCAGGTGTTTTTTTGTTTGAAGTGTGCAGGTGTATTTCGTTTGAAGTGTGCAGGTGTTTTTTTTTAAGTGTGTAGGTGCGTTTTTGTTTAAAAAATGTTGGAGTGAGCAGGTGTTTTTTGTTTTTAAAGTGTGTGCATGTGTGTTTTGTTCTGTTGAAAGTACTGTATATACATTTCTGTTTAAAGTGTGTGTAGGTATGTATTGTTTGAACTGTGCATCCGTGTTTTGTTTGAAGTGTGCTGGTGTGTTTTGTTTAAATTGTCTGCAGGTGTGTACTGTTTAAAGCATATGCATTTCTGTTTGAAGTGTGCATTTATGTTTTGTTTAAAGTGTGTGCATGTGTGTTTTGTTTAAATTGTCTGCAGGTGTGTACTATTTAAAGTATATACATTTCTGTTTGAAGTGAGCATCTGTGTTTTGTTTAAAGTGTGCAGATGTGTTTTGTTTGATATGTGCAGTTTTTTTCTTTGAAGTGTGCAGGTGTGTTTTGTTTGATGTGTGCAGGTGTGTTTTGTTTAGATTGTCTGCAGGTGTGTACTGTTTAAAGCATATGCATTTCTGTTTGAAGTGTAGGCAGATGTGTTAAGTCTGAATTAAGCTTCTTTGTATTTGCCTTAGGTGTTTCATGTATTTGTATTGTTAGAGCTGTACATGTGTGCTTGTTGTGAGGTGTACTGTACAGGTGCAGATATACATGTGGTGTACAGGTGTAAATTTTCAAATCAAATACATTCTAAATTCTTCCTCCTGCCTATGATTCAGAGGACGATGCATTCAGGGTGTATTAACACATTCTGTTTGTCACACTTGCACCCCAAAAAAAAAAAGTGTTAAAGGATTCTACCTGTTCTTGAAAAATCCGAAACAGTGAAATATTAAGGAGGTCATTCAATACCAGCCAGCTCTTTGAAAGTAAACGATTGTGAAATAGCATAACACAAAACTTTACACCTTTACACACATAAACCAATAGACAGATTAAGGTAGGCAACATAAGATAGAAAGATATGGGGAAGAGAGAACAGAGTGTATAAGATGCATACAGTGAGTAGCCATGATTGCAAGTGTGCGTTGTAGATCTTAGGAACTGGATTTCAGTAGACGAGAGAGAAGGTGGAGGAGGAGAAACATGAAAGCAGGTAGGGGAGGAGAAACATGAGCACACTAAGTGCTTTGACCGAACATAAAGAGGTGTAGGGGGGAGAGAGAGAGAGAGAGAGAGAGAGAGAGAGAGAGAGCATTAGAGATTGCTAAGAGGAACTTCCTCTTGATTTTCATGTTTAAATGCAATATGTTCCAGCTGGTTCACCTCTGTCTTTGTGGTGCAAAGCATCAGTACTCTTTTCTAAATCCCTTAAGAATACTCTGGACTGGCTGTTAGTATGAATGATTTTTTTAAGTGTGTAGGTGCCCTCTGTTCTAAAGCGTGCAGGTTTTTTTTTTTTCCTAAAATGTGCAGGTGTGTTTTGTCTGAAAAATGCAGGTATTTTGTTTAAAGTGTGTGCAAGGGTATTTTGTTTACAGTGTGCAAATGTGTTTTGTCTGATATGCAAGTGTGTTTTGTCTCATATGTACAGAAATATTTTGCTTAAAATGTGCACAGGTGTGTTTTGTTTAAATTGTACACACCTGTGTGAATTTGTGTGAATTGTGTGTTTGTTTGAAGTCTGCAGGCATGTTTGTCTGAATTATGCATGTGTGTTTGTCTGAAGTCTGCAGGTGTTTGTCTGAAGTCTGCAGGTGTTTGTCTGAAGTCTGCAGGTGTTTGTCTGAAGTCTGCAGGTCTGATCCTCCAGCACTGTTAGACTGGTTCTACCATCTCTCAGGGATCAAGAAAGACATGCATCTAGACTGTTTTCTATCCTGACTCCTAGGTAGTGGAATTAACTTTCTCTAGATGTCCATACAGCCGAGTCACTGGCAATCTTTAAGCAACAACTAAACACATATCTGTTTCTTACAGTAAAAAAAAAAAAATAAATAAAATAAAACTTTTTCCAACAGGGTTGACAGATGAAACTTCTAGTTAGTAACCTTGTGAACCTTGTGAATTGTAAGGAGATATTTCATCATGAAAGCTTCAACACACTTATGTAAGTTGTTTTGCATAACAGCGTCTGCCAAATGCATAAATGTAAATATCCAGTTGTGTTTGTCTGAAATGTGCAGGTGGATTTTGTTCAAGGGGTGATGGTGTGTTAATGGAATTTCAAGACTAAAGAATATGAGAACATGTGTCACACTGCAGTGGAAGCATTATTACTGTGTCACTAATGCTAGCACAACAATCATTCATCACACATTTAAAATCTAACTAGCTTAAATAATATTCGATAAGAGAACACTACAGCTTATAGCAGAAAGATCAGCCTTTCTATATTTTTCCCCGACTTTTTCCCCCTTTATCTGGAAAAGAATTAAGGCTTACTCTACATTATGTTACCTCGTCTAGGCATTCACTTACTTTGTTTTCATAGTCTGTCATAGTCAATAGTATACATAATTTGCTTGTCATAGTTTGAATAAAAAATGGTTAGTGGTAACCTTTAAGTCTAGTTAATTAGACTACTGTCCATAATTTGGGACTAGGCAGTACATTAGAGCTTTCACTCCGGATACCTAAAGAAATTAAATATCTCCACCCCTGCAGCGTATGGCTAATTTCTTTTCATCCCATTCAACCCAGTTTATTCATTCGCTTCACTGCAATTGACTTAATTTAAGGCACTTTTACAAACTAGTAAAAAGTTCACAAACCCCCCTAGCTGAGTATGAAGGATTCTGACATGTTATAGGACAGTGCATAATGAAATCATGCTGCTGAATGTTGTCCTTTAATCTTACAAGGAGGGTGAGAGGATACTCAAGATTCAGCAGAGACGCTAATAAGCACGGAGGTGTCACTTTCTGCTCAATATGCTGAGAAGCGCCATCAGATTCATTAATGCATGACTGCTTTGCAGTAACATCTCCTGTTCAAGACATTTCTAACCAGAAAGATATAATTAAGAAGTGATAGATACACCTTTAATTGAGTTTAACTTGAAAAAGACGTGACAACAAAATGACCTCTGACCTCGTCAAAGGGTTTGCCTCTGGAGTGTGGACTGGCCTGTTTTGGTAAATTCAAAGCCTTCTGATTCAGGACTGCCCCCAATTTTAAAATAACCTACCAGGTTTTTAATCAAGAGCTCTCTTTTGGCGTGTCTGTATTTTCTGGTGATAGCTAAGGTACAGGGGCACGGCGGCTTAGTGGTTACCAATGTCGCCTTGCACCTCCAGGTTCTGGGTTTGATTCCCACCCGGGTTAGATTCCTGCCTCCACATGTATGGAGTACATCCTGCCTCTGTGTTCAAGATTTAGTTTTTACTGCAGTTCCCTCACGGTGGCTTAGTGGTTAGCAATGTTGCCTTGCACCTCCAGCGTCCAGGTTCGATTCCCGTCTCGGGTCTGTGTGTATGGAGTTTGCATGTCCTCATTGGTGGGTTTCCTCTAGGTACTCTGGTTTCCTCCCACAGTCCAGAGAAATGCATATTAGGCTAATTGGCGTTCCCAAATTGCCCGTAATGTGCGAGTGTGTATGTGTGTGCCCTGCAATGGACTGGCACCCTGTCCAGGGTGCACCTCGCATCATGCTTGGGATAGGCTCCAGGCCCCCCATGACCCTGTATACAGGCTAAAGCGATATAGACAATGAGTGAGTGAGCTAACGAACAACGTCAACAGTCACTCCCTCGGTCCTACAGCTGAGCTGCGTCTCTGCTATGAGTTTGTCTTTGCTGAGTTTGTCTTTGTCTTTTCATTCTTCGTCCCCTTATCTTCATGTCTGTGAACTCCTTATTGTCTCCCCTACAGCTCATCTCTTTGAACTCATAGGTTAATTGTTTTCGGCTTCCTCGTGTCTTTCTGATCAGAGATCAGAAGAGCTTTAGACTCATTTTGATAAACGGTAGTGGCATCCCAGAGCGCCACCATCAGGCAGAACCATTGGGTTCTCTAGCCAATGACAGGGAACATATTATCTGGTATCCAAACAAATATCTGGCAGTTTCCCAGACTTGGGGGGGTCAGTGTCAAAGGCCAGGCTTTTTTTATAACCTGCTGTGGGAAATATCATTCGTCTTCTGATAAACACCAACAGACTGAGGGAGATGACATTCACTGACAGACCTGTCATTCCTCATTATTGGTGCCAAGAACAAGTGCACATATTTTATTAGACAGTGCAGAAAAAAAAATAGATTTTTTCCTATTGTTCTGATATAAAGGAACCTTGCCAAAAACAAAAATAAAGCTTTTAGTCTGCCATAAAATATTTTACCTGGTAGTGACAGACAGTCAGAAACCTACACATGGCTTTGTGCAAGAAACTGAACTTAAAACATTGTCACAGAAGCCCGCGGAAAAAAACAACTTTTTCACACCTATCACATCTCATATCTCATATCTGTCTTGGCTATCTGTGTACCCACCACCATCTGTTTCTGCCATGGTGCTCCATATTAAATTACTCCTTTCTTAATTCTCCACAATAAATCAGAGCGGTTCATTACAGGTAATCTGTTTTGGGTGTGTCATAAATAATTATTCATTCACACTGTTGCTTTCTAACATCATCCTCCTAAAATAATTTTTAATTAACGGTAATGGCTGAGTAAAGTACCTGACAAAGCATGATAGGAAATTAACAAGACCTGCTTCAGCCTTTAACCTTTGAGGCGTAATTATTGACAATGAACTCCAGCCAATAATTACAGCACGTTCGAAATGAAGCAAATTTTATACTTATCTTTTGAAAAGCACCGGAAAAAAGACCACGATGCCTTACCAAGCCAGTGTTCCCCCGTGATCTTCCCGAAGCCCTCGCGATACGCGGCCCATTCCCTGAAGAAGTTTACAGAACCGTCCTCTCTGCGCTGAAACACCTGGTGGACATAAATGAAAATAAAGTCAAAACTTTAGAATTGATCGTATTTATTTAAAGAGCATAGTAGCATATAACATTAATAATACAAATTTACTGTTGAGTATGTACAGCTGGAAAAATCAGTTATAAATATTAATAACACAATATTTAACATTAAGATCATCATGGGAATATGTGATTCAATAAGGGAATGTGTGATTCACATAAAAGAAACGAGTATATTGGTACCTCAGCATACGAATTTAATCTGTTCTGGAGGCAAGTTTTTAAGGCGAAATGCATTTTCCCATAGGAAATAATGTGAATGCAGATACTCTGTTCCACCATCCAAAAATACAGGTGCATCTCAATAAATTAAAAAAACATTAAAAAGTTGATTTATTTCCGTAATTCATTTCAAAAAGTGAAACTCATATATTATATAGATTCACTACACACAGACTGATATATTTCAAGTGTTTATTTAGGTAATTTTGATGATTAAAAAGCTGTACACTCTAATCAGCTAATTAACTTAAAACACCTGGAAAGGTTTCCTGAGTCTTTAAATGCTCTCTCAGTCTGGTTCAGTGGGCCACAAAAGGTCATTGCTAAAGAAGCTGCCTATTTACAGAGTGCTGTATCCAAGCACATTAATAGAAAGTTGAATGTAAGGAAAAAATGTGGTAGATAAAGGTGCACAAGCAACAGGGATAACCGCAGCCTTAAATGGATTGTGAAACGAAGCCCATTCAAGAATTTGGGGGAGATTCAACAGGAGTGGACAGCAGTGCTTCAAGAGCCACCACACACACACTTACCCAGGTCATGGGTTACAACTGATGATGTGATGAATCTGTATAATATATGGGTTTCACTTTTTGAATTGAATTACGGAAATAAATAAACTTTTTGATGATATTCTTATTTATTGAGATGCACCTGTATTAACAATATTGCCAATTTCCAACATTTAATCATATTTTTGCACATCTAAACGTTTAGAAAAGAATTGAAGTAAATGTAAAATATGAAGTAAACAGACATTAAACCTATTTACTTCACCTTAATTTATGATTCTTCTTGGTACCAGCTGCTTTTAAAACAAAACTGAAAGTGGCTCCCTACTTTTCTTACTACCGCCCTTGTTAACATTCTGGGGACCCATGACCCTCACTAAATCTTGCACAAAATGAAAAAAAAAGTATGTAAACTCGCTTCCCTTGGCTTTCCACTGATGCAAACAAGTTTTGAACAGCTCCTGGATGAACATTATTCGTATGCCTGTTACATACTCTCATACTCCTATTACATAAAGTACTTTCATCCATTAACTGTATCACGTATCCTGTGTAGGTTTGAGAGGCTTATCCCACGGAACTCCAGGCACAGGGCAGGGTACACTTTGGAAACATGCACACACTAATTACACACCCATTAATAGACTATGGGCAATTGGAAATGCCAATCAGCATAAAGAAATGGACTGTGGGAGGAAACCAGAGTACCCAAAGTACCCTGGGGAAACCATGCAAACTTCCCACCCACTCAGACCCAAGGTATGATTTCACCACTAAGCCACCATCCTGCAAACTGTCTTATTTCTCTTCATTTACTGATTTCTTTTGAATTGCTTTTTTTTAATAAGAAGTGATGAAGTTTCAGAATTTTTGAAGATTGATCCCATATTTATAGCCATAAAAAAACCTGAGCGATCCAGTTGTCGTGAGGGTGCTCCACTTGCTTGTAGGACTAAAATTACATACTCTACGCAACTTCCAGTTCTACTTTCATTCAGTCCAGATGACTAGATTGATATAATAACCAAAATCATCATGAAGGTTTGCTATAGTTCCTGATTGTGCACTTCACCACACAGTATCAGACAGAACTCATAAATAAGAATTGCTCAGAGCCATGATACTGTACTCTGTAGAAGATTATATTCACTAGGTGACTTAATAATAGGGCAGGGTTAAGGTTGAGTATTTCAGGTGTTGGACTACTGATTGGAAGGTCTCAGGTTCAAACCCCACAACCACCAAGTTGCCACCCTTGAGCAAGGCCCTTAACCCTCAACTGTTAATGTATAATAAGATAAATATATAAGTCAATCCGAATAAGGATGTCTGTCAAATACAGTTAATGTAATACTCCATAATTTATTGTTTAGTATATGAATTGTTATAAACTGTTCTCTGTTAATGATACGAATCAGGTACTGTGTGTTGACCAATAAATACATGCAATTCACCAACTCTCTTTGCAAACAAACGGATGACTCACTTCTGTATTGTGATTGGTCAAACCTACTTCTACTTTTATTATTATTATTATTATTATTACTAATCATACAGCTTTTTCAACACAATATGCACAACTTTGACCTTGCCTATTGATACAAAGTAATACTGGCTGCACCATAAGAAAAATTAAATACTGCTTATAATGAAAATAATACAGAGCAACTAATGGATCATCTATTATCATTCTCCATCAGCCCTCTCTTCTGTTACTCCTATGAAAATATGCTGAAAAGCAGGCCGGTCTCATGTGAGACATCCCTGGGCCTCTCTTTCATTACAATGCCATTTAGCCTTATCACTACTCTTACAGCAAACACACATTCCTTCTTTGACTATTAAAGTTAATAGGAGCAAAGATGTGGCTTGTCAATGAAAAACTGCAAAACTTAACATCTTCTAAAATATATAGATTCACATTTTTATTGTAAAGAGTTGACACTGGAGACTTATTCCAAAAATAAAATATAAATATCTCATCACAGAAACCTTCAAAATGTCATAGATACAATTTTATCAAATGATCTGTTTCCTAATTTATATATGCATAGACTATACAAGTCTTTGAACATGCTCAAAATTTATAATTATGGAATATCACATAAGAGGGAGGGCTGTTGTAGTGAATATCAGCACGGCTGTGATGCAGCCCTAGGCATGAGGCCACAGCCTGAGTGTAATCGATATTGTCTTTTTACAAGATTCGACAAACACCATTTCTTATGTACAGTACAGATTATGATGTTTGTTTATTTAACCAGTTTCTTTGCTCTGCCAACACATGCTGTATCCTTCCTTGACCGGCGGGACTAGCATTGAGCTGGCAACCAACAGTTAGCATCTGACAGTTTATGTAATTAACATGGGTGAAAGTAGTTTTAAATTCTGAATGGGGAAAAAGAAGTAGGGCCACTGATAAGGTGTTAGAGACAGATTTGGGATTCAGCCTTGTGACTTCGTAGCTCTGGTTAGACGTGAAACACAACACAGACGGTTCAGGGGCAATTCAGAACGACTTAGAAGAAATTACTAAGGAGACAAAGTGTTGTTTAAGATGACATGACATGACATTTTTTTGCTGCAAGTGCTTCCGTGACTGGTTTCGAATGTGGGTTTTGGCAGCTGCTCTCACCTCGTGCGGATTGCACCGACCTGCTTTCATCCAAGCTGGTGACTGACAGTTAGTGTATCTAACAATTGTTAGAACACCTGTGATGCAGAGTGATGCATATAGTTTAATGTCCCAGTGCTGTTACAATCGGTCCAATAACTGTTGTATAACTTGAATTAAATCCAGCAATACTGTCAGAGTTGATGTTATGTGCTGGTAGATTCCAGAATTCGGAAATTTTACACATAAATTATTTTCAGAAACAATTTTCAACAAGACATCACTGATTAATAAGAAACAATAGTGTAAAAGGACATAAATTCTATTAGACATATCTGTCCAGGGAGCTTGTCTTGGCAAGCATGTGAAGGTAAGACATGGACATAATTCAGGCAGTAATTGACGGCTTCTGCCCTTATTGAAGATTAAACCAGAAAGCAGCGAATCAAGAATTGATAAAAATGCCAGAAAATGAAAAAAAAAACAAAAAAAACTGGCAAGTCAAATAAGGAGAGAAGAGTGCTCGTCTCATGTGCTTGGCAAGAACACACAGACATGCAAAAAGTACCTTGGGATACGCTTCCCCATCACTTCCTTAAGAAAAATAAATGCACACTGATGTAGACACATCCTCTGGTCTGAATGAGAAATAATATCATTGTCCCCTTGGGTGTGTGTGTGTGTGTGTGTGTGTCAGAGATCTAAAGCTTCCTTGTTATCCATTTCAAAGTAAAGCTTTGCCATTAGTGTGGTTTAGCTGTGGCTACCTGAAGGCATTTTGATCTATGAAGATACGTAGCATACAATCCAGATCCCATAGTGAGCCCGGGAGCTGCACCTTTCAGGCGAGAGATCTTGAAAAAACACAGTGCACCTCTTAATAAAACATGCGAGCGCGTCTGAGCCTGTGCTCGGGGCCGCATTTGAAATGAACGGCTGCGTTTCGATTCTAAATAAATCCTCTCTTCCAATCCGTGTTCAATCCACGGAGCACCCAAAGAGCTTTAATTATTCACAATAATCCCTGTAAGTACTTACTGAATCACCTTTAAGCAGGAAGCGCTCTAAATCTTTATTGCACCTAGAGTATAAATTTAGGCAGTTAAAACCAAGAGATTTCTCATGTTTTGATAAATATTTCACCCGGACAGATATGAAAATTCTCAACAGCACCTTGTAAATTTGCTACAGTTAAAAAAAAAAAAATGTTGATGGCATGTGCAAAAAGATGTGGAAACTGACAAGGCTTTGGGAAGGGAATGAGAAACTGGCCGTGATTGAAAGATGTAGTTTTGGGTGATATATCCGCTGCAAACCTGCTGACTGTAGTATCCGATATACAGGGTAAACAGAAAAAGAAAATTATAACGGCATTAGATTGAGTGGAAATGGGTATGTGATGTTTTCTCCCTGGGCGTTTTTTTTTTTTTTTTTTTCCAACAGCCGCCATGAATCTGCTTCAGCTTTTACACGGTGTGTCCACAAAGCAATTTCTTTCCATATAACGAATGTCCACTGGCAGCAGAGCGCACAATAGCTGACACCAGATGAGCTTCCGCAGCAGATTACACTGCTTTGCCATGTACGCCGACCCGCTTTTGTCTAAAGGCTTCAACACGGATGGATGACCTTGTTCGAAATTCTAGGAATGAGAGCCCACCAGGAAGCTGTTGAATAGTCAGAAGGTTCAGGAGCTCTGACACTAGTTCTAGCTGCAAGGCAAACCACATGTTAATATCAATACACTAATTCTCAATATTTTATTATACACTATATGAACAAATGTTTTTGGCCAAACATGCAATGATATTGTATCCAAATTCATACACTTCAATATGGAGTTGGTCCCCCCATTGCAGCTACAGGAATAACAGCTTCCACTATTCTTGGAAGGCTGTCCACAAGATTTTGAAGTGTTTCTGTGGGAATTCATTCTGTAGAGCATTTATGAGGTCATCTTGTGATGCTGTACAAGAAGGCCTGGCTTACAATCTTCGTCCCAATTCATCCCAAAGGTGCTCGATGGGGTTGAGGTCAGGGCTCTGTGTGAGCCGGACAAGCTTTTCCACACCGAAACTCAACAAATCATGTCTTTATAGTCCTTACTATGTTGGAATAGAAAAGGGCCTTTCCCAAACTGTTTCCATAAAGCACTATCCAAAGTCTTTTGGTATTAAAATTAAGTTAGTCCTTCAATGGGAATAAAGGGCCTGATTGAAACACTTGAATTTAATAATTAACAGGTTTGACCAAGTACTTTTGTCCATATAATGTATCTACACTTAAGCCTAGTTCAGAAAAATCTGATCTTTGGATCTTTGACTGTCCACACTGTTTTTTGAAAGTGATCAGAACGGATTCAGCTCTATTCAGACTGGCAGCCTACATCCGACACATTGTTAACCTACTGTACGTGCATTGGTTGCTGTTGTAACTATACTGGGCGCTAGCGTGAGTACACTGTCGTAAATGTGGTGTGACGTCAAATGCTAGTGACTTATACAGTAACAACAAACAGATAACAACAAGACAGTTAAGAATGGTGATATCATATCTTGCCACAGTGCTATGAAATCCTTCACGTAATCGCTAATATTATTGATATTTAGAAAAAAAAGTCAACAGCACCCCTCTTGTGTGCCTTTCTACTTCATCAGCTATGGATGTGTATTTCAGAGGATGATAGACACTGTGATGATGTCACATTTTATACAGTGTCCATAAATGGCGATGCAGGCCGAGGTGGTTTAGAGCCCACTGCAGTCGTTCCCGCAAGTATTCAGCAAATGGAATATCCGATTCTTAAAAATGTGAGAACTATATACACAATCGTTCATGAACACCATTTGCACATTACATCCCTTACATAACGTGGGCGTTATTGCCACATCCCGGTACATTCCTCACGTCGCTCAAAGCCATTTACGCATGTTTGGGGTTCCTGGGAGGTCCGGATTTCAGACGTGAAACAGGCAGTCTGATCATGGCTCTGGCGTACTAAGAAATCTTTCTGCCTTGATGGTATCCAAGCAAATTATAGTTTGAATAGTGCAAACGTTTTTTAACGGATCCTTGAAAATCAATTAAAAACTTGTCGCCAAATTGAGGAAGAGATGCATCTATCTTTAGGAACTGTACACACAGTCATTTCCTAAATGATTAGATCACGAAATCTAATAGTATTCAATGTATCCCTTGTATTTAATGTATAGTGTGCAATGCATAGCTCCGCATTCTCTGTAGGGGGTCAAAAGCAATCTAAGGACACAGCAATGAGGAAGCCCATCCCGAAGCCCTCCACAGTGTACAACAAAGACACCAGAGTCCAGTGACTGCAGCCATAGATCTAGTCCATTAAAGGAGCAAAAATTTTATAGCCCTAAAATCTGTCAATTTTATAAAGATGTGATGAGAAAAGGACAGTTAGGTAGCAGGCTGAAGGTATTGCTTTAAAGCCTGTATTTGCTTTCCAATTTACAGCCTCTCCGTCGATGCTCGCACACTCCAAATTACGCAGCTCCATCAATGACAGCAATCTGCCACGAAGACAGAGCTTTTCACCGATGGAATCCACCGCATCTCTTCTGCTGCTCTCTAATCCACAGGCATCACAGCATAGAGATAAATAGAAACAAATACACTGATGCACATTGCTATTGAAGCACTTTTTCCCCCCCAGTTTAATGTGCCAAATTGCGCAGGAGTCGATATTAGTACAAATTCAGGGTTCTCTAATCTTTAGAAATCCTTTAAAGCTCTATAACATATTGTAGGGGCTGTATCCTTAATCTTCATTTATGTGATATCATTTATACGTATCTGTCATTCTGAAATTCTGCTTATTAATAAAATCCTTTTTTTGTCGGAGCGCAACACGGATTAACAGAGAAGATTATAGAAGTGCTAAGCTAGTACAACAGATCAAAATAATGACATGCAACTTGAAAAGATTATTTTTATCATCCATTGTGATTTGATGCTTCTGGAAAATATAGTAATGCAATTTATCACCTTATTATGACACATAAGGGAAAAAAAAACCTACACTGTGAACACTTCAGTACGGCAAAAATGAACAGCAGTCTGTACTGTAGGTTGTAAAAACACGTTTGGGACGCACCGATTTATCGGTCATCTATTGGTATTGGATCGGCCTATTAGCAAATAAAATGACATTTACTGATGCCAGTAGTCAATGTTGTTAAATTGTGGTCTGACTCGGACAACAGCTGCAGTCCTGGAAAATATCCAACAGGTTATCAAATCCCTTAATACTGCCAACAACACCGCCAACATGGGCATGTGTCGGGAAATGTAAACTGTGCGAGAGTATTCCTGTGTCTCAAGAGAAACATCAGCACTATGCGGTTCCAGTGATTTTGTAAGGCAAGGCAAAACAAGCGCTGCTTTTATTTATTTATAT
>JAOTRS010000031.1:10615104-10635030 GCA_028565755.1 Dinotopterus cunningtoni
AGAGAGAGGGAGAGAGACAGAGAGAGAGGGAGAGAGAGGGAGAGAGAGAAAGAGAGTTCCAATATTTATGAACCTGCCTTTCTGTGTGTATGTTCTACATTGTAAACCAATGCTGAAAGAATCCAAAATATGCAATAATCTCCTCTGAACGGTTGATATTAAGATGTATCTGCTCTATAAAGCCTTCATGACGGCTCTAAACTGAGGTGCTATCAATTAGTGATTTCTGAGGGTGGTGACTCTAAATGAACTTCTGCTCTGCAGCTCTAAGGTATATTTTGGTCTTGCTTTCCTGGGATAGTCTTCATAAGAACCAGTTTCATCCTGGTACTTGATGGTTCTTGCAAATGCACTTGACAATACTGCTCGCCACCATAGGCAAGACCAAAGAGCTGTCAAATGATGTCAGGGACAAGATTGTAGACCTGCACAAGGCTGGAATGGGCTACAAGACCATCAGCAAGGAGCTTGGTAAAAAAATACAAAATAACCTTTAATCGCCCTCATTCTGGAGCTCCATGCAGGATTTGACCTAATGGGGTAAGGATAATCATGAGAAAAGTGAGAGAAAAGTCAGTCCAGGACAACACGGGAAGAGCTTGTGAATGATCTTAAGGCAGTTGGAACCACAGTCACCAAACAAACCACTGTTAACACAATACGCCGCCATAGACTGAAATTCTGCAGCGCCTGAAATGTCCCTCTACTCAAGAAGGCTCATGTTGAGGCCCGTCTGAAGTTTGTCAATAAACAGGGAAGGATTGGAAGAAAGTGAGGTGGTCAGATAAGACCATAATTGAGCTCTTTAAGTCGCCGTGTTTGGAGGAAGAAAAATGCTGACTATAACCCTAAGAGCACCATCTCTACAGTCAAGCATGGAGGTGAAAACATAATGCTTAGGAGCACCTAAAGGTACACGCCGACTTTGTCGCATTAAGGGGGCCATGTATTGTAAAATCTTAGATGAGAACTTCCTTCCTTCAGCCAGAACACTGAAGATGGGTCGTGGATGGGTCTTTCAGCATGACAATTTCCCAAAAATACCAGCTAGGCAACAATGTAGTGGCTTAAAAAATAAGCACATTAAGGTCATGGAGTGGCCTAGGCAGTCTCCAGATCCAATCCTACAGAAAATTTATGTAGAGAGCTGAAACTCCCAGAGTTGCCAGACGACAGGCAAAACACCTTAATTTTTTTTTTAAAGATCTGTAAAGAAGAGTGGACCAAAATCCCTCCTGAGATGTGTGCAAATCTGGTAACCAACAACAAGGGTTTCTCCACCAAGTACTGTACTAAGTCATGTTTTGCTTGAGGATCAAATACTTCTTTTCCTCATTGAAATGCAAATCAATCTATAACCTTTATATAATGTTTTTTCTTGATTTTTGATTGATATTCTTTAAAATATACCTATGATAAGAATAAACCTTACAAAATCTGAAATGCATGTTAAACCTTACATTTTAAATGTACCCATTTTAGTGCGTTTTAAAAAGCATGGTCTTAAATCAGTTTTTTCCAGACTCCCAGTGACTCAGCTGTTTTGACATCCAAAGGAACACCATTAAAGAGAAGGGTCACGTTTTTGACGGAATGCTATGTCAAGCTGACCCGTGCTAGAGGTTCGAATGGGGATTAGCGCAGAGTACGGTATTAAGACTGCCAGATTTAAAGCTGTTTATATTGCACTGTTTATTTTTTTTACATCCTGTCACTGCTTTATACCTACAGTAGCACAACCTGTGGCAGCTTTTTTTTTTTTTCAAGGTGAGAAAAACATCTTATGTAAACCCATACAGCTCAGCTGTCCTTCAAACAAGAATCTACAGCTTATTATAAAAGTAACCTAAGAGAACATGACAAACAATAACCAAGCGCTCCACATGGGTTTAAGGGTGACAGTTCATCCAGGCTGATAACTGATAGAGCCTGGTGTTTATTGCCTGTCTGAGGAAATCTAATGAAGGCATGATCCTACTTCACTGGCTGAATTCATAAAATGCTGATCTAAATGATCGGGCAGCTGGTCCCATCTGTCTCTCAGTCTGCCAGCAGTGTCTTGTTCCAGCCCTCAAATAACGCTATTACAGGTTATATTTGTGGTCTCGAAATCATCACCTTGCCCAGCCGAAATCCCAAAATAAATTCTAGAGGTAGAAGTTTTTAGAATTTTGAGGACTTGTTTGTGAAGTGTGAAGAGACAACCAGATGTTTTGGAGCTGGGAAAAACACTTGACTCTACGATTCTGCAAGTGCTTAACAAATGCTTCAGCAGAGGATGCATCGTACTGGTATAACTAAGAGAAATAAATACTTTAGATAAACACTTACTTTAATCAGAGAGCCCTATCTAAATGGCGAAAAACGATAAAAAAATGAATTTTGCACAATTTGTCTCCTTTAATATTGAAAACAGAATAAAAAGCACCATGTGCGTATTGACGAACAGACATGAGACCTGGCATCTTTAATCGAGCATCATTAGTGTACCCACAGTGTGTTCGTGGTCATATCTTAAAGCCCACAACACATAAAGTTCAATGATGCTTATTCAAGCTGTTCCTAGTAACCCAAGTTATGAAGCAGGTGGTAGAAAAAGCATGTGAATTTCCTCTAGAATAAATAAATGGACAAAAAAACAAGCAGAGAGGCTTATCAGGAAATAATATGAGCTGAAAATTGTATGGTGTATTTTAATTTTTAACATCATGATAGACTGTTTAGCATATGAGCTCTTGCTAAGGTATCGCTTTCCTTTAAATTAAATAATATGAACAGCAAAAACGGAAACCACCCCAAGACACATCTGTAGGTTAACGCTTGTGTTCCTCAGTCTTAAACTTTCATCCATCTATTATCAAAACCACTTATCCTGTGTAGGGTAGGCTGGAGGCCTGGAGCTTATTCCAGGGAACCTTAGGCATAAGCTGGATGAGATGCCGACCCATCAAATGGAACAAGCACACAAACACCCAATCATGTGTGTGTGTGTTCATGCATATCCTTTTTATAATGTAACCTAGTTGATTTTAAATGAAATGCAATCGCTTACAGCATAGGGACCACCTCATATGATATTATCATATATTATGATATAGCAGCCTATGAATACCGCACCCAACAGTCATCACAGACTCTCTCAAGTTCACCTTTATCTTCATTCTTAATGCAAACACCTAGCCTCAATTACTCAATCACACTCCACATTACAAAAGGACTCGCGGCAATCCCATTAATTGTGAAGTATGCGCTCTGTGTTCTGTACCCCTGATAGCAAACCTTTTGTTATTCTGCTGTAGTGCTCATGGTCATGACTACGCTTCTTTTTATGTCTTTGCCTATTTTAAGGCAAAGCCTTGGTTACACATGGCCTGATTGATTCTGCTTTACATTTGGATACTTGTTTAAAGGTAAAGACACACAATTGTGTGTCATCTCTTATTCCACAAGTGTCTCACCTGGAGGAGCCTGGCCTGCTCAGACTGCAGCATGCTGATCTCCTGACTGATGCTGCTCTGGCCCTGCCTCAGAGCGCTGTACTCCGCCTTCAGCTGGTTAATGTGGGCCGACAGCTTAGAGATCTCCTCGGCCAGTTGGACGAGAAGCCCACGCTCCTGTCCCTTCACAGACTTTAGGTCAGTGTCGTGGTGGGTGAGCGAGTGCAGCAGGGATGTCTGGACCCCCTCCAGTCGAAGGAAGTTGCTGTTGTAGTCGGGGCAGTTGGGTTCAATGAATATATTAATGCGGGAGCCGTCGCCTCTTTCTACAGTCACCAGGGCGTTGCCTTCGTCTTGATTAGTAGTGATGAGGGGTGGAGCATCGGGACCTGGAGATGCCTGGGAGTGGTTCATTAGGAGGATGGTGCCTGTTACAGTAAGAGCCAGGAGCACGGCAATGAAGAGCAGGATGGTGCACAGGAGGTAACTACAACTCCTCCTCTGTAAGAGAGAGAAAAGATAAAGCCAAGAGATCCAATTATTACATATGTATATATACATACATGCAAAAATTGCATATAGCATGCTGTAAAATGTGCCGCAGGTGCAAGCTAATATATGAGCTCGGGCGGGTTTACTACTGACGTCAGGGAAGACTTTAAGCTGATTTCTGTGATTGCTCTGGGCCTGTGAGAGTTTGGCTCCAATAATAAACTACACGAAATGCTTTGTCTGTGCAGCTCCTCCAGTAAGGGGAAAAATCCCCCAGGGCGAAAGTATGTGAGAGAAGTAGGGAAGATACTAATACAACGCCTGCGGCTCAATCCGTTCCGTTTCAGTAAAGTGCCTGGAGTTGACAACTCTTTTCTCAGTGTGTACATACACAAACAATGGCAGCCTGTCACAAATGAAGAGAAAAGGGATTTGATGTCAAATGTTGAGGCTCAGGGAGAACGAAATGGCCAAAAAAAAAAAAAAATCTGTGATCTGTTTGTTTGTTTATTTATTTATTTAGTTTAAAGTTCTGCAGAACTCATTTCATAACTCCCTGCAGTATACGTAGCAGTTCCTATATTTCTGTAGATTCACACAGCAGTATTGTTTACGGCAGGGGTTCTCAAACTTTACCTGTAAAAGAAATTCCGAGAGACCTCTTCAACAATCAAACGAATTCCATTGACCCTGTCAGTATAGATTTATCTTGTGAGTACTGTATAATCCTACTCATTTTTCAATCCTTTTCTGGCTTTTTACTTTAGCCATACAGACGTTTATTCCAAATAAAATAAATAAGTTAATGACTACTTGTTTTCAAGTATAGGGGTTTGAGTTAAGTATATTCAACTCAACTGGGTCAGGGTTAGCTCAGTGGTAAAGGTATTGGACTATGGTTTGGAAGGTCCCAGGTTGCAAAACCTGTTGCCACTATTGGGCCCTTGAGCAACTTCCTAAACCCTCAACTGCTTAAATGAATAATAAGATAAAAATGTAAATCGTTCTGGATAAGGGCATCTGCCAAATGCCGTAATGTAAGTAGACAGTTAAATTGGCTATTAAGAACTCATAATAGTCCTAACAGCTTTGATAATGTTGGGTTGTGAATTCAGCACTGTAGCTGGAAAATACAGTAATAAAACAGACCCCCTTATTTGGATTACCTGGATCATAATGTATTCTAATATCAGATTTTTGATCACCATCGTCTATTAGAAGTGTAACAATACTCTATAATCATGGTTTGGAACGTACCTTGGTTTTGAATTCAGGCTTACGTAGAGGGCAGTTTAAAAAACGTACTTTAAAAAATGTATTATGAATTTAACTGGTCAGGGTGCCAATCTATTGCAGGGCACACACTACAGGCAATTTGAGAATGCCAATAAACCCAATCTGCGTGTCTTTAGACTATGGGAAAACCCAGAGTACCCGGAGTAAACTCACCAAGAAACCGACCACTCCGGAGAAAGATACAAACTTTAACATGTCTGCACACAGTACTGGAAATAAACAAAGTAAAACTACTTACCTTTAAATGTGTCATAACATACACTATATGGACATTTGTATTTGGCCAAACCTGCAAAGACATTGTATCCAAATACATGCAAGTCCCCTTTTGCAGCTTCCACTCTTTGTGGAAGGCTGACCACAAGATTTTGAAGTGTTTCTATGGGAACTCGTGCCCATTCATTCTGTAGAGCATTTAGGAGGTCAGGCACTGGACAAGATTAGACGAGAAGGTCTGTCAAGCCAGTCAGGTTCATCCACTATGAACCCATCAAACCATGTATTTATGGTTTGTTTACTGGTGTCATGTTGGAATAGAAAAGGGCCCTAACTGTTGCCACAAAGTTGGAAGCATAGCATTGCCCGAGATGTCTTGGTATACTGAAACATTAATATGCCCTTCACTGGGGAAAAAGGGCCTGATTGAAACATCTGAATTCAATAATTAACAGGTTTGGCCAAATACCTTTTTTTTCTATATACTGTAGTGTATTTACAAGGATTACCATTACACTCAACCATGCTATCGCACATATTCACAAGCCCACAAGACTTGCATGGGGGGACATGTGAAAAATACTGAGCAACCCTGGTGGGTACTGGTGAACATTATCATCCTATTGTTTAAAAGGCCACTCTTAAATAATCTAAGCAGGATAAATAGTGTTTTCCCAAATTATGAAAACATAATTAGAAAAGAGTGTTTGTTGTAATGTGCACTTGGTTATGTAAATTTTCTTCATGTTTGTTGGCTATAATATGATCACGTGAATCAATCACTGAACCTAATGATTTCCACGAAATGGCTGCCACAATCATTACATATCCCAGCAGATACTGTGGGTAGAAGGCCCACAAGAGGAAACAATGGTTAAATGGACTCATTATGGCATGTAATTTTTTTTATAGTGCTCAGAAATCAAGGTCATGAACTTGCCCGTCTCTATGTATTGGCTTTTGATGCAACAGGTTTTTCAAACTGTAGAAATCAAGTAAATTCTAGGTTTATGACCTGCAAGAATGTTGATTGCAGCAATTATTATGTGCAGGATTTAAGATTGCAAGAAATGCATAAGGAAATTCTCAACACAGATAAAAGCAATGATTAGAACAGGAAAGAGCCGAGAGCAGCTGAGCTGAATGTCTACCTTCAGGATCGACTCAATAGAAGCAGAGTCCCACTGGGTCTCTGTAAGAGGAATAAAAGCAGTTTCTGTCAGAAATAGCTTGTCTTCCTTTGTGCTTGTTGTATGAGTGATGACATCAAGTGTACATATTAGATAAGAAGAGAAAAAAAAGACTGAATTCCCAAAACGCACATATGCTCATATTCACAAAAAAAAAATACACCAATCCACCAAAACATTAACACCACATACTGTAACATTAAGACATTAACATGGATTATCAATCATATACCAGGAAACTGGTGACAGCGTCTGATTCCACAAGACCTCTAGGGACCAAAGGCCGACCTGTCTGGTGGGCCAAATCCACAAAAATGCCAGAGCAGCACAAATTACTGGGGGGAAAAAATCAATGCTGGCCATGATCGAAAGGCAAGAGAATATTCAGTGCACCATAGCCTGCCTCAATCGCTGACCTGGCCTCTGAACCCCACAGATCCCACAATCTGAATGAGCACACATGGAATGCACCGGACAAACTAGTCTGATGAACGGAGTCACAACCCACAACATCCACAGGGTCCTCTGCTAACCTCCTGGTGGCAGACACAACAGCACACCCTCGAGAGATCATGGGGAGTCAAAGTTGGGCATAATGTTTGGCGTTACATTTCATTTGCTCTGGACATGTACTTTGCACAATGACAATAAAGTTTAATCTAATCTTACTCACTTATCTTCTATACCGCTTTATCCTATATTCAGGGTCACCTGAAGCCTATTCCAGGAGGCTTAAGGCACGAGGCAGGGTACACCCTGGACAGCGTGCCAATTTATCGCAGGGCACACACACATACACTCACGCACTACGGGCAATTTGGGAATGCCAATTAGCCTAACCTGCATATCTTTGGACTGTGGGAGGAAACTGGAGTACCCGGAGGAAACCCACCAAGCACGGGGAAAACATGCAAACTTCATGGACACAGAAGGGAATCGAGTCTGGCCAGGAATCAAACCCGGACCCTGGAGGTGCAAGGCGACAGTGCTAACCACTACACCACCGTGCTGCCCTAATCTAATCTAATCTAATATAATCTAATATGAAGAATTGATTTAGACTTCAGTCCTTCATTTTGCATACATTTTGAAAGGGGGCAGTGGTGGCTTAGATGGCAAAGGAACTGAGTTAAGGATCGGAAGGTCAGCACTTCAATCCCCAGCTCCACCATGTTGCCACTGTCGGGTTCTTGAGCATGGCCCTTAACCCTGTCTGCTCCAGAGGCATTGTATCATGGCTAACCCTGTTCTCTGACCCCAGTTATGCTGGGATATGTGAAGAAGGTATTTCACTGTGCTAGAATGTATATGTGACAAATAAAGGCTTAACTTAAATGTTTTTTTTTTTTTTTTTAATAAGGCAAATGGAGCATCTTATGCAGATTACTAACAAACTCAAAGTTGCATCCAAAAGAAATTCAATGATTACACACTGTGTATGTTCTTCCTGTTGGCCCGAGTAATGGTGACTGCTTGGCGCTCGAGCACGTATTGTCAATGTTTTATTTTACGCGAACTTTTAAAGATTATAAGAACCTTCATGTGTCAGCAGGAACGATAAAACATTATGAAAGACACAGAAAGTAGGAGAACCATAATGAGAGCGAAGGCCAACTGCACTGACGCATGAGTAAAGACTAGACTACGGTGGCCATGATTACTTATTCTGGGAGGTAAAGGTAAGAGTATCAGGTTCACAAGAAGAGTAGAAGTACAGAGAGACGCCTCGAGTCATAGATTCACCTCACCTTGGCTTTTTGATGTGAAGTTAAATAAAGTGTGGTGCACTTTGAAGAAAAAAGGGTTCATTGAGGAGATGGATAGCTGTGGTAAAGAGCCTTAGCTTTCCTTTGTACCTCCCATGCTGCTCCGTGTCCTCAATTCCTTTCCTATCTGAAAAAGCAGATTCATTGTGTGAGCCTGAATTATGGGTCAGCGGTTGCTACAGTAAGTTTCCCTTTAAACATTACCCTTTGTCCATCATGTGCTACTTGACTCTTCACATCGTGATCCACATGCAGCAGGATAGTAAAACTAAGCTTCCATATATCGAGGGCCTCGCTCCTCTGCTCAACTGAGAATGCTCAAGCAAGTCGCAAAGCTTCCACATAGTTCAGGGACAAAGGTCAAGTGAATTACTTTCAACCGCAAAAGAATTGATGCCCTGTGCCATTGTCAAAAATGCAGGTTTTCACTCAGTTTCACTCACTGCAGGTACACTATTATACTTTATGCTTTCAAGACAAAAAGGGGTCAGCCAGTTTAATTACACCATGACAACCTGAATCACAATTCGCAAAGGAGATCGTTAAGATTACAACCTTTATGTATGACCTCAGATACGCTGTAATGTCCTTGTTACAGTCAGCTTATTAGGTCAGTTTGTAGATTGGAGCTCTTTTGCTGCTATGCACACAATGTCTTATACACTATAATCCAACCATCAGTGTAAAGAGACTACCATCAGTAACAAATACCTGGGTAGTGTTGGCGGCCTGTATTTACTGACAATGTTTGTTTTGCATGATATTTTACCAGGGGCTTATATACTGTATGTATTAACTTGTACCCCAAAGAGGGAGAGCTTGCAGTTCAGATAAATTACTGGCACTGTGTGCATCGCAGGAAGAAGTGACCCGTGGATAGAACGAAGTCAGGTGTGGGAATATTACACAGTAAAAGAGGAAAGTGCTCACTCAAGTAAAACTCAAATACTACATCAATGCTGTGCAATCTAAAAACCCAGCACTCGACTGTTGTACTGCAAGACGAAAAGGGAGCACTGTTCTCAGCCAACTATCCTGTCTGTGTTAGCTAGGAGGGGCTGTAACGATGTGCATGCTGAAGCCATTAATCATGGGCTTTGCTTGATGATTGAAAAGGACTTGATGCCTATATACTGTACATGCTAGATGATGCAGGCTATTATAAGGTCGTAAACTACATTAAGCCAGGTTATGAATACCACGCTTATACAGCCATGCAAAACGAAATGGAACTTGGGATGCGAGATGTTTTACAGACTGTTGGAGCAGCATTAGGGAATTGCCCCAGTGATCTCTAATGGCTCAGTAATCACAGTATAAGACAGGAGAGTTTTGAAACAGAGGGATGAATATCGAAAGCTTATGGAGGGTATAACACCAATTTGGGGAGCACTCAAGTGTGTCACCACTAATAGCTCTTGATATCCTTATTGCATATATTTTGTATGCTATATCGCATGTGGCTTTGACTTACAACTGACCATTTCGTAGAAAATACCAAGATACATATTGTGTATCAGCAATGCTGAGATATACATTTTGGTCCATCACCCAACTAGTTGTGAATTATTAATTATTTTGCAGTTTTGTTGTTTTTTTCTTTAAAAAATTGTCATATATTATTGGTTCAGTCAGATTCAATTCCTCAACTTGGTATCATCAATGTCATCAATTTTAGACCCTTGCCACAAACACCTTGGATTTTTTCTTTTAGAAAAGAAATGACATGCCAATGCTAAGCACAAGGTACAATTGCTAGCAGCCGTTTCATTAAATTATGTGGCAACCTCTACAGCTATGCTACTGATCCTTGGCAACCAGAACTCCTCAAGTGAATTAAACACTGAAAAAAATGTGCTCCTTTGGATGACATCCCTGTAATAAAAATGGTAGAACGCAAACATGGAAAGATTCCTGAGGCTGGCCAAGCAATATTTGTGCATCTCAGGGACAATGGTACATCAAACAGAGTGTTTTCTGCAGCTGGACTTACAGTGAACCAACTGTTTACATGACTCACTCCAGACCACATGGATATGTTTATTTTTTTATATACATTATGTATTTGCTGTGTACACATACATCATCTAATCAATAGATCTTTAATATACTGCAAGGTGCCTGAACACACAGTGATGTTCATTTTCTGAAATGAAAACTAGTAGAGTTTACATTTACTGTGGGGAAGATTAGGCTAATTGGCGTTTTCAAATTATAGTGTTCAATAGGTCCTACCAAGGCCATACAAATGGGAATAAATACTATGGTCACCATTAGCCTTCATAGTCCCTAGTTGGACTACAGATATTCCTAGATGGATGGATGGATGGAATAAATCTAAAATAATAAAAAATGTCCCATCATCATTACTAATTCATGATTAATCAATTATTGATCGTTGACATGTTCAACTATCAGTTAAGAAAAGTTTGCAACCCTAATGCAAGGCATTAAGGAAAGATGATCAGTATAATCAGTAACTGGGCAGGAGTTCAAATCAGAAAACACTGACCTAAAAAACAAGGCATTAGAGCAACAAGGCCTGGACTTAATGCCTTGAATGCACAATAAGATTTCGCAATGGTACTATAGCACAGCAGGGTTTGAATAAACAACCTAATCAAGGATGAAACTCAATGTGAATGCAATCAGGTGAAACACTGACAAACCAGAGGCAATGGCAGGTCTAAAGCAGAAGCTGAAACACATGTTAACAAAACACATGATGTAAAATGAGAGAACCGTAAGAGAAAGGGAATTTGCAACGATTAGATACACCATCATGTTGGTAAACAGGAACAGACAATGACATGTCTTTACTTTTTATCATGGCAAGATCATTATCTAGCCTTTTATCTGTGTCATTTCTAGCCACAGGACAGCTGATAATTGCATATTCTTTGGTTGGTGTACTGTTTCTCAATCCACTTTTGCCCTTGTCATTATCAGCAAATGACAAGGAGGTTATTTTCCTCTATCTGATAAAAAACTTTGATGTTTCCACTATCAGCATCATCAAGGAATCATCGCCCTTATAGATAATATAGGTGGAAGACCAGAAATAAGGTTCAGGCATACAATGATATAGTAGAACATGCTGCAAGGCATTATGGTATTACATGCTGAAACTACTTTTTCTGTGGTATGCATGGTATGTGAATGATGTATTAACAAATCAATATAATTAAAAGAAAGGTTTTGTCTGTACATTGGTCAGAACTTGCTCTTTCAATGATATCTTTATGGTTCGTTGAAGGACTCAAAACCAGTCTCAGAAAAAAATTTGTCTGTATTCTTGTATGTCTTTACAGTATATCTATCTGTAAGTCTGCCCAGCCAAAATTTGTCAAAGCATCACGCAAAGCTGGCTAGACAGAATTTATTGAAATTTTGCCTGAAGTTAAACCTGTGCCATAAATGAAATCAAAATGTTGACTACAACTGAAGTTATGAGCAATTTGGTGCCAGATTACATCACGCTTTTTTGGATGAATATAGTGCTTTTTCCATCAAGGCTATACGCGTCACTAAACAGAGCAAATCAACACGATACTTTGCCGTGTATAGACAGAGTATGCTAAAGGCACACAAATGACCGTAAGGCACCTACTAGCCGCCAAAATCCTCAATACACAGGCATGAAAGCGTGACTCATCATGGCTTGCTCCAAAAAAAAAAAATGGTACGTACACTATGAAAGCTGAACCTTGGGAAGTTATAAGCAGTTATGTGCCAGATGTTGATCAGCTTATTTTTAACTTTAACAGTTTAACTATTTCTACAAACTATTTACGCTAGTAATGTATAAAACAACAAAGAAAGCGTAACAGTACAACCAATGGTGGTACGAATAGAATAAATGAATGAATGAATGAATGAATGAATGTACGTGTTAAAACACAGAAGAACAAACACCAAACTATGGAGAGACAAGATGAATTATATGCCTGCTCATAAAATAAAATGCTGTGGATTTTTTTTTTCACGCTAGCACTCATGTTCCTGAATTTGGATAATGGATTGTTTCGCCAGCAATGGAGATGACCGTGTGGGCGGATGACTCGTAGGAGAAATAACCTTCATTTATTCGAGCATGAACAAAATAGATGTATGAATAGCAGGCAGATAAAACAATTTTTCAAAGAGCACAGTGATATACTGGTATCCAAGTTTTTAATGTATGATATAATACAAAAACCTTAAACATAGAGCGCCTCTTCATCAGATAAAACTGGAGAGGTTCTGGAGTGCTGTTCATCTTAGGATGATGTAGGCTTTATATTTCGAGCGTATTTGTCTTATCAGGCCGTAACACACACCCCAGCTGCTTTCTCAGACTTGCTCGTGTTGGGGGATGGGCGATGGGAGAGGTAACATATGCAGCAGGTGTTTTCTTCTCCCTGGCGTACGGATTTACATGACATCAAGTTTACAAGAGCAGGTCAGAAAGTGTTGCAAAAAAAAAGTGATGTAATTATAACTGCAGTGCAACTCCGAGCTTGAGGAGTGACCTCTTGCGTTCTTGAAACCCAAGCTCTACTGCACACTGATATGATAACAGCATCTGGCAGGTAGCATGGCACTGGCACTGATAAAAGCTGAAATCGTAAGCTATCTGTGAAATGCATCGGATGTGCTATAAATACCGAACAAGCTGCGAAACTCAGAAAGAAAGCAAAGCGTCATCCAGACTCACTGACGGTGCTTGAAAACCAAGGCAAAGAGCAAATTCTGGAGGAAAAATAAAAATACATTGTCAAGCTCCAGCTGCTCTGTAAATTAGACCTGGGCAGGGATCAAATCCCTAAAAGCAACATGAGTCGCCCTGGATTATGGTGACTCCAGTGTAAGGCCACTCATTCCTGCATTACCCAAAGGTCTACGCTCTATCTCTGAAAACACACACACACACAAATCCATTTATGACATTTATTGTAATATGGTTCTTATAATAATACATACAGGAATATGGACAGTTGGAATGGATTAGCTGTGGTGTGGAAAATAGCTTTCTGTGAATAGCTGTGAATAGTAATAAGAAACAAAGAAACATCACAGTGACGTAACTCTCCATCATCTAATACTATTACCAACCAATGTGTACTATTTTTTGCCATTATTATTTATCTTTTAAAAATAAAGTTAGTTTTTAACTTTACTTCGATTTCTTATGCTGTAAATCATATAATTATAGCTACATGGAATAACAAACTGTAATCAGATATCGATGTGAGGGAAGTGTGCCTATGCCACTAGAGCTTTACTTCTAGGTAACATTCTTGCAATGCCAAAGGGTTCAGAAATATAATAGATGCTTATACAGGGACACTGGTAAATTCATGCAATTCTCCAATCGGCCAATCGTGTGACTGGTGCACTGCATGAATTTATGCAGATCCAGGTCAAGAATGCATATAGTACATTAAAATTCAGTATTAGGATTGCAAAGTTTCTGTACACTTTTCTTTACCCCATACTCGAACATGTTAACAATCAATAATCGATTAATCATTAATAATTAATGAGACGCACACTACCCCCCCTCACTGTAAGTTTTACACTGTAACATTTTTTTTAGGTTGAAACTAGTGCTGTCAATCAATTAAAAATGTTGATCCAGTTAATCTCAGTCATACTCTGATTTATTCGCATTATAAACCTGAAATGTTAAAATAAAGAAAACCATGATAAACTGGTTAGAGGAAACAGATTATGTCGTTTTATAATATCTCAAACATTAACAGTTAACAAATGTTAAATCAAAATCTCGTGAAGGGGACCGGCACTGCATGCAGTGGCTGGATTCTGTGGAGTGTAACAACTCACCGCCGGCGGGGCTCAAACCCGGACCCTAAGATCCAAAAGTCAACAAAAAGCCCTAACCACCACCACATCTTATGTTTAACGTATTCTTGTAAAATTAGTTCCTCTTAAAAGATCGTTGGTTTTATCCAAACTTCCATCCAGAAGCTTTGGAAACTTGCTGTTCAGCAAACCTGGTAATGTTCCCTTAGTCATCTTATTATCTGTGCTAAACGTGCCATTATCACACAGAAGAAATCCAGTTGACATGACTCTCATTTCTAGATAACCTCACCTGAATGTATAAAATAAATAAATAAATTCAGTTATTTGTACTTTATAGCACAGTGAATTTTTTTTTTTACAAACCCCAGTTAGGAAACTGGGGTCAGAGCACAGGATCAGCCAGGATACATCACCCCTGGAGCAGATAGGGTTAAAGGCCTTGCTTAAGGGCTCAACAATGGCAACTTGGCAGTGCAGGGGCTTGAACCCCTGACCTTCTGATCAGCAACCCAGTAACCCAGAACCGATTGAGCCCACCACAATTCAGTGCTTCTGCTCTGTACATGCACATCGGCTGCACACATGAAGCATTCATGAAATGCAACAGTTCATGTTGTTAAGTTGTCGGTTTGCCAGAAGTGTTTTAGAACAACACTGATTAATTTTATGACCCGGTGAAAATAATGATGTTGGAAGGCGAAGTGGACTGTATGCAGGCCGACTTTATACAGTGTTCATGAAAGAAATTGCAGAGACCCGACTATTTAAATAAGTTATTTGCAAGCATGTAAGGAGCCTGGCTACTTAGAACATCTAAGCCAACAACAAATTTAGGCTGGTAAACTAAAATAACATTAACAAAATAACTTTTATTAACAACCATAGACTAACAATCACTTAACTGAGCAGAAAAATGCTATATCCGCCTTAACAAAACAGTACAAATTCACCTGCCTTTTCACTTAATTAATCCTCAAAGCTGTGATGACTATCAGAATTTACATCTCAAATGCACCATTTAATGAGTAAAGCATAAATCAAGCATAAGAACCTATAAAACAAAGACAAAAAAAGGTCACACACTCTATTTCATCGGACCGGTTTTGCTTTGATTACAGCCATGACATCATTTGAATAAGCTTATGCACTGTCACAACATTTACTGTATTGCATGTTGCATGAATTACTCTCTAAGATCGTGTACTGATAGTGGGAGAGACTCCGGGGTGTAAAGCTAACTCCAGTACAATTTGAGCCTGATGAATCCTTGGGCACAGACCATTACTACACCTACACCTAACCAACGAAGGCAACCCCAGATCATAACATTGCCCAAGCTTGTGCAGTAGGCACTAGGCATGATGTGTGCATCACTTCATCCACCTGCCTTCTTACCATTATGCTCCCATCATTCAGGAACAGAGTAAATCTAAACTCATCAGACCACATGATCTTTTTCCAAGGTTTCACAGTCTATTGTTTACACTCTATAAACCCGAAACCCTTCTTTCAGATTAGCTTTACTGTTATGTGATTTTCTTAAGGCTACACAGCTGTTTAGTCCCAATCCCTTGCGCTCTCTTTGCATTGTGAGTAGGAAAATTCTCTTACTTTCAAAAATTTACTTCAGACCACATTTCTTCCTGGAAAATGATGGTTCACCACTATGCTTCCTGGTTTTAATAATGCCTTGGACAGGTCTAAGACCACTTTAGAAGTTTCAGCAATCTTCTTAGTTGTTTCCGTTGCTTGATGCAAGGCAATAATTTGACCCTTCTGAAACAGAGTAACAAATTTACTATGACCACAAGATATTTCTTCTGACATGGTTGTTCAAGAAACGAGAAGCTACTCACTGCCTCAGTTGAGGTTAAATAACTTTTTATAGGCTGGGCCATATTAATCACAGCAGTAATTATCCAACAGAAGGCTCATAACTATTTGCTCAGTGTAATTCAGGTGGTGACTTAATTTTGGCTGAAAGGTAGAAAGGTCTATGTTCTCATATCACTATTTAATGGTGTATTAGTTAATTCAGCTCATACACTGAACATAACATGCAAGAAAATATGCATCACTCTGAATATAGTTGTTTTGCCAGCTAATGTTAACTAATAAACCAGAAAAGGCAGCAAAACAGTAAAAATTTTTGAAACAGCGAAAACGGGGGAAAAAAACATTTCTTTGAAAAGAGTTCTTTAAATGTATCTCTTTGAGGTATGAAGCAGGCATGTACTTTGAAGTGCAAACCAAATACTGCAAGCTGATTGACTGTTTTTCGTTTATGTCTGCTGTCTTTTAGATCTCTCTATATCGAGTGGAATGTCAAAAGCATATAGTCATTATTCATGTAAATTCGATCACGATCCCAATTCAAGATTGTTTTATCGCCCAGACCTACTATACAGTATAAGCAGTATAGTCCTGTACAGTATATACAGAGTTTACAATTTTGGGCAATAAAAGTTTCTTTCAGCCGAGTTCTGAATTTCATGGTTGTGTTAGAATTCAGATCTCTGTACATGCATTCATTGTAAGTTTATAAAAAAGTAAGCAATAAAAATTTTAAATTTCAATAATATTTACTGTACATTTTAATGTTTTTTTTAAGCATGTTGACAAGTTTGGTCTTTGATGTCCTTGTATATTTCCTTGTATTTGTACAGAATACAAACAACAATCTTCAAGAAATCTTCAGTGAATCTTCATTTGCAGGCTGCTGAACTGTAAATGAATGTAAAACATGTGAATATAGAAAATTTAAGCTGTTTTTCAGATTAGCTCTTCACCGTTGAGTGATTTTCTTAAGGATACACAGCTGTTTAGTCCCAATCCCTTGAGTTCCCTTGCTCAAATGATCCGTGTTCTATTTCATAGTGCCGCTTAACATTACTGTTTTTTAACGTATGAGACAAACTGGCTTTAAACTTCAAACAGGAAGAACACACACATACACACACACACACACACACGCACACACACACACACACACACACACACACACACACACACTGATCTGTCCTTTCATCACTGAAGGGTCGGTTTTCATAGTCTACTTTCCTTTTTTTGTGTGTGTAAGCCATGCTGTGTCTCGGTTTTGTATCTGTTTCTTATGTCTATACTGTACATCTATCTATATAAGGTTAAGTTTCGCCTTGATAGGCTCTGTTGGGTGATGCGTATAAGGAAAATACCTTCAGGTATGAAGCACTAGATTACTGGTATATTAATTATTCCGAAAGAACCTGTCACTCTGTCCGGATCCGGACCATGGTCTGCCATTTAGTGATGCCTATAGTGATACTATAATCGTACGGCCAGTGAGTGCTAGTTCTGTGTGCAGAAACACCACCACACACACAGATCAGGACAGTAAGGAAAAGCTTGTGGAGCACAACTTCATCAGGTTTGAGATGATAAACGCTTACTAAAGTGAGCACAGGGAGATCTTTTTCATGCTTCAGGCTGTCAAAAGGAAACTGCTCCGCTTCTATTTTTCTTCTGTCATCATCTTCCAGACAAATGAGAGATTAAGGATATATTATACAGCTAAGTGCAGATGTTTGCACCCCCCGCACCGTAGTTTCTTTGCTAGGTGAATTTGCATTATTTTTTTTTTCTTTTTAGTTTAGCTTGGTCAGTATTTTTATGTTCATAGTAAACCTGAAATGATTTTCATCAGTACTTTGTTAAATATTCTAAGAAGTAGAAATCTTTTTTCCAAAACACGTTGTATCTATGCAGGATGTCTGATTCAGAAGCTTTGGGTACATCACATCCCCATTTCGACATATTGTACTGTACAGTATGTACAGAGGAGCACTAACTGCAATTCAAATCTGTTTTCCTCATTTGGTCTAATTCTAAATCAGACAGGCATAACAGCATACTGAAAACATTTAAGCTATGGACAGACAAGAGGCAGGTTGAACCATGTAATCATCAAACAGGTGATGATGCTCACCTGTGCCTTATTGCAGAAAGTTTACTTATTTGTCTCTTTATGCTTTCAGTGGTTTTCTGTTGTGAAAGAGAGAGATAAAAAGAGACTGCTTGGCAGAACATGTGAAGTTCACACACACACACACACACACACAAAGACAGAACGAGAGCTGCAGGTCCAGGACGGACCCGTTCCATGTTGCTATATTGTTTCTGTTAAGTTTTTCATTTCTTTCTTTCTTTGTGTGCACTGTATAAAAACAAGCACGGCTAAAGTTTCACCTCCCTCCTGAGTCTTCCTCCACAATCTTTTACGGAGGTTTTACACTACAATCACTCGTTTTATTACTTTAACTCCAGCTTTCTATAAATTACTTAATATATCTGATACTTTCTTATAGAATAGGCTTTGTTCTTGATGGTTTTTGTCTATCTGTAGGTTAACGTAAATCTTCTGAGGATGTTTAAGGGAGAATAGAGTAAGCTAGGATTTTAGGTGGCTTAGGCGGACAATTTCTATCTAAATAAAACAAAGATTTTGTCTGTACATTGGTCAGAACTCGTTCATTCAATGATACCTTTTCATTATATACGCTGGAAGACCCGAAATTTTCTGTCTGTATGTCTGTATGTCTGTATATCTGTCCAACCAGATTTTGTCACGGCATCACGCAAAACTGGCTCAACACAATTTAATGGACCAGTCCTTTAGTATTTGCCTAAAGTTATCCCTGCGCCATAAATGAAATCAAAATGTTGAGTAGAAGTGAAGTTATGAGCCACCCTTATGTCACAGCATGTGACATTATGTGGGCTCTTCATTCAACAGAGCCAATCAATGCAATAGCCAAAAAAATGAATTCATATAAATGATAAAATGTCTCATACATATTCAATCTGAGCTTAGCAAGGCACACGTGCATACATATCTCCATCATAAATATGCTAGCTCCACTGAGAACCAAGACCCCAATATCCTCATGTGTCTCGTGCATTTGTGTGTGTTCTTGTGTTATCATCTTCCTACATGACTTGAATGCAAGCGGTCTTGCCTATGGACTCTGGTTTAAAGAAAACAACCACTTGGAAACCCATTTGGGACTTTTTTTATTTTCTCACATAAAGTGGATGCCTCGGGAGATTTACCTCATTTTCCAAGAAAACTGATGAGTGTTTTACATCTGACAGAGGCAGAGTGGAGCGAGTGGTATAGAAGCAGCGCTCCCTGTGTCCTTGAATAAGATGCTGGGTTTGGACTAGTATTTCCCAGGCTGATGAAATGACATCTCGTTATGACCGTAGAACGCTGCTACTAATTGGTTTGTCCACACCTGATTTCTATCTAGGAGTCCATAATCTCAGATGACAGCTGTTAAGGTCATTCAGTGGTATGAAACTCTGTGAGCACTTTTCCTTTCCTTTCTTTGTCCTTTTCGGCAATAAATATGAGCTCCGGCCTTCATCTCCTGTGTTCGATGTACAAATCTTTGGATGTCAGAAAAGCCAAACCAATGCCAACTGCTTTGAAAAGAATCATATCAATTTCTAAGACCCATGTGAGGGGAATCAAGACATCACACTGTATTTACCAGAGGTGGGCAAAGTACACAAGTTTTGTGAGATTCCCCAGGGCAAGTATTCTTCTTCTTCTTTGTCTTTCGGCTCTTCCCTTTCAGGGGTTGCCACAGCGAATTATCTGCCCCCATCTAACCCTTTCCTCTGCATCCTCTTCTCTCACACCAACTAACTTCATGTCCTCTCTCACTGCATCCATAAATC
>JAOTRS010000031.1:10640006-10654516 GCA_028565755.1 Dinotopterus cunningtoni
ATTTCTTTATAAGTATTGATATTAAAATTGGTATACAATTCTAGAAGCATATGACCTGTAAAATGGTTGCTTTAATTGGTTTTTGGTAAAAGATTAAAAAGCAGTGTAGTGTCCGTAACCATGTCAAATTCATGTTGCAATATTTTACCATTTTTGCATTTTAGAATATTATAGGTTTTTCATCTGAAACCTGAATAACAATTAAGATCATTAAAAAATTCAAATAAAAAAAATTACAGAAACTACATAAAATATAAATGTGTATGTATATAAAAAAAAACGATCAGGAGATAAGAAGAATTATAGTATTATGGAAAATGGTGTTATATGATCCTATCTGAAAATTAATCTTTTCACTTTGGATTAGACACTTTTTAGCACCATTTTTACCATGTTTTGGTCGAGTACATCTTTTAAACCTTTAAAATAACCTAAGAACCATCTATCTATATATATGAAACCGATTTTTTTGTTCATTTTTTTGTTTTTATGTATGGACAGCGGGAAATGTTTAAATATGTAAACTTGCTTCACTTGGCAAGCAAGTTTTAAACGGCTCCCGGGTGTATGCTTAACTTAGCGTTTTGTTTGGCTCAGTTCGTTTGCTCATATGTTGAAAATGCTTCGTATGCCAAAGCAAATTTCTTGTAACATTTTCAGTTCAGGTGAAAATTCTTAAGGCAGGGGGCCTACTAGTTTTAGCATTTTGCTTGTAGCAAATCATAGCAATATGATTATAGTGTTGGAAATTAGTAATATTGGTAATAGTTTTGTGTGCCTGCAACAGATGATCTGCATTTACATTATTTCTTATGGAAAAATTCCCATCACAATACGAATTTTCCTTAATAACTCATTCATAATGAATTAAATTTGTATGCTGAGGGTCCACTGTGTATGTTTAAAAGAAATCCTTAAAAACACAACTAAAGGTAAAAAACAAAATAAATGTCTCCTTTTTTACAGAGAATGTAAGGAATCATGGACTATAATAGCCCACCCTGTTAAAATGGCCCATCCATAATTTTCTATCTTTAAATTTTGTCATTGAGTGGTTATTCAACATACCATTTCATTGCATAACAGGCTAAACCTAACAAGAATAAGGACATAAGGAAATAAGGAAAGGTTGCATTTGTACAACATTTGACCGGTTTATATAAAAAGGAAGGAAGGCCCATTAGTAAAATAAAAAAAATAATTTACCCATAACAAAACTGTCAGAACCTATTTAAAACTGTTCATTTTACTGAAAGTTTTACAACATATGGGACAAAACAGCATCAAAGGTTTAAAACCATGTTAATGATGTATAAAGTATGAATACTTTTTTTTGTTTATGGTTATAATAAACTATTTCCTTAAAATTACTGAAAACCTTTAAGACACTGACTAATGCATTTTATCATGAACTAATAAAACCGATTTTAAAGCTTAAGGTGGCCATTATAGCCCACATTCCCCTACACTGAGCTATTAAACAGGATTTTGAATGTAACTGCGACATTTTTATTTTATTTTTTGTTTTAATTTTTGTTTAAATAAATTATCAGTCAAATTAAATGCAAGTAGGAATTAAAATAAGGCATATCACTTATGATTAAGCCAGGGATTCAAGATTTTTACTGTCTCCTTTATTTGAAAGATAAAGTTCATAGACCTCCTCAGTGCAGATTTATTTCAGAAACATGCTATAATCCAACTATAGCATGCTGTAAAAGCAATTCCTTCTCACGGTTTTATGTTCCCTGGTTCAAACCTGAGGTTCGATTTACCTGAGGTTCGTTTTCCCTGTGTCCATATGTTCCTCCAGGTTTTTGAGTTTCCTCACACCTCCCTAAAACAAACTTGTGTGTGCATTTGCTATGTTAAACTGAGGCTGCTTTCATGTTCAATCAAACTTAGAAAATAAATTAAAAGCAAAACCTGCTTTGACTTGACAAAATGGGTAAATAATCAATTTAGCAAGCAATCAATAACCCAGTTACTCGGTCAATAAGCTATTTGTCTGGTGTTTGTTCTGCTACTGCATGGAAGAGTAATGGTGCAGTAAATAATTTTTGGAAATATGTGTGTGACTTGATTTCTGTTCTGCAGAATATCAGATAAAGTATACCGTATTGCAAAAGGTCACAGAAAGTCAAATATCTCCTGTGGTTTGATATTTACTTGTGAATATGCACTTTATTGAAATATCTAGGGAGAAATATTTCATACTGTTAGATTGGAGAAAGCAGCATTGTAGTGAATTTATGGCTTGTTGGCTCAAGTGTCACCATGAAAAGCTTTGTTCTTTATGGAACGCTCGCATGTTATATGAGTTTTATGTGATCATGTTGTAAATAAGCTCCAGAAGTTTGTCCAGAATGCAGCAGCCAGAGTCCTCACTAGAACCAGATAATATGAGTGCATCACCACACTGAACTGGCTCCCAGTTAAGTGTGACTTAATTTAAGAGACTACTCTTGACCTATAGTACAAACCACTGAATGGTCTTGCACCACAGTATCTGATAAGCTGCCACACCTACTTTGGTCAAAAGATGCAGGCTGCTTGTCAGTACCTTGTATTCTGAAAAATACAAGAGCTCTTTCTTGCAAAGCCCTAAATTTATGAAAAAAAATGTCTGGGTGCAGATCTTGGTAAAGGTCTTGGGGGCCTCATGGACGTAGAGTATCATGATGAACTGCTATGTTTGGATGCTGTCTTTCCCATTCTTGACAGTGAAGTGACTGGTTGCTTTACTTCCCAGGGAGCTCTTATGATTGTGTATTCTTTTGGCACTCCGTTTTAGTTATAATGGCATAGTTATTCCTAGTGGAGTTTGTGCTTGCACTCTGCACTGAATGCATTGACATTATACATTATATGACGGTTAGCATACCCAACTTTTCTCTCTCTCTCTCTCTCTCTCTCTCTCTCTCAAGCTACATATTGCACGCCTGAGATACAAATAATTGACACCTTTGACGTCTGGCTCATCCTGGTGGCCTGCTTCTGGTTAAAGTTCTCATTGCATGGAGGCTGCTGACTCTCTACTGAGGAGGGTGCCAATCCATCGCAGGGCACACACAGATACACACACTCATTCACACACTACGGGCAAATTGGGGAACGCCAATTAGCCTAACCTGCATATCTTTGGACTGTAGGAGGAAAGCAGAGTAACCCGGAGGAAACCCACCAAGCACGGGGAGGACATGCAAACTCCATGCACACAGAGATGGGAATTGAGCCTGGCCAGGGTATCAAACCCAGACCCTGGAGGTGCAAGGCGACAGTGCTAACCACTACACCACCGTGTCGCCTCACCCAATGTAAATAAGTGCAAATAAATAAATCATATTGTAAATAAATGAGCATGTAAAACAATAATATGAAAACAAATGAAAAAGTTAAAAATCACATGTGAACAAAAAATTAGTGTGTAAAAATGGCATAAAGGTGTAAATGAATCATGTAAAAAATCACATGTGAAAATTATTTACCCATGTGTTACAATTATATGTGGGGGGAATTACATGCACTACATGTGAAAATATAACATAATTGGTCTAAACATCATGTGAACATTTCATTTGAAGGCTTTTTACTGTTACAGTACATTCTTTTTTTTTTTTTTACTTTCATGTAAGGGCTGGAATGACTTGGGTTGTTCCTTATTATGACAGAGCTGTAGATAACACAGAAAGTGAATTTAATTAGGCTCTCGCACACTGTATAGAAGCCTTTCTTATTAACATGCAATTAACTTAAAACGCCCCACATCTGGAAGTCGAGAAGCTTCCAAATTTTTTAATTATTTCCTTCACATGAATGAAAGTGCAAGTAGCTGATGAATAAAAAGTGAAGCTGCGGCAAAGATTTCATGACTACAAAGAAAAAAGTGACCGGAAAGAAGTATGAAATAAATTTTTACACATTGATGAAAAGAAAATGCAAAACAAATCTATGATGTAAAACCATTAACATTAATTAATTAATTAATTTTACTGTGTAGTGAAGATTGAGGTGCGACTGCGGTGATCAATCTGCATTAGTGAAGAAATTTCTTCTAAACCTGTTTTGACTTAATAAATTAAACAGATAGTCAAATCAAGGGAGGAATCAATAAACAAATAAGTTAATCAATAAGCTGTTCTTAGACCTAAATTAAAGTGTAAGTAGCTGCTGAGTAAAGATAAATAGCTAAACAATCCAGTTTCACACTAGTCAAGTAGAAGTAAACGTTTAGAACAAACAGTAAGCTTTAATGAATATAGCATTGTCGGTTCTGTTTATGTCACTCTGAACACCCGCACCTACTGATTCACTAGCATCACGGTTGATTGATTTCATTTCAGTTTCAATTAATATGAATTGAATTTCCACAGCACTTTAAGCATATATGAATAAACAAAGTAAACTTACAGGAGTCCAGATCTGGATATACAGCATTAATAGATAAGCTAATGGTGACATAAGAAACCCATTCGGGGAACCCTTACAATAAGAAACCCATTCAGGGAACCCTCAATTTTGGGATGCAATTGGAAAATGAAATATTAGTAAATATAGGAAAAAGAAAATGTAAAATTATATTAAGCATGAATATAGCATATATACAGTGTATAACATACAGTACAAAAGTGAAAAAGCCTTGAGGCAGTCCTCATTTCTTCATATTAAATTAAAATAAATGCAATTATGTTCATTGAATTAAAGAAATAAGAAATGTTTTACTGAGACAGGCTGTAAAGTGCCTAAAGATACATATAATCTTTTAGCATGAGTGTTTTACATCTTTTCAGGTTTTGTTCTGTTTTTTTTTTTTTTTGTCTTTCTTATATTCAGGGCATAACACAGTGCTATGCACATTTATATGATATTTGATCATACTGTATATTTTTCTCATAATCACATGAGAAAAACTTATGATTACACAAAATGTTATTTATTTATTTATTTATTTATTTATTTCAGTAAGGAATTTAAAATATCCACTTCTAAGACCAGGCTCTTTATTAAAACATGCCTTTTCCTGTGGATATACTGTATTAATAGAGTGTCAGGAAATGAGGCTTATGCTAGACGTGATTGCAGTTAAAGATTTTTTACTGGGCATAAATCAAGGTAGACGCTCCAAGACACAGCGAGCAAGAGTGTAATCGAACAGGCAAAAGGTCAGGCGATGTACAGAGAGAATATGAAACTAAGGGAAATGGGCAAAAATCCACAAAACTGCAAAAACAGTCAAAACGCTAGAATAACAAATCACAGACAAAAGGCTTGGTAAAGTCATTTACAAGGAAGCTGAGCATTTACCTTAAAAAGTTCAGGGTTCGGTTTGAGTGACTGAAACAGGAAAACAGGTAATTAATTAGACTAGCCTTTGCGTATGGGTGCAAGGAGTTTGCATGTTCTCTCCATGCTTGGTGGGTTTCCTTTGGGTACTCTGGTTTCCTCAATTGAAATACATGCAGATTAGGCTAATTGGCATTCCCAAATTGCCTGGTGTTAATGAACATGTGTTTGTGTGTGTGCCCTACGATGGATTGGCACCTTGTCCAGGGTGTACCCTGCCTTGTGCCCTAAGTCTCCTGGGATAGGTTTTGGGCCCCTGCAACAGTGTATGCATTATAAAGTCGTATACACAGTGAATAAATAAATGAATGACTAATTAAAACTTTGGCAAGTGGCATTTTGCCAGAGGAATGTTGCTCTGGAAGTTGTAGATCGAGGTGCCCATGTTTGTAGGCCATGTTCTGAGCTGAATCTGCTAGCAGTGTGACATAGAATTGCAAAGAAATGAACTTATGTTACAATGTAAAACTAAATTAACATTACATTTAAGCGTTTGGCAGATGCTTTTATCCAGAGTGACTTACAAAAGTGCTTTGAAGTTTCTGTCACTGGATAGATCCTTACACTGGGTTACTAGGTTACTTAGTACTGTAAGTACCATCAGTCAAACACTGCTGGGAAGGTTTTTCTTTGTGTGTGTGTGTGTGTGTGTGTGTGTGGAGAAGAGATTATCCAAAGTACTGAAGAAACAGATACGTCTTAAGTCATCGCTTAAAGATTGTCAAACTCAGCTATACGGACACCTAGAGAAAGTTCATTTCACCAATTAGGTGCCAGAACAGAAAAGAGTCTAGATGCCTGTCTTCCTTGAACTTTGAGAGATGGTGGGACCAGCCGAACAGTCCTGGAGGATCGGAATTGCTAGATGTAAACCATATAATCTCAGAATGTAAGGGGTAAGGGTCTGTCCACATGCCATCAGGCAACAAATAACCACCACCCCTGGCCAGATATATTCATCATTTGAATGGCAGTTTTCCACAGGGTTGGGTTGCCATCTCAAAGTCAGATTGTATCTGAGCTGCTTAAGGCTCCATCTGGGGCCAGACTGGAGGCTCTGGGGCCCAAACTGGGGACCTTCTAATCAGCAATTGAACACCGTAACCACCAAGCTACCCCTGTTTCAAAAGCTCAGGATGTACGACTTCTTATTTGTTAAAAATAAAACATGTAAATGTAGACTTGCTCGAGGACTAGATTTAAAAACAAAAAAAACAAAAAAAAAAACAATGAAACTACACTTAGTTTGATTCATACAGAAATTCTGCTTTGTGTTTGCTGGTTAAAGTTACACTTAGTGACACAAATAACTCCCCATGTTGGAATATTCTAAGGAGACTGGCAGAAAAAAAAAAGATTTAAAGGGTAGTGTGTGGCAGCATTCTGACCATGTAATGAAAATCTCATCGACGAAGAATGCATGGAGGGGTCAGAAGGTGAATGATGGGTTTTAAAGGTAGAGCCACTTCTGTGTTGCACTGGGCTGTTGCTGGCCGATCACGCTCACATTTCATTCTCTATTTGTGCTGAAACACTTCAGTGGTTTTGTAAATAGGCAATTATTTCTGCCAGGACTTTCTGCACCAACAGCTGCACTGACTTTTTGGCTGCTTAAATATCTGCACACATCAAGCAGAGTGTGTTTTCATACATGGTAATGACCACTTGCTAAAGAGCTTCATGTGGAGGAGACATTGAGAGGAATGATGTGAAAGCAGTATAAGGAGAAGCACTTTAACCTGATTTATCTACTTAAGGTTAGACATCACATTCAGGTTAAATGGTGCATGTTTTAGGTACATGTGATTAGGACTATTGTCTCAGAGAGCGGGATGTTTTAATTGCAAGGCTGTAAGTCCAACGTGAAATCATGACTACATATTGAACAGGACGATTTCAGGGAATTTAAAACCCTCAAGAAGATGCCAAATTCAGAAATAGAGCTTGGGTATTTTGGTTCAATGTAATAACACATTGTACTGTTCCTGTTTGCTCTCTTTTTTTCAAACTGTGAATTTTATCATGCAACTCCCTAACTTCAATATGTTCATGTAGAGCATGTAAAATCCTGACAGTACACCTGTTCACTAGCAGCGACTTCAAACTGTGTTCACACAAACTGCAAAAGAGATTAGGCAATGGATTTTGCCACAGGGTGTCCTGAGAACTAGTGTTCAGCTTCAAAAGAAAACAAAAGTTCTCCTTGTAGCAAAAGTGATATTTAAGCAGGTTCTGGAGACTAAGAACGTTGGGGAATCATTTATAAAAGGAAGCCTGGACCCCATACCAGGGGACTTGGGGCATGAGGCCCTCAAAGGCTTTTTTTTTTTCAATGTAAATGTGGAACATTTTTGCATACCAAATTCTGCATACCTGGACTCATTAATGCTCTTGTGGCTGAACACAATTGTCGCAGCCATGCTCTAAATGGTGGAAATTTTTGCCAGAAAAGTGAAGGTTATTATAATAGAAAAGAAGGATGAAATCTGGGATGGGGTGTTCATGGGTGTGCTCAAACGCTTGGCCATGTACTGTTAGGTACGAGGGGCACTCATCAAATTGTTATTATTGCTAAGAAAAAGTAATGTAATGAAAACAAATGTTGGTCGTGAGCTTAGTTCTTCTCTACATATTCTCCACATAGGCCGACACACATCTCCAAACGATGGATGAGCTGGTGAAGACCGTCTTTGAAGAAGCATTCTTTTTGGCTCTTGAGGAAAAGCTCCACTTTATTAACCTCGTCATCATCTTTGAAACTTATTCCATGAAGTGGTTCAAGTGATGGATGAGGAAGAAGTCACTGGGTGCAAGGTCGGGGGAGTAGGGGGATGAGGGAGCATTTTGTACCCTAAGTCTTCTGCAAGCTTCACTGTTTTGTGAGCTGAATTGGCTAGCACGTTGTCACGAGGAGGCGAACCCCCTTTGAGAGCATTACACCGCTTCTCCTTGGTTTTGACCCTCTAGTTGTCACAGTCAGGCCAGGCTCTGAACCCAATCAGACACAGCACCCTTTATCACCAGAGTATTAATCACAATCACCTGTCGCCAATCAGCGCTAACACATAAAAACCACACACCACGCTTCAGTCAGCGTCCGGGCTCGTACCCATGAGTGTGGCCTCGACTTCTTAGTCAACTGCAAGGGTTTCCTGCTACAGTGCTCCCTGACGTTCGCCATGCAACCCACATTATATCCTACAGATCAGGCAAAAATAGCATATAACATTTCCCTCTTATTTGGGCAGGCACTGCAGTGGGCGGAATCAATCTGGTCACATGGGGGTCCGGTAACTGAATCATACGACCTCCTTATGGACCATTTCAAGGAGGTCTTCGAGCGATCTGACAGTGAGGTATCTGCAGGAGAACAACTATACCATCTGAAACAAGGTAACCTTTCACTTCAAGAGTATGCATTACGTTTTCACACTTTAGCAGCGGCGAGTGGATGGAACGAGCAGGCGCTCCTAACCCCCTATCATCAGGGGTTGGAACCCAACCTACGACTCATGCTGGCTACCTACTATGATGACATGAGGTTAGAACGTTCCATTCAACTCTTCATACGCTGTTCAGCGCGGTTCGCCTCTTGCCGTACCAACACTGGGAGCGAGGTCGTCCCTCTTCCTGGACAACAGAGGACGGTAGAACACCCAGAACCCAAGGACGAACCAATGCTCCTGGATAGGGGACGGATCGCTCCTACTGAGAGACAAAGATGGTTGACCCAGGGTCTCTGCCTGTACTGCGGCAACACGGGTTCTATGGTGAGTTCGAATTCAGCTAAAGTTGAAAAATTACAACCCCTCACCACTAATGTGAACCTCACTGCTTGTCATGTAACTGTTTCAGTGGCAGCCCTCCTCGACTGTGGGTCAGCCGGCAACTTCATTTCCGGGGAATTGTGCCGATACCTCAAACTCAAGACCACCCCGACAGAGAACCAGGTCAGGACTGTGCCATCGAATTAATCCCCAGAGAACCGCTACCCCACGGACGCATTTATCCACTATCTCTCCCCGAACGGAAAGCCATGAAAAATTACTTCTCAGAGGCGATTCAACAGGGCTACATTCGCCCCTCAACCTCACCAGCTGCCTCCAGCTTCTTCTTTGTGGCAAAAAAAGATGGTGGATTACGTCCCTGCATAGATTTCCGTACGCTCAACCAAGCCACAGTAAAATTTCGCTATCCATTACCCCTAGTTCCAGCAGCTTTCGAATGTCTCCGCGGTGCAAAACTCTTTACCAAACTAGATCCTCGGAGCGCATGCAACCTGATTCAAATAAGAAGGGGAGATGAATGGAAGACAGCGTTTGTGACAACTACTGGTCACTACGAGTATCTGGTGATGCCATACGGACTGGTCAACGCACCTGCTGTCTTTCAGAACTTTATGCATGAGGTTCTCCGAGATTTTCTCCATCAATTTGTCATTGTGTACATCGACAACATCACCGTCATGTCAACCAGGTACTCCAACGCCTAAGGAAGTTCCAATTGTTTCTAAAAGCCGAGAAATGTTCCTTCCACCAGTCGTCAGTTTATTTTCTCGGTTCCGTCATAGACCAGAATGGAGTTAAGATGGACGAGGAGAAAGTGGCGACCATTACCACCTGGTCATAACCTACAACTATCAAGGAATTACAGCGATTCTTAGAGTTCGCAAACTTCTACCGGAGATTCATTAAGAACTACAGCCTCACCGCAGCTCCTTTGACTTCTCTACTTCGTGGAAAACCAAAATCGTTAAAATGGACTCCTGAAGCTACTGCCGCATTCCAACACTTGAAACACGCATTCATTTCTGCTCCCATTCTCATTCATCCCAACCCAGAACTCCCTTTTGTGGTAGAGGTAGATGCTTCAACAACCGGAGTGGGAGCCATTCTCTCCCAGCAGTAAGGAAAACCGCCCTTACTCCACCCATGCGCTTTCTTTTCAAGAAAATTCAACCAGACCGAAGCGAATTATGACATAGGCGACCGAGAATTATTGGCAATAAAAATGGCATTGGAGGAATGGAGACATTGGCTGGAGGGAGCCGCACAACCATTTCTAGTAATGACTGATCATAAGAACCTACAATATTTAAGGGAAGCAAAACGACTTAATCCACGACAAGCAGGGTGGGCCATGTTCTTCACTCGGTTCTATTTCAAGATCTCCTACCTACCGGGTATGAAGAACATCAAGGAGGATGCTCTCTCATGCCTACATGCACCCAAGGAATCCATTGAAAAATCCATATCAGTACTCCCCGAGAAGATTTTCGTGAACCCCATTCAATGGGAACTCACTTCATTTCTATCAGAACCGGCTCCAGTACCTCCACCAGACTGTCCACCACTCCGCCGTTTCATTTTGGAGGAGGATCGTAATCCCCTCATTCACTCAATACATGTCTCATTGGGCACCGGGCACCCGGGGATCGACAGACTCTCTCACTGCTACAAGAATGCTTTTGGTGGCCCAACGTGGAAAGAGATGTGAGAAGGTATGTCCAGAGATGCCAAGAATGTGCCATGTCTAAGACTCCTCGACACTTACCGGCTGGAAAGATCACGCCCCTGCCCATTCCTCAACGACCATGGTCACACTTAGGAGTAGATTTCCTCACGGATCTGCCTGAATCTGAGGGACATACCTGTGTACTGGTTGTTGTAGATATCAACCAGGCATCCCGGAGGACATCGTTTCTGACCGAGGACCCCAGTTTATATCACGAGTCTGGCGAGCATTCTTCCGTCTCCTAGGTGTTACCGTGACTTTATCTTCAGGGTATCATCCTCAAACCAATGGGCAGTCGGAGCGAAAAATTCAGGAGATTGGTCCGTTTCTTCGCACCTTCTGCCATGGTCACCAGAACTCCTGAAACCAGTTCTTGGGCTGGGCTGAGTATGCCCAGAATTCACTTCGGCAATCTACCACAGGTCTCTCCCCCTTCCAGTGTGTCCTGGGTTATCAGCCTCCGTTATTTCCCTGAAACGGGGAACCGTCGGATCTCCCGGCGGTCGATTACTGATTCCGGGAGAGTGAGAGAGTCTGGGAAGAAGCATGTCACCACCTGCAGAGAGCTGTATGTAGGTACAAGTCCAATGCCGACCGACACAGATCCACAGCTCCAATCTACCAACCTGGAGATAAGGTATGGCTCTTGACTAGAAACATGCACCTTTGACAGCTCTGCAAAAAGCTTAGCCCCAGGTATGTCGGTCCCTTCGAAGTTCTGGAACAACTCAATCCAGTAACGTACAGGTTACAATTACCCTCACATTTCCGAATTCATCCTACCTTTCATGTGTCTCTGTTAAAACCTTACCAAAATCTTGTCGTTCCTCCCACAGAGCCTGGCCCTGAAGAAGGAGCACTCTCTCCTCCAATCATTGTAGATGAAGGTACTATTTACAACGCCATGGTGGCCGCCTAGAGTACCTTGTAGACTGGGAAGGATACGGTCCTGAGGAAAGATCCTGGGTGCCTCGCGACGACATCCTTGACCCCACGCTGTTGGAAGAGTTTCATAACACTCACCCCGATTGTCCGGCACCCAGAGGACGAGGTAGACCACCACGACGTCGGAGAGGTCGACCCTCAGGAGCGGGTCGTGAAGGAGGGGGTAATGTCATAGTCAGGCCAAGCTCTGAACCCAATCAGACACAGCGCCCTTTATCACCAGAGTATTAATCACAATCACCTGTTGCCAATCAGCGCTAACACATAAAAACCACACACCACGCTTCAGTCAGCGCCTGGGCTCGTACCCATGAGTGTGGACTCGACTTCCTACGTGCAAGTAAGAAGAATAATACTTAACTAACTACCTACCTTTGCCTTTGCTTTCAGAAGTATTCCAGTTACTGTCCCTGAGTGCTGCTCTTCACGTCGCAGTGGTGTGTGGTTATATCCGTCTCCCGTCATCTCCAGGTTTGACTCTCTATCGCTCTGTGTTCCCTCAAAAAGGAAGAAGATAAATTAAAAGCTGATCCTTGCGCTCCTAATGTTCACTGTTTCATGTTATCCTCAACTTACCTGCTAACAAGCTAATTCTCGTACTCTGCCGTGATTTGCTTCTAAAGAAAAATAAACTGACTCATCTTGCTGCTTACCTTTGTGTGGAGTCCATCTTTGTTACACTAGTGGCATTGTGCGGAACTATATTTAAACAAGAAGAAATGTTCATGAATGTTCTCATTTCAGGAGACATGATTTGGGCAAATATTTTCTGTTTTTCCAGACAATAATATGAAATGACTGTTCCTCATATACAGTGTGTGTACAATATTTAGTTCCAGTTCACTAATTTAAGAGGGCAAGCAGTGTTTCAAGAGTGCTTAGTCAAGGCAATGTGTGTGGTCTAGTAACATAATCAATAACATAGTGGTATGATGATTATTTTCCAATAGCAGCATGTCCCAAATTGTTTCTTTATATATGAACTGTACAATACTTAATAATGAAGTGATAAAATGCAGCTTGTCACATTTTTCCCTCTGGATCACCACATCAGATCATTTAATCCGCAGTGATTTGACACAGGTTTTATGCTGGATGCCCTTCCTGTCGCAGCCCATCCATCTTCTCTCCAAGTCTGGGATGGGTCCTACTCAATGGCTAGGTATTATGAATGGGAAAAGGGTTACCCAACAGTGGTCCAAACCTGGCGGTGGCCTCAACCACCAGAGGCACTACTGACCGTTAAATGCAGCTTTTCACATAAACCTGTGGTTTGTATTACAAGTGAAACTACTGTCAGACCTGGTGTTAAAGAAAATTAATCAACCAACCAAAGAATACAATAATACTATGATACCATTTTGTTAACAAATGCCACTATTTAAAATGCATTATGCCACTTACAGTAGGAGGATAAATAAGGGTTAAAACAAGAACAAATGATCCTCCGTTTAATTATATGCTTTGTAAATGCCTAGTATAAAATGTATTAAAGTGGAAGCTTAAAAATGTTTGTATTCACCCCCCCAAAAGCCCTATAATTCGCACTATCTTTGCAAATGTACTGTCAGTCTGTTACCACTTGAAAATGCAGAGAGGCCCTGGATAGTGAATTCTCGCCCAAGTATGTTTTCATTGGTTCTAATTTACTCGTGCGCATACAAATAACTGGAATTTGTGCACAGAAAAATGTCCTCATGCAAATTTACTGCCGGCGCAAAATGTTAACAAATCCTGCACATGTCTATTACCAATTATATAAAGCCGCTTAAACGGATCAGACATGGCCAAGAGAGCAAGCCAAATGCCCCCCAATAGAGATGTAGCCCTAAAGTGGAAGTTGGATAAGATTTGTTAGTCTCATCTGTAGAAAGAGACACTGGGAACACTTGTGTCTTGTGAGCACATATTGCTGTATTTGTTTAGATCTTCAAATTGTACCGTTTTAAGAAGTAATTTAGAGTGCAAATCTGCATGGCTGCTCTATTCACCCTCTATTTTTGCCTGCTGTTATAAATTCCCATTTTGATGATATTTCATGAAAATGAAAATTTCATGACGTTATTAAAAGGGATCACTTATGGATGCTTCCTTACAATCATGTTATTACTGTTTGGCTGAGGATTTGCTGTTCTTGGCAATTTATACAACCATGAGAAGAAACATTTGCGACAGGCACATGGGAGCACTTTGGAAAACAGATTGCAAGTGTGTGTATATGTGTGGCACACGTGCGTTTAAAAAAAAAAAAAATAATAATAATATTTTTATTTATTTATTTATTTGAGTGTGTGTGTGTGTGTGTGTGTGTGTGTGTGTGTGTGTGTGTTACCTATCACCTGAGAGCATTTGGGTCTAAAAGACCACACAGCTCGTAAAGCACATGTGCAGATGGCCTCCCCAGTGGAGGTTCCTTCATATCTAGTGAACATACAGCAGGGGTGAAGGCCATTTGTGTCACCTGATGTTCCCGGGAAAGAAATGGAAACAGACGGAGAGAGGGATGAAGTTTGGATGAAATTGTAAAGCAAATTCAAGGGAATAATGCCACAGTGTTGTTCATGTGCATAACAACTACTTTGTGTATAATGGCTGCACATAGTTGGACATTACTCAGGTTTTGCTATAGTGTTTTATTTTATTTTAATTCTATATTTTATTTTATTCTTTCTTAGTTAAATTTACCTTCTGTTTTCCTTTTCATATTT
>JAOTRS010000031.1:10691118-10705222 GCA_028565755.1 Dinotopterus cunningtoni
ATAATTTAATATATTGCATTATATTTTACAATATATTGCCATATTTTTTTCTCTTAAGGGTTAATGTACAGTACAGTACAGTACTACAAGCATACAGGAAAGATCTTCTGACTGACCTGTCACTGATTGGGATGTCACTGAGTTGTGCTACATCAATGAAGTTCTCACAACGCCTTTCTCAGGCTTGTGCTATGACCCTAGTAGGTCCGTGCCACATTGTAGAAAAACGCATTAAGTTCATATTACTTTCTTCTGGTACTTTCTACACATACAGCAGGTTATCAGGTATAGTATTTTTGTTAATTTTAGTAAGAGGACTAAAACCAAAGGCCTTTCCTTTAAATTTTATTCAAAAATTACTTATAATGCAGTGACAACTAAAAGCTGCACCATATTTCATTTGTTAATCGTTACTGCACGATTGGCATTTGAAATACTGATATTGCAGAAGACTGCAGTATGCAAATCAGAGATTGTGAGGGGGTTTGAATAAATCACTGCATTCAAATAGGCTGTAAATCATTTTAAACATTGCACATCAACACACACTTTATAAACCAACTCTAATCTTTTTGAAGAACTTACCCATTTAAACCAGTCTAGACGGAATTCGGCATTGGTTCTGTATGCTAATACGTCATAGTATTATACGCTATAGAACTGTTGTGGAAAGGGCGTGTGAGTCAGAGCTGTAGATGCCTTGGCTGCACGTAGGTGAAACTGCCCGAATGAGTCATATCAGATGACACAGGTGTTGGATTTTAAAAGGACATGCTCATTTTCAGCTCAGGAGCCTGACAGCTTAGGAGGCCTGAGTGTGCTGATATGAAATCTAAATAATAAACAGCATGAGGAAATAATCACTGTAAAGAATAATTAAGATGCTTTGTTAATTATTGTGTTCAATAGAAATGCAAATAAGTAAAAGGGTTATGAATTATAAAGTGCAAATCTATTATTTCTTTTATCGTTTTTGCGTTTGATTATTTAATCCACTTCGATGTGAAGCCAAAGTGCAGCTTTTCTTTTACAGCATTTTGTCAATAAAATCAATAAATCAGAAATCACCATGATTCTATGCATAACAGCATGTTACAGCATAAAACAAAATATATATGATTCGTCACTACAAAAAGATTGGCTATATGGATCAAATTGAATTTATTTTTAAATTCTTTTTAATTAATTATTCATTTTGTGTGTACAGTGTCCTGTGATGGAATGACCAAAAAGAACCCTTTATTTTGGCAAAATGCAGTACAGTGTAGCATTTAAGCCAGCACGACATCCAGTCACCTCGCATTCAAGCACTTCATCAAAAGAAAACAAAGACGGTAGATCATGTAATGTCTTTATGCTGTACAGTATGTAACAAAAGGAGACCACAGCTCAGACAAAAAATAATAGAGACAGACTTTTTACCTTTTTGTCAAGGACACAAAAACAATGTCTCACCACTACAGAAGATAAAATAAAACAATTGTTCAACATAAATCTAACAGGGTGTGAAATACTTCTCATTTTCCATAGTCTATATTAATGCACGCTTAGTTTGTCATACTTTTAAGTTATTGAACAACTGAGAAAATAGCCCACTGGGCAGCACATTAAACCTCTTATTTGCCTGATGGTCTAATTACAGTAATACATTTCTGATTTGTCCATCCTGAGTTTAGTCTCAACCATTTTGTCACATTAAATGTCAGTGAGCCAAAGCTGTGTCCAATTCAGTCGTCTCAGGAATTGTTCTTTTTAAGTATAATCTCAAATATCCTACAATTAACCTCTTCATTCATATCAAATGAATACACATAAAAATATTCTAATACATGGGTCTCTCTAGTGTTGTTTCACTGGATAATGTTTTTTCAATTCTATTAATGACCCATCGGACATCCTGGTTCACTACCTGATACTCCTCATTTATTTATTATTGTCTGTAGCTCCTCATCTACCCACATCCCATGTAATTTTTTTTACATCTTCCCTATTTCAGCCTCTTTATTTAAACAGTTTGCTACTCCTTGAGTTTTTGCTCCTCTAAGCCACATTTTTTTCATTTTCCCAAAGTAGCCTACTGTACCACCCTTTTCATTGTCTGTTTCTCCAAAGGAACTGACCATACTGTACATAATTAAATCATATTTACCTTAATGTATGTCGTCGTCTCATCATCTATACCACTTTATCCTGTATACAGGGTACACTCTGGACGGGGTGCCAATCCATCACACAGTGCACACATCCCCACATACTCATTATGTTTTAAATTAGCCTAATCTGCATGACTTTGGACTGTGGGAGGAAACCGGAGCACCTGGAGGAAACCCACCAAAGAAAATTAAAACATACTGTACACACACTATATGTACATATGTTATGTCTTTGGATTACACTTTTCCATATAAAAAAGGTGCACACTCTGATATTTCATTAGACCAACATTTTTCCCTGATTATGGTGCACATTCACCCAATGAATCCACTTTGTAAGGTCTTCTCCAACATGTCACAAAGACTTTCAATAGGGTTAAGTTCAGGACACTCTTTGCCAATTCATGCGTTAAAAATGATTCCTCATGCTGCCAGAACAACTTTCGTACAATCTGAGTCCTCGAATAAAACATCTATTGATGTGATACCCTGGTCATTCAGTACATTCAGGTCATCAGCTGACTTCATTTTATTGCCATTTAATACCACTGAGCCTAGACCTAAGCAACTGAAGCAACCCCAGATTATAACACTGCCTGCAGAGGCTTGTGCAGTGGCCACTAGGCACAGTAGGTGCATCGATTCGTGCGCCTCTCTTCTTACCCTGATACACCCATAGCGTTGGAATAGGGTCAATCTTCTAAGTTGTTTTCTTTGCTTGATGCAGGCCAATTATGTAACTTTATTAAATTATTTGATTTTTTTTTTACTTTTATTTGATTTTGGCCATATTCAAACATATAAATAATACAACTGAAAAGAAATTGAATGAACACACTAAAATAAAACTGGTAGAGATGGGTGTTACAGTGCATTTTAGTTTTACCTTTAAAAAAAAGGATCAAATCTTATGCATCCTCTTCAAATGCAGTAGAAGTCCAGAATGTCCAGAAGAGATATGATTATACGTATATATTATATATTATATTATTACTATTTTTCTTTTCCTGAAGTGCGTATACATTCTTTTAAAAAAATATATATAGGAATTGCATTTAGTGCCATGTCAAGTAAACATTTCCATTAATAGTTGCTGGGTGTAAATAAATGTTTTGCAAAAAAAAAAAAAAAAAAAAACTCACTCATTCACTCACCTCATGTACTTCATTTTGTGTTCTTAGAATTTTAAGTTTAAAACCCTAGCTGTTTAAAAATTCAGTCTGTCACATCCACTTGATTTATGTAGAAGCTTCCTATGTAACAGTCAACTTCCCCACTCCATCAATGCCTGGGCGCTGAACCCCAGGCTTCACTTGCAAATCTAATGTGTCTTAATCTTGAAGAACCTGTCATCTTGTCTGAGTGCTTTACTTTCTATTCTGAGTTCCTTTGATTGCAACTTAGCTTTTCAGCACTCAAATCTTGGCACTCAAATATAAAATCATGCAGATATAGGTCACGAGCTTCAGTTAATGTTCACATTACAACTCAGAATGGGAGATAAATGTGATCTCTATGACTGTGACCTTGAGACGGCTCTTGGAGCCTGACATTTTGGTTTTAGGGGGTTTCAGAAACTGCTTCTGGGAATTTCAAACATGATATTTTCTAGAATTTGCACAGAATAGTATGAAAAGCAAATACGTCCAGTGAGCAGCAGTGCTGTGGGTGGGAAAACCTTGTTGTTGTGAAATGTCAAGGGAATGGCTACACTGGATTGAGCTTTACAGGAAGGCAGTGGTAACTCCATTAACTACAGTATTTTTTTACAAAAATGATAAGCAGAAAAGCATCTCAAGATACACAACACTTAAAAACCTTGAAACAGGTGTGCTACAGCAGCAGATGACCACATTCAGACCACTTTGATCCAGAAAAAGAAATCTGTGGATACAATGTGGACTGGCAGTGTTGTTTTTTCAAGGTTCGACTATTTACAATTGGTTAAGAAGGTGGACAGTGATAGATACAGTATGGACAAAAGTATTTGCCTAAAGCTGCAATGACATTGTATCCAAGTACATATACAGTACTTCAATATAGAGTTGGTCCCCTTTTTGCAGCTATAACAACTTCCACTCTTCTTGAAACACAAGATTTTGGAGTTTTACTGTGGGAATTCATTCTGTAGAGCATTTATAAGGTCAGGCACTGATGTGTCACAATCTTTATTTCAAATCATTCCAAAGGTGCTTGATGGGGTTGAGGTCAGGGATCTGTGCAGACCAGTCAAGTTCTTCCACATCAAGCTCATCAAACCATGTCTGTATTGTCCTTGCTTTGTACACTGGAGCACAGTCATGTTGGAACAGAAAAAAAGCCTTCCCCAAACTGTTGCCACAAAGTTGGAAGCATATCATTGTCCAAGATGTCTTGGTATGCTGAAGCATTAAGATTGCCATTAAGATTTATTGGGGAAAAGGGGACTTTGGAACATACTATTAAGTGTTTTGTTCATGTTGTATTAAATATATCACGTATTAAATGTAGTACATTATAAGACCTGTGATGACTGAGAAACAGATTGGAATCAATGATGAATATAAGGACAAGCAGTTTGTTTATAAAAATTAGGAAATTATAGCATGGAAATGTGAGAATAATTACCTGCATGGTTGGTTGCCATTTCATCACTTCAAATAATTCCATCAATGAATTTCAGCCCCCAAGTGTATGGGACATATTTTGAGATGCAGCATAAAATAATAACAGCAAAATCCTGGCAGAAATCATGCTTAAAGCTGTAATATATCACTTTCATAAAAGCTGAGTGCAAATTATGAATAAGCAAAAAGATCCTTACCTGTGATTTGAACAATTCACAAATCAAAACTCAAACAAAAGAGGAACAGCAGAGCTGGTAAGACCATAGACTGCATAAAAAGAACTGGACAAACATTCTGTGATGTCACATATTTTCCGAAGAGCAGTTTTAAAACTGTGAGAGCTCAGGTCATTGCCATCTTAACAGGAGCTGACTCCACTTAAACCCCTGGTTAATCCAAAAATGGGCAAATGGGCAGATGTGCAGAGCGATTGGCACCCTGTCCGGGGTGCACCCCGCCTCGTGCCGAGTTCCCTGGAATAGGCTCCAGACCTCACACGACCGTGTACACGATAAGCGGTATAGAGAATGAGGGCATGAGAGAGAAAATGTAGTTTTAAATGATGTAGTTTTTTAAAAAAAAGCTGTCATTTGAGGAACTGCATGCTTTGCACTTCTGCATTTTTCAGAACCAGAGGTTGCCCCTTGGATAACAAGAATCCTTAAAGTGCATATGGAACCTGTTAATTAAAAGAGAATGAAAGATGCTTTTACCTCCTGCTTAATGTTAAGTCGTTGTTTATTTTTCCCATAATAGGCAAACTATTTACTTTATTGCACTGCTATAGTTATGCTGCCTCATTATTGCTACTCTTTGTATTGAAGGTCAGTTCGATAAATGTGGTCTGGTGAGGAGGCCAGAGGCAGAGGACAGAACTTGGGACAGATTGACTGCAGAGAACCAATTAATTCCAGAAAGACAACTCAAGGACAGTGTAAGTGAAGTGGGGGATGTGGAGGTGGGGGGGTGGGAAAATGTTTTCCCTTATGCATCATATTAGAACTGAAATGTATTATTTATTATTTTATTAAATTATTTCACCATACTAGTATATATTGGAATATAAGGCCAAACCGTTGACAGCCGCAGAATGTTGATTCACCAGGTGAATTACCATATTGTCAATTCATGCTACTAGAGGTTTAGCATATAGATATACTTATTTCCATGTGATGTGGGATGTAATGAATTTGTAAAGTTGGATTTCCTGGTATGCTTAATGTACCTGAACAGAGGTTAGAAAGAGAAAAAAAGATAAGCTCCTGTTTTTTAAAGACACAATAAAGAGTGTGCCAAAGTGCCAGAGTAGCCTGCTATGCTCTGTGGGTAGCCGTCTTCATCAGGGTTGACAGAGAACAAACTCACTTTAAAGGATCAATAAGGCACAAATGAAAGTGCTGTTCTCAATGTACCTCCAGGTCATTCCTTAGCACGTGGTTAGCCTGAATGGTCACAATAGTGAGGCCAGGATTCTGGTATGTAGGACATGTAAAAAGTGTTAATGAAAAAAAAAAAGTCCAATTAAGGCAAGTCAATACCAATATCAAATATGTCATATGTTATCTGGCAGTGTTCTTGAACTGTCCTCTTGGTAATCTAGCCAAAGGAGTAGCCTGACCAAACTTTTGCACATCCTTGAATACTGTATCTCTTCTAAACTTACCAGTCCTAACACATTCTGACCATGTTGTCCTATTTTCATTTTGTGGTCTAGGATTTTCTATATAGACAGTGTTTTGGCAAAATTAGGCCAAGAAAGGCTAAAATGAACTTTCTTCAAGTCATGTGAAGCCAAGCTAAGCAAGTCAAAGGGCAGTGTGACACTGACAGGAAAGCGCTGTCTCCTGTGACTGGCAGACGAAAGAGAGAAAATGCCATCCTCCTCATTCAGAAACACAGCCAATTTTGCTTTCTAGCCTCCCAGTCATTGCTGTGTCATCATCGAGATGGGAACGTGTGATCTTTCAGCAATAGGACGAACGCATTTCTGTTGCAGCACTCAGCTGGTTGCATTTATGTAATGACTCAGAAGGGTGTTGTGAACATGATACATTTCAAGGTTCCTTTTTGTCCAGTTCTGTAACTATTTTCAAAGGATGTGGCGAGTAAGGCAGTTGGATCACATCCTATGTCTGTTCCTCACTGTTATATAACTGTCCGCTGCAAACCAAGTTGCATTTTACTCTGCTTTCCTACTTTGAAATTTAAAATAAATATGTTTGGGAAATGCATCCATCCTATAAGCTACTAATTGTCCTACAGTTACAGTGAGAAGTTTAATTACTCTTATTATGAAGATGAACGGTGAAATTGGGCCAACAAATATTTTAAGAGTATAATTGTACAGCATATATCTTTGATAGAAGAAAACTTGAAAAATTTGGAGCAGTACTTAGATTATTAAAAATACACACACGCCTACTTACATTATTAATTTAGTTGTCCTGAAAGTCACAAAATGTCTTTTAAGTTGTCAAGTCCAAGGGATCTCAACTTTCTGTTACTGATGGTAATTGACTACAGCTGGTAGATTCTTTACGTCAAAATAAAAAGGTGGTTTGACAGCACGCATTTGGATTAACCAACACTACACTACAATGGGATGGTCCAAGGAGCTCAGTGCATATCTAAGAAAGAGCAAGGTAGATTTGTAAAAGTCAGGAATGTCTCTTTTCTAAGCAACTATAGAGTTCAAGATCAAATAAAAAAAAATGTATATGAATACAAGTTACTGGGAGATGTACCCGCTTTGCCAAAAAGGACTGGAAGCCCAATTTTGCCAAAAAACTTGCCAAAAATGTTTTTGATGATGCAAAGATCTTGATCACCTCTCAGTTCTTCATATTAAATTAAATTATGTAGGTTAAATTTAAGAATTGTAACAAATATCTGACTGTGACAGACTAAAGACACAATTTAAAAATTGGTTGTTTATGTAACCACCTCAGCAGCAACCTCTCGTTGTCCCTCTCGTCTGTTCCAACCCTTCAGCATCAGCAGTATACTAATCATCGGACTGTCATCATCAGCACCTATTTCGCACTGGTTCATGCCTCAAGTTGGTTGGTTTAATGCCTGAATGATTCATAGGTGATGTAATGGTTAGCACTGTAGCCTTGCCCCTCCAGGGTCCGGGTCCGATTCCCAGACAGATTCGATTCCTGTCTCTGTGTATGCATGTTCGGTTTTCTCCCACAGTCCATAGACCTGCAGATTATGCTAATAGCCATTCCCAAAATTGCCTGTGAGTGTGTGTGTGTGTGTATGTGTGTGTGTGCCCTGTGATGGATTGGCCCCCTGTCCAGAGTGTACCCCACCTCATCTCCTAGGATAGGTTTCAGGCCTCCTGTGAGCCTAAAGATAGGATAAAGTGGTATAGACGATGAGTGAGTGAGTGAGTGAGTGAGTCATTCATAGGTCACTGTGTTCTTTAACAAACAAAAAAACATTCCACTGAAACAAATCACTTATTGGGATTACACTAAAAATGATAACCAGTCACGTATTGGAAAGAAAGGAGAACTATTGATCATGACTACATTTGAAAATACAAGAAAGTTTGGCCCTTTGTAGGCAAAATATAAAGAAATGAGGGATGGATCAAGATTTTAGCACAGTACTGTGTCTAGACGTCTGACAGTAGGTATTACAGATGAATGTGATAAACCTTCTACTGTTGATTTGAGAATTGGCTACTACTAGTATACAAAAAAGGCAGTATTGGCTTTACAGCCACAATTATTGGTTAAATCTAGAACACGGATCCTGCAGATCACTGTTTGGAAAAAATAATTGTCAAGACAGGAACGTGTAGAGGTGGGAAATTACGGTGTCACAGATTGCAATTTACCACATTTAAGTCATTATAAACACGGCATTAGTACCTTAAACCACATCCATCTACTACATTTTGTCCACAATAAAACAAGCAACAAGTTACTTGACTCATATAAATGCAAAATGGCCTCAGTAAGTTTATTCAGAGCTGCAAATGACCAAAGCTGAAGGTCTTTTGTTCAAAGCAACACTCAATTTAAATTCAACAGTTGTATTCAGGATGAAAATATCTACAAAAGGCTCAGTACATTGTCACATTTAATCTTTCTGACCCTGGCTTCTCAGCTAGCAGCAGGTACAGTGCTTGACGGGGAACTAATGTATTTGCCCACATATAAATTTCCTCTTGCAGACCATGCACCGTGAGTTTGTGTGTCTTAAATCAGGACAGAAAATCAATACAGCTGGGTTCTGCTGGCCATAATCGTGACTTGTTGTTCCTCTGAATTGGTTGTATACAGCAGGATAAACACAGCTCCACGTATTAAATGATTGCACTCCATCTGCAGGGTGCCTGATTTGCTAAGTGCAGAGCTTCTCACTTTAAAAACAACATATTGTGTTTACAGGATGCTAGAGAGATGCCAAGAAGATGAGAGACTTGTCATTAGCATTAACTGTGGGATTAATGACAAGAATGCATTTGGGCCAGAAGAGCTTTTTTTTTTAATCACACTTTGAAGATAATACTTACTCTCCATCTCACAGCACATTTCCAGCTGGGCGATCCGCATCAGACGAGGTGCCAGATCGATTTAAGATTAAAATTGGAAAGTAGTAGTACTGGAAATGGCCTGAATAAAATCAGGTTCCAGATGGATAGACAGACACAATTGTTTTGTTTTTTTTCTTCGTCTGTTTCTAAGATGCATTGAAAGGAATGTTCCTAGAATCCAGAATAATGGTTTTTATGATGATGTCAAGAAGCCAAACTTCTTTAGAAAACTCATTTCTCACGCAAAATATATATAAAATGAAGTCAAATTGGAGAGCAAATATGTCATATTTGGAGTACCACAGTTTCATATGGGTATCTCTATCAAACTTTAAAACTTTACTGTGAAAAGACACAGCCCTGGTAAATTACTGATATCATTTTATTTGGCTAGTCTACTTTAGATCGTACACAAGCCTTTAAAAAAAAAATCTCATGTAGTGGCATGTCAACGGATTCTCAACAACATATCAAAAACTGTTTATCTATGCTTGAAAAAAAATATCATAGTAATGTATCTATCAATATAGTCCACATAAAGTGAAGTTCAAACTGTGATTTTTATTTAATATATTAGAGGTTTTATACTCAAGTTTTTGTAGAGTGGTTTAAGAATAAATTTGAAGGTATACATAACAATAATGTAAAACCACTATCTATAAGTATGCAAGATTGAACAGTTTGACTGCAAAATGAGATATCTCCACTTTTAATCTTTTTTTTTTAGAAATAAAAAGTACTACAACCTGTGATAAAATAGTTCGTTTATTGCTGAGATGTTAAAAAGCGTAAATGGCAAAATTTGAATTTACAAATTTACAAACAAATGAAAAGACATTAAAGTCTAAATGAAGTAATGAGTTCACATGTAGTATGAAGCCCTGAATCAAATGCAAAATATTTCAGAATATTGCAGCTTTGTTAAGAATTGTATTGAATTCTATTTTTGTACTTTACATTTTTTTTGTGCCCAAGAGACAACTAACAAATAGTGAAAGAAGAAGAAAGCTTTTATGTTAGATTATGGTGCATAACATCTACAGCTCTAAATTATAAATATAAACAAGAAACCAGGCTGGTGGTGATCTTTCTTTATTTCAGAAACAGTTGCTCACAGCAGGTAGTTTTTTTTTTAGTCCCATATACATAGTGTGCATCTGGATTACATATGTTAAAAAACAAAACAAAAAAAAAAACAAGTAGATGTATAAACTGTATGACTGTATAAGATGATTCACATTCACACATACACACAAACACACGCAAGCCTGGTGGTATCTAAACCATAAAATGATCAGCATGGTACTGCAAGATCGATTCTTATATTACTGTCATCATTGTACGGACCTAGCAACCACTGCTAGCACTCACACCTAAGCACATAGACACACTCTTAGCCAGCACTCACACACACACACACACACACACACACATCACAGTCTTGGCATGGGGTCTTTGAAGGCCTCGCATTATAGCGATAACAGCTTCAACTTTTACAAAGATAAATCATTCCTCACCTTCTAGCACATACACATACAAACACACACATCTCTCAGGTCTTGGTATGGTGTCTTTGAACACTTTAGATTCTAACTGACAGAACTTTGTGTATTAAGGTGGATTACTTGTCCATAACAGGCCAATATTTTCATACAAAACACCAACACACATACAGACACACATACTGTACTAGTCTAGCTCATCTCCAGGATTTTTGTGCTCTGACACTGCATACTACAGTATTATTATCTGTACTGAATGTAATTTGCGTTGTTTGTCCGGACATTTTCAGCCTGTCTTGGACAGGAAACTCTTTATGTAGAGATCTCAGTAATCTCAGTTAGGTTTTTCCTGATTAAATATAGTTTATTTAAAGTGGCAAATGGTAGCTCAGTCAGATGTTGGACTACCAATCCAAAGGTCAAACCCCAGCACCACCAAGCTGTCCTTGTTGGCCACATAAACAAGGCCCAAACTGCTCAGTTGGATACTAATATAAATATAAGTCATATACCAAATGCTATAAATGCAAATTGTCAATCCTGTTGTCTGAAGATTAAGAGGTTGTAAGAATGTATCCTAAAAATGATAGACCATCCACAGATGGGAGCCAAAAGACCTCAATTGTCCATGCTCTGTGGTTGGGAGGAATGTCATTCTCTTTCCTCCTGGTCGTTCACAGGAACAATTATGGGTGTCTTTGAGTCCAATGCTGGTGATAAAGGGGAGATAGCATTTTCTTTCATGTGTGTTACAATGCCCAATGAATAGCAGTTTGAAAAGAATCTGTGGTTGGCTCGGAGGAAGCATTTGTTATTTGTGTGACATACTGTAGTTGTGTGTGGTGTAATGGAGCAGAGTTTGCTTAAGAGAGGGAATTGCAGGTGACCAGTGTTGGGAGAAAATCAGGGAACTTGAATGAACTGACTCTTCTGACAATTCATTTGTTGTTGTCATAAGTCTTGTGCCTAAATTAGAAATATCAACATCTAGTCACATGTAAAAGTTAGTACCCAACCTTTTAATTCTATGCAGTTTTCTGCAAAAACATAATGAAAATAATCTGATCATAACATATTTTAGTCTTAGCAATATACAACCTCAGATGAATAACATTACTTTTTTTTACCATGCCATTATTTATTAATGAAGTTAAAGCTAATATTCACAAGCCACCTTATTTAATTCCACAGGAATTAACAGGGTAGATTGTAGCCAGAAGTTTTGGCAGTTTGCAGGTCTGGAGCATTTAGGTGTTTGTTAACACAGTGCTAAAAAGGAAAGACATAAGCGATGGTTTTAGAAAGGCAAATGCTGCTAATTAATCTGGAAAGAGTTATAAAACTATTTCAATTTTTTTTTGTTCTACAGTGAGAAAACAAGCCAATATTCCCAGGACTGTACGTCCCAGCACATTCACCCAAAGGTCAGACAATGCAATACTCTGAGAAATCCAAATCCAAAAACTGTTACAGTATATCCCAAACCCTACAGACCTCACTGAGCATGTTAAATATCTATAACAACATAAACTAGAAGATATAACATATACGGTTTGTTTGGAATGGTTGCCAGGAGAAAGAACTGCATCTGAACACAGCACAAGGCTTCTGGAAAAATGCAAATGCAAGGCCATCTGTCCAACAGCAAAAGCTTGGTCGAAATTGGATTGTGCAACCGGAAAATAAATGAACGAATAAATCTAAAATGCTCCAGTAAATCTACATCAGAATGGCTGGGAAAAAGAAAAGAATTAAGGTTTGGGAATGGCCTAGTCAAAGTCTAAACTACTGAAGTAAAATGTTGTGGTGGGTCCTTAAGGGAGCTGTGCATACTGTAAGTGAATTTCCAAAAAACTGAAGCAATGTTGTATAAAAGAATGGGCCAAAATTCCTTCACAAAGATGTAAAAAACTGATAAAGCCACATTGGAAAAAAAATACTTCAAGTTATTGCTGCTAAAGGTGGATCTACAAGCTACTGAATAATGGGGGTACTTATTATTGCCCACATTTTTTTTCTCTTTTTGGCTTCATTTTTGTTAAATAAATAATGGCACGGTGAAAAAAGTTTTTTGTTTGTTTGTTTTGATAGCATCAGAGGCAGCTTCACATCACCACCAGTGCAAATCTTATTAGTACATTACCTTCATTGCTTTAACTTTCATACTTCTGACCTTATTTACTCTCTCCATCTGGCTGCCTCATTTTCTTTCCTACTATAAAAAAAGAACGATTTACCATGTTACTGTTCATTACTGCTTTCAGGTCCAGTTAAAAGAATTGCCAGCAAAGGACCAGGAAACCTTTGGTGCATTGAGGAAGGAGCAGAGTCTAAGAAAATTGCCTTTGAAAAATTGCTCCAATTATACCATTGAATCCTGAAATGGAGTGCAACCAGTTACCTCTTAAACAGAGCTCATATCTCACTGCTGCACATTCTGCATCTGGACCGGAAAACTTAAAACTTTAGGGAAGGTTGGTAAGGTAAGCTTTAAACAAAGCAAAATGCTATGTGTGAAGAGGACAAGTGAATCAGTCACAGTCTGAACTGTGCTTGGTAATTACTGCACCTTGATTCGTACATCATGGTACTAAGCATCTAATTTTGTAGGGATATAAGTTCAAAATGTAAGCATGCAGTAGAAATCTTAGCTAAAATAGTAGTACGGTTCACTTTACCAAGAAAATGAAAAAGAAGAGAAAAACCAAAACCACGTGCAAACAGAATTAGCACACAATGTGGTTAATGAGAGCAAGCATTTGTGGATGTTAAACACAGTCATGGTTTATTCAGGAAGACCAGGATTACAGATAAACCACAGATAAACACACTATGTCTCAGGTGGGATGTCAGAGGTGTTGTGTTTCTGTCTTTGCTTTTTGTGATGCTACAACTAATCCACAATGCTCAGGAGAAAAGGAACATGATCTTTGGTTTTCCAAATCAGGGATGTTGAATATAAATTCAGTCCCCACAACATCGTTTTTGTGTGTGGGGGTGTGTGTGGCCTTAAAAGGCCGATAACTAATGTGATGTTTTTAATGTTTTAATAAAAAAATTATAATAAAAAAGAAAAAAAAGTCTATATGATTATAGTTGCTTTATAAAATATATATTAATCTGTATTTAAATTATGTAAAATATGCATATTACAGCATGGAGATATTGTTCAGCAGGACATATGTAGCCTGTTGGCAAAAAAAAAAAAAACATTTATATATATACTGAACAAAAATATAAACGCAACACTTTTGTTTTTGCTCCCATTTTTAATGAGATGAACTCAAAGAT
>JAOTRS010000031.1:10713682-10731681 GCA_028565755.1 Dinotopterus cunningtoni
GTGGAGCTGGGGATCGAACCGCCGATCTTCTGATCAGTAACTCAGTGCCTTAACCCTTTGAGCTACCACTGCCCACAAACAAGTGTAGCCCCCTGTGGAACGCTTGAGGCTTACAGCTGATCACAAATCCCAAAGCAAGTCCCTGTAGAAGTGTACAGAGTTGTTTTATTTGCACTGGATCATCTAGAGGACATTTGTTTTGTTTAAAATTGCATCTGAAAAGGGGATCTTCTATTGAGATGTAAAGCTTGGCAAGGACAAAGATAGAAGCGTCTACTTTTCATATACACCAATTAGCCATAAAAATGAAACCCATAGGTTTTGGATTCCCCTTGTGCCATCATTGCAGCTCTGGCCCCTTGGGTGTGGCTCGACAGGGCCACTGGGGGTGTGCTGTGGTTTCTGGCACTAGGAAATTAGCATAGGATCCCTTGGGTTCAGGGGTAGGGACTCTGTGGATGGGACTTGTTTGTCCAGTGCTCAATCAGGATTTAATCTGAATTTGGAGGCTGGGTCAGTCGGCTATGGTGCACCAGATGTTCTTGGGCCTTTCTATTGTGACAAGCGTTGGATTTTTTTTTTTTTTAGCATTTGTCCAGCATTTGTCCTGCTTTTCTGTGTAATCAGATGAGATGGACTAACCTTGTCTCGATGTTGTATAGTTGGTGGTCAGTGTTGTTCAGTTCACCTGTTGCTTATCATAATATTATGGCCGATTGGTGTATATATTACAACACAGCGGAATTCTTTGCTTTATGTATCCAAGCATGTTTAGAAGTTAGGGTCAGAGTGCAAGATCAGCCTAATCAGTAACCCAGTCTTAACGGTGGATCCACTGCTGCCAGTTATGTCCACATCATTAACTTTAGAAATGTAATGGCATATCAGGTAAAGGCACAATTATAAAATTTCTAAACTTTCATATATATTTTTTTTTACTTTAAATGCCACTTCAGTCTCACACCTCAAGAATTTGGGATTCAAATCTTGCTTCTGGTCTGTGTGAATGGAGTTTGATTGATCTCTCTGTGCTTGGTGGGTTTCCTCCGGTTACTCCAGTTTCACCTTTCCCTCCAAATTGCCCATATTGTGTGACTGGGTCCATGAGTGTGTGTGTGCTTGTAGATGTACTAGAGTTGGGGTTTCTCAGCAATATAACTTTCACTTACAGTACATCATCGCCCAATGCTGACTATCGCTTACCACTGTCAGGTTAAATGGATGGATGGATGGATGTATGGATGGATGGATGGATGGCACATCAGAAACAAATTGTAGGATTCTAGAACACTTCTTGTAGTTCTGTGATGAAACTGGCAGAATCTTCACATCAAAGGCAAAAATGTAGAATACTACACGGCTCATTTTATTATTATACATTCTCACAGATAATTCATTTTAGAATCCTGAAGCCACATAAAAAGCAAACCATACCTTATTTAAATTTTTTGCCGTCACAATGTGCCATTACCTTATATATTTATAAATATTGCTCTAGTCTGCCGTACATGATAAACGCTGAAACCATGTGCCAGCCTTTTGCTAAGGAATCAGTCTGAAGGTGAACCGGCCAAACCTGGACAGAATTTAAAGTGTAATTCAGGCACCAATTGACTTCTGATGCTTTTATAGAACATTAATCAGGCAGGCATTGGATCAATGACCGCTGAAAATGCCAGCAGAGAGAAAAAAAAACTAGCTATCAGTGTAAATGAGGGAAGAATAGTGCTCGCTCATGTTCTCAGTATGGCTTTGCAAGAAAGGAAAAAAAAAACCCTACACACACACACACGCATGAACACACACACTTTGACAGACGATCGCAAACGCCTTGGGAGACAATTCCCACGCAGCAATCCTTCTCCAAACACTAGCCAAAATAAACCCACACTGATGGAGAAACATCCTTTAGCTTGAGTTAAAAATAATGAATTTGGCCCTTTCATATGTGTGTGTGCATATCATGGCTTCACAGCCTCCTTGTCACCTGCCATTCCTTTCCAAGTAAATCTTCTAAAAGATACTGCCTGTGCTTAAGCAAAAACCTTGTTATGGTAGATTAGCTGTAAGTAAAACTGTCTTTATTTGTGTAGCATATAACCCAGATCCCAAAGTAAGGCCTGGGAGCTGCACCTTTTAGGCATGAGATCTTGGAAAACACAGCGCTTCTCTTAATAAAACATGCAGGTGCTTGGGGCTGCATTTAATATGAATGGCTCGATTCTGAATAAATCCCGTCCCTCAATCCTCCTCGAATCCACTAAGCAGCCAAAGAGATTTTAATTATTCACCAGAATCTTGGTAACTACTTACCATCAGCAAGATCTAAATCTTTACTGCACCTAGAGAATAAAGTTAGATCATTAAAATACGCCGGATTTCTCATGTTTCGATAAATGTCTCATAAGCGCAGATAAGGGGGGCAAAAAAAAGGCTTCTCACCAGGGTATTATAGGATTTGATTTATAAAAAAAAAAAAAAAAGGCATTTAGATGGTATATGAAAAAATGATACTCTGAGCAGTTTTGAGTTAGAGAGATTATAAATAGGGTGTGATTGATGGCTATGGCTACGGGTAATAACTTTGCTATAAACTTGCTGACTGCACCGTCCCATATGTATAATGGCATTAGATGGAGTAAGAGTGGGTGTGTGATGTTCCCTCCCTCCATATTGCTTTGTACCCACCATGAATCTGCTTCAGCCTTCATACAGTGTGTCCACAAAGCAATTTCTCTCACTGTAATGAATGTCCACTGGAGGGAGAGCACAAAACAACAGGCACTAGTATTTCAGAGCAGATGAGCTTCAGGAGCAGCAGATTGCACAGCTTTGCCACGTAGGCTGGCCCACTTTCATCTATATGCTTTAACCCAGAGGGACGACTAAAACATATAAGCTGGTGGATTGGTTACACTACCTACAGTATTTAAGTATGCGTGTGTAGTATGGTGTCTTGTGATGGACTAGCATTCAATGTGCCTGGGAATTGCTCCTGGTTCCCTGTATCCCTGAACAGAAGTTATTAATGAAGATGAATGAACATGTACATAACTTTCATGCCATTTGTTAATATATTAATCTCGGTAATAATACCACCGAATACATTTAAATAACTCATAACAAATCCCAGTTAGTTTAATTTTAACGTTTTATTAATTTTTTTAAGCCACATTAATACACAGTTTGAAAAAAGAAAAAGAAATCTCTGCTCTGGCAGATTCATAAATAAAACAAAGGGGGAGCAGGGGGAAGCACATGTACCACAAGCACAACATGTTTGTATGTGTGTATGTCCTCTTTATTTCTTTGGGGTGCTATTGGGCAATGTCCAGCTTGGTTTTATAAAGCCAGAGGCCAGAAAAAAAGGTAATAAATCAAACCCTGCTGAAATCAAATCATAGAGTTCTGTCGTTTCTTGCCAGCAGGGTGATCCTGTGAGAGGATAAAAATCTGTTGGGCTGGAAGAGGACAGGACACCTTGAGCCAACAAACACGGCCTCCTCCTGTCACCCTGTCAATCAGCAGTGACCATGAGCGCCAAGAGCAGAACGTACTTGTCAGTTTCCCAGAGGACAGTCAGTCAAATCAACACTGCTCCCGCCGTCATGGTGCGAACCTCGACAAGTAAAGGATAAAGAAATGATAAAGAAGGAGGAGTAAAAGTCATGCAGATGGGTCTTTGTTTAACTCAGTATATTTACATGATGTTGTGTTAGTCCGACTGAAATCATACTAAAACAAACTTTTCAATCTTGGACTATAGCACACCAAGATAATCTGTGTGGGACTCAAGCTATTCCGTGATGTATAACTCAATTAGACACAAATATCGGTCAGGGCAACCCTGTTTGTTGGCTTAAGGTCTCCTGTCCTCTTCCACAGTTCCTGCCCCGGGCTTTGAACTAGAAGTTGAACAAAATGCGTAACAGTGAAAGAAGCCACTAATAATATGGCAATATCATATGCCTTCAGATGAAACAATAACCACATGCATCTCATTTGTACAAAAAGGAAAGTGTACAGCATGTATGAAATGTACAGTGTTTTCCTTGTTTTCACTGTTTTACATGCAACTACGGACTGTAGAGGCCAATGGTGATTACCATTGTATTTATTCACATTTTATGACCATAGTAGGAATTCTGGTCATAAAATGTCCACATTCACACACTACAGGCAATTTGGAAACGGCAGTTAACCTAATCTGCATGTCTTTGTACTGTGGAAGAAAACCGGAGTACCTGGTGAAAACCCACTAAGCACAGGAGAAAATGCAAACTCCATGCACACAGAACGGAGGCATGACTCGAACTCGGACCCTGGAGGTGCAAGGCGACAGAGCTAACCACTAGAATAGAAATAAGAGTTATTTATCATTGTTATTTGTTGGTTCCCTTAAAAAAAAAAAACATGATGGGGAGCTAAACAACCTAAAGCTACCAAATAATTTATCAAGGAATATCTTTCTAAAAGTGCAGCGTGGTTAATAATGTAAAGCAGATTGATCAGTACACCAGCTGAGTATCTCCAGGTTTATAATGAAGTACTTTAGTCAATAAGTTGAAGCCAAATTTTCCCACTTACCCAATGTTTCAATTCATGATATTCTCTTCTAAAGCTCCTAGATAATATGAGATTTGCATTGATTTTCATTTGAGCAATCAGTAATCTGTGCCTTTTTTTGCCTCACAGCTGTAATCCTTTGTTACAGTGTGGGATTACAGCTGTGAGGATTATAGTCATGCTGTTTAAACAGGGGGATAGATGAGTTGACCTCTGGTGCTCCTTTAAACCATGAAAACAAACATCCATGTAATCAATTATTTCAAGTGAAGACACTAATGAGCAGCCACAACCCAGTCCGAAGCTTTAATTAAGGACTTGATCTACAACTGTGATTGGTCAGTGGGGTGACGATTAAGAGAAAGCAGTCTGTGCTCAATTCTTTACAGAGGTCAAGTGAGGTGAACCACAACCAAATTCTCATTCCGAGAGAGAGAGAGAGAGAGAGAGATGTTTGAGTATTCAATAGATTCTGTGCTATTAATCCTATTACAAATAATTCTTTATCTCTTTAGGAAGACTTCGGAATTGACATAACTGCACTTATAATAGGGATGTAACTGAATACACACATATTATTTAAAATAAACAGATAGTGTTGTAAAGAGATTGGGGCTGTTAGTAGATGTTTTTAGGTGTGTTAATATGTATTCTGCTGTCAAATTTGTGTGTTAATTTGAATGATTATATTATATAATAATAATAATAATAATAATAATAATAATAATACAGGTCATCCCTGACTTACGAACGAGTTCCATTCTGGGAGCACGTTCATAAGTATGATTTGTTCTTAAGTGCTTTGACATGAATATACAATGTAAAGCATAACAACCCACTTAACTAAATCTCTGTCCTCTTTCCCCACACTGCCATCATGTGGCCAAAACCATAGGAAAATTAATCACCTAAGGAACTTAATCTCACATCTAATAGTGTTGTCTCTGCACCTTTAAATCATGAGGGGAATCCCAGATGGCATTTTGTCTCCGGGACAGTTTGTTAGAGCTGATTTCCGCTGTATTGGACTGTGAACTCTGTTTTGTTAAGGATTTTCAAAAATTAGGATTATTCAGTATTGGGATAGCTTTACAGGACAGCCATTTTCTATCATCATGCTCACGGACTGATTCATTGAAACCAGTGAGGCCGACTCATTTCTCCCGTACCCCACAAGCACACACAAACTATATAGCAGACTTTAGACATTTTATACATTCACTTACACACTGAAAATATTATATATAATTGTATATATTGGTATCTGCAGCAGTATAGTGTCTAATTTTTGGATAATACATGTGAGCTACTTCTGTGATTGAACCGGAAGTAGAACTGTGGTCAGTTGGTATCTGTGAAAATTTTTTAACTCGAATGTTTGTAAGTCGGGGACAACCTGTAATAATCATAATAATAATAATAATAATAATAATAATAATAATTTTTATTATTATGCACAGATTTCTGAAAAGTGAAGCTCAACTGGTTTTGAAGCTCAACTTTGGAAGCTCTGGTTGAAGCGATCTTATTAGGAGCTGACTCTGCCTAAACCACGGGTAATCCTTAAATGGGAAAATGGGCAAAACAAACCAAAGTAGTGGTTTGTTTGCAACATGTTTATTTATCTCAGTTACCACAAGCTAGGTGTTATGGAGGTGCGGTATGGAGAGCCGCACCACAAGATGTTTTTAATGATAAGAGCCACGCAGGGCTTTAGAAGAGGGGGTCAATATAATAGGATTTGATGTGTGTCGCTCTCCCTCACTTTCTCTCTTTCTCTCTCGCTGGCGTCTTAGACGGACAGGGGCTTGGGCTTTGCCTCTGTTTCTTCACTTTCTGCGGGCTTGTCTTTTCTTTTTCTTGGTCTTGGCCCTGATACCTTTTACCGGTGCTACCTAATGATCACACGAAGTTCCGAGGTATCAGGACCCTTTATATAAACACGCTGCCAGGTGCGGCTTGTTTAGGCTGATTGCCTGACGGCGACGTTGCCTGGCATCTGTGTGTATAAATGGCTGCTCCTTTGCCTGTTCAGAACTCCGCGTGCTAGCAGTTTATGTGCGGCTCTGCCCCTCGTACGAGCCACGTCGTTACACTAGGTAGCTTAGATTTAGCTTAGATGAATTGCTAAGGTTGCTAATTTATATTCTTACATTACTTTGCATTTGATTGAACTCATCCATATCCTACATGCTGTCTTGTGTCAACACCTGTATTTCTAGTGGTGAAATAAACTACAATGCATCTGTCAGCCATGCCCTTAATTATGCTGACTTTTATGACTTTAAGTAATTCTAACTGATGAGTTACATCAAAATTTACCCCTAGTACAGTAGTTTTGAAAGGGAATGAACATCAAAACCATTTTTGTACCAGGCTTTAAACATGTTTATTTATGTTGCAAAATTTGGCATTTTAACACAGCTTTATGGAGATTGACTCTCTTTAGGAGGACATTTTGGCATTTTCACATTTTGCTCAATTTTCAGAACTGGATGTGTCATCTGCTCTCTTATCAAATATATATACATATTAGGATTGAATCTTCTTAATTTATCTTTATATACCCACGTGTACTTTGTCTCGATGACTGCAAAGTCACTTTTCATTGGTAATGTTAATTAGTTTCTTTATTCCCTTATTCCTAATCTCCACATGATTATAGATCATCCCTCCTTGATACTGTCTGCTTTAGCCCTGAATAGTTTAAGCTTAGCCCTGAATATTTTCTCCTTGAGGTGGAGGTGTTTTCTAACAAAGTGTCCGACAGACTTAGAGAGTTTAGCATCCTCCAGGCTTAGAGAGTCTTACAGAGCAGAGCTTTACCTGCACTCAGTAGTGTCCCAACGAGGGGAGGAGGAAGTAATTAAAACTGGAAGACATGTGCCCAGACGCCTCTCTCTCTCTCTCTCTCTCTCTCTCTGTTTTGTGTGTGTGTGTGTGTGTGTGTGTGTGAGAGAGAGAGAGAGAGAGAGAGAGAGAGAGAGATAATACAGTAGTGACCAAAACATATTAAGATAAAATATGCCATGTATTATACAACAGTTAGTTCTGACTAAGCAGTCTCATTGGAAGAGAGACATTCCATAAATGGTGATAATAGATAGTAACACCACTAGGACGTTTAACTATATGTATCACTCCATGTCCCAGGTGTTCTAATAACTGTTAATTACACTAACTGTCCACAGTACTAAGGAAAAAACCAGTGGATGCCAAAAACGACAGTCACAGTCAACTTTCAAAACCAGTCACAGTCAACTTTCAGCAAGAAAACACACCTGAAGCCAATCCCAGGAGACTTGGGGCACGAGACCGGAAACATGCTGGACAGTGTGCTAATCCATCGCAGGGAACACACACATACAGTACACACATTCACACAATCATTCACACACTACAGGCAATTTGTGTACGCTGATTAGCCTAATCTGCATGTCTTTGGACTGTGGGAGGAAACCGGAGTACCCGGAGGAAACCCACCAAGCACGGGGAGAACATGCACACTCCACACACACAGGCATGATCCTAGAGGTGCGAGAGGTGCGAGGCCAAAATGCTATTCACTATGCCACCATCTTGTCTTTACAATTTACAGATACGGAGAAAATGAAGAATTTTTAAAAGAAAACATCCAATTTTCAAAGCTAAACTGGGAAAAAGCAGTGCATACTGAAACCATGTCTGATGAAGCCAAGATATCAGAAATATTTGCAATTTTCCCCTAAGACATACATGGTTCATTCATCAAATATAACAGGACGTAAAATTGTGTGCACATCAACCCTGTGAGTTTCCTTTGTGATCATTATTTTCTTTTTGTCTTTTATTTGGAGGAGACCAAAAACACAATGCTGTTCAGACAGCGTACACACACTTCAAAGGGCCAGCCTTATGTAGACTTCCAAGCCATTTCACACCTAATCAACTCAAGCCCTTAATCCAGAGCCGAAACCTGGAGATAGCAGGCTTTGAAGTCAGCTGACATGAGAAGCCATAAAGGAGAGAGAGAGAGAGAATAGACAGAGTTCCTTCTCACGAAAAACTCAATGCACTCAATGCAAGCTCATTTCCTATTACTTTATGCAACATGTTTGGACAACGGCATACATACAACAGATCTTACATGTAAGATAACGATTCTCTATTTCAGTCTTTTGTTCATTCCAACTGAGACAAGAAAATATTCATAAAGTCAATTTAACTCACCATCTGTCATCCATGATTTATAATTCTAAATCCCATTTGGAAATATGTCCTCTAATAACGCTTGGCAGACATATGACTCTGAGATGTCCGTATTAAATAAATAATGAATTGTTATAACATTTACGCTGTAGATTTATTAATCCCCGCAGCATAATCTTGTAAATACGTATATAATATGCAGAGTGTGCAATTAAATCAGAGAGGGGAAAGGGGCCAGTCGAAAATTATTGGAACCATCTGCAGCCCATCAGCAATTTAACACCCATAATGTCCTTCAAATTGAATTGTGGTACTGGACTACAGCAAATCGATAAAAGCCAGTCTGGCTGTACAGAATTATACAGATACCATCTGGGGCGAGGAGCTACAAATACCAGCTGTGTCCCATCACCACTTTTTCACAGAATAGTTGTATCTCTGCAGCTACAATCATCAAATATATGTGGATTTGTGGCATTTTTTTTTAGGATGGACTGTGTGAGAGAAATCACGATTCTGTCAGCTGGAGTATCTGACATGGCTCTTGTTATTCTTTTTATTAGCCTGCATTGGTACACTTGAGCCGTTATCTGGCTCCTTTGCCTTTATGATTGATTCAGTCTGTCTTAAGTTTACAGTATGTGGAAATGCTGTAATATCATTACAGGACTCTTACATGTCATAAAAATTAAACACTGTTAAAATCTTGTATCTACCTGACTTTAAAAATATTTGATTATATTACCTGTAAACATATTTTTTTATAATTAATCAATAGCAGCACGGTGTCTTAGTGGTTTAGGTTTGATTCCCAGAGTTCTCCCCATGCTTGGTAGGTTTCCTCCGGGTTTCCTCCCACAGTCCAACGACATGCAGATTAGGCTAACTGGTGTTCCTGAATTGCTCGCAGTGGGAGAATGAGTGTGTGTACTATATGTGTGTGTGCCCTGTAATGGATTGGCACTTCAAGATGTACCCTGCCTCATGCCCTAAGTCTCCTGGGATAAGCCCCAGGCCCTCCGTGACCCTGTTTCCAGGATAAAGCGGTATAGACGATGAGTGAGTAAAGGTAATTAATTAACAAATTTAAATGTTAAATATCAAATTTATGATATTTAACTATCATAAATTCCTTACCTGATTTTCCATGTAACCAGTGACCCTGCACATATACTTGACATGACATTCCACTCTGGTTTCTGTAGCTAGCATGTGTAGTTAGTGAATACAGACTAGCGTTACTCTGGGAGGATTAGCTAGCCCTAGCATAATGCAATCATCTCAAATACATATTAATGTAATTTACAAGAGAACTCGTGCTTTTTCATGAAATATTTTGTATTTGTAAGATAACCAGATAAGGGTTGTAGTATGTCCTTGTGGATAGTTAGTACTGGGCTACTTAATCTTTGGTCTCTGATTTTATTGTTTTTATGAGGGGCGTTCAAGTCAATCCAGGACGTATGATGAAATTTCTGGTAATTTAAAGCGTAAAACTATTCGAGATTTACAGAAGACTTCTAGAAGAGTACAATGATAAGACTCTTAGCCGCAGTAAAACATTTGAATAGTGCAAAAGTATTAAACAGGCTGTACGTCTGTGAATGACGACCCCAGCCGAGGTGGCTCGGAGTCCACTGCAGTCCTTGAAAATCAACAGTTACTTGTCGTCAACTTGCATTCTGTCCTGACCTCGCTTTAAGCCATTTCCATAAGTTTGGCCCATTAAAAGGATTTGTGTGTCTCAGTTCAGTCCTTGGCTGTTCAGGAATCTGATGGCTTGTGGGAAGAAACTGTTGCACAGCCTGGTTGTTTGGTATTTTTTTTTTTTTTTTCACTTTTTCCAGATGGCAGAAGAGTAAAGAGTGTGTGTGAGGTATAAGTGTGTGGTCATCCACAATGCTGATGGCCTTGCGCATGCAGCGTGTAATGTAGGGAGGAGAGATCTCGATCTTCTCAGCTGTCATCGCTAGCAATTGCAGGGTCCACCAAGCTAAGGCAATGAAGTTCTCATCCAGGGAGCAATACATCTGGCTATTTATCTATTTATTTACTATTTATTAGCTGCTGCACCTCCTCTCTGTTTGTTGAACGGTTGGCACGACAAGCGCACTGCAGGGTGTCCAGTGAGGGTGGCAGAAGGGTCTTGACATGCCCAATGACCAGCACTTCATTATGGCAGTTGTGAGTGCAACTGACACAGTCATTGGGGCAGAACACTGAAGATCTTGTGAGTATGTGTATGAACTGTTTAATAATTTTTTTTAATAACTGTTTGATGTCTACAAGCTGTTGTGCTGAGAAGGACACAGCGGGAACAGTGTCAAAATGGAAAATTGTGCATTTGTCAAGTTCATACTGCTTACTACCACTTCCTAGCCATGCCCCTGTAAGGTTCTTAATATGTCTATCGTACTGTCACTAACTTATTAGGTTATTAGATCTATTGAGAACAGAGTTATTACTAGTACTGATCAAATCGCACTACACTCTTACCAGGCACTTAACATGTGCTTACTACATCCTAAACAGTTTCTACAGCATTCTTGCCAAGTTATACAAGTTCTTACTGCATGCATCCACTTTTTTTGAGGACATACTGGCTCAGTGTGACGGCCCTCTAATATAATGAAAGAGCGATTTGTTTATTACCACGCTGCTTTTACCATAATCTAACACATACCAAAATGCAAAGGTGTGTCATACTTATCAACACAATACATCATCTGGAGATCGCTGGTTTGATTCCCAGGCGATGGTGTAGCCTCTCGCAGCTGAAGGCCTAGAGAGAGCTGATTGGCCGAGCTCTCTCAGGAGCATGGGATGCGAGGCACATAGTGTCCCCAATCAATCTACAGCCAATCATGGGCGTCTGTGAGCTCACTCAAGCGGAAGCAATGGACAGCGCTGTCCTCTGAGTGTGTTACACCGCCCCCAACGGTGCATGGCCGAGCAGTTCGAAAAGAAGTGGTCGGCTGAAACACGCGTTTGTCTTCCCTGACTTATGGCACTCCCTGACTAATTGGTAGTAGTAGCCTTAATGTGGGAGCCCCCTGGTGGCGGAAAGGAATTTTATACAACTAAATTAAGGAGAAAATCATGGGGGGAAAAAAAGGAAGATTATAAAGGTTAATCATCTCTCAACTAGGTTCATCAGCTGACTGCCTGCACTTATTGAAATGTCAATAAACACGAACAACATCACTGTGATAAATTCCCATGTGCTTTTAGATTTTATGTGTTCAACAAGGTACTTGAATGCTTTAAAACTGGATTGCAGATTTACTTAAAGACCAAAAGTCTTTAAGTTTATTTATTTTATTTGTTTGTTTTATTTATTTTAATGAGCAATGTTCAGGAAATCCTTATTGAAAATGCACAATTGTGTTTAATGGGTAATTGTCTGAGCCAAGAGAGTTTTAAAGCTCCTTCACATCATTGCCACTCCTTAAAAGCTCAGGTTTTAATGTCTTACAGGATTAATGGAGCTGTTAAAGGTAAATCCAGAAAACTGGCACTAGTGATAAATACTTTTTTGGATGGCAATGCTGTCCTCAAGGCCTACAAATTTATTTTGGAACCCAAACTTATTATTAAGCACTAAACATCCTTCACAAAAAAAGCAGAAGATCTCAAGCCCAAGGGCACTTTTAAAGAAGAGTTCTAATCTTTATACTATTGCTACTCCAAAAGAACTAGACAAAGTGCACACCGTTACATCTGTCTTGTAAAGCAGATTTAGAAGAGTCATTAATTCATTTTCTATACTATCTATTCTGTGTGCAGGGTCACAATAAGTAAAGTCTATCGCAGGAGACTTTGGGCACAAGGTGGTGTACATCGTGGACAGGATGCCAATCCAACACAATGCACACACACACACTCACACACTCATTCATATACAATGGTTTTGGAAAGCTACAGTAATTAGCCTATACTGCATGACTTCGGACTGTTGGAGGAAACCGGAGTACCCAGAGGAAACCAACCAAACATGGGAAGAACATGCAAACTCCATGCACACGGACCTGATTCATTAAACTCCCAATACTGACTAGGTAACCACAACACTACTGTGAGGACCAGATGTGGAACACTCCACTATAAATTCAGTGTACTCAAAGCTATTCAAATTTTACTTTTTTTAAACTCTTGTCCACAATGGAGTGGGGATTTTTTTGCTTATAATTACAGAGCTTTTTAAACATACATAATTTATACTCTATTTCAATCATGTAGAACTAAAGGCAAACTAATCTGACTTTGAACGAATGTGTTTAATCAGCATTTTTCTTCTCATTGAAGTGTACAATATTCCAGTTGCATCACTACCATTTTTTTTGGACATGTCTAAATATGAGTGCAGAAACTGAATTTTTTAAGACATGGTTTTGTAGGGCTAAAACTTTATTATTATTATTATTATTATTATTATTAATTATTATTATTTATTTTGTCAACCTGTTGGGTGTAGTGTAGTGCTCTTTGGTCGAGATTATTGGGTTCAACATTGGGGGTTGGGATCTCAATCAATGTAGTACACCCTCCTCCTCCTGACCCCCAGCCACCACCATACACCCAACACCCAAAGGAATAGCAGGAAGAGACATGTCAAAAAAAAATCCAGAATGTTTTACATACCCCAATTAGTTCAGTTGAATAGAAATCCTAAATCCCTCTCTAACCCCTAATCAAGGGCACTACTATAGGGAACCTATACCCTACATAGTGCACTAGCATTCCATTTTACGCTATTTGGAATTCAGTGCTAGACCAGTTAGTTAGCTATTCATTAGGAAGCTTGAAATTGTTACTTGCACATCATTTTATAATGTGTAAGGCACAGCATATTCCATAGCATCCTCTTGAACAAAAACAGGAATGAGCCAACAATAGAAAATGTCCCCAAACCCAAGAGGAATGACATATTTGTACACCATCTGAGGTAATTACGATATGATAAATCACTCACTCACTCTTTCATCGTCTATACTGCTTTATCCTGTATGCAGGGTCACAGGGGCCTGGCGCCTATCCCAGGAGACTTAGGCCATATGACGTGTGACACTCTGGACAGGGTGCCAATCAATCATAAGGCACACACACACACATAGACACTCACATGCTACAAGCTCTACAAATTTGGGAACATAGCCTAATCTGCATGTCTTTTGACTAAGGGAAGGAAACCGGAGTACCCGGATGAAACCTACCAAATGCAGGGAGGACATGCAAACTCCATGCACACAGACCCCAAGCGGAAGTCGAACCTAGACCCCGGAGGTGCAAGGTGAAAACCACTACGTGACCACTACGTGATTTATCATAGGCTTATAGACTATGATAAATCAAACTTTTGTAAATTAATATCCTTATCACCTTCTTCATCCATTTTCATATGCTTTTTTGTCTCTGAATAAATTACAAAGTTCACACAACAAACTGCAAATGAAAATAATCAGCAGAACAGAAGCTATAAAATTTATGTGTATGACAAAGCACCAGGTAATCCAGTATTTATGTGTCATGCTTCTGCCCAGTCTGCATTACAGAGAGGGGGATTTTACTGTCAGGGGGATTTTCCCCTCTTACAAATAACTGACAGTGAAACATTTAGTTGCTATGTAGTCTGTAAATGTATGGTTTAAACATGCAATTTCACTTTTTTATTCTTTTAGGCCAACATTATAGTCTGTAATTGATAAAAAAAAAAACAATAACAAAAACAGCAGTTTTGTGAGCGATTAGGGGCAAGGCTGTCTAATTATGTATGCAGAGTTCAGGCAGTCTAAATCTACCGTAAACTACAGGCTTGTTGTGGCAGGTCTTTGAATATAAACAGGGCAATGACCTGAAATGTTAGAGCTATAGCCCTGCAAAATTCAAACTGTTGAAATGGCAAAAAAAGAAAAAGGAAATATGTATTCCAGCCAGGTATGGCTTCTGCCCTCTCTAGTACTAATATAACTTTAATGTGTTATCACCTTTTAAAGTTCCACCAGCAAACAAGAGCCAATTTTCCATCCTTCTTCTGACCAGCATCTGAGAAAAATACAGCAATTACCGTAGGACAAGACCTACAGAAAAGCCTTAACGGAAGGCAGTAAGCGTGAAAAAAAACATTCCTAGTTCAAATGGAAACTAGACTGATATATTTAACATGCCAGATCTTTCTTCGTCTCCTAACATGCAAGACAATACCATTGCTGCCGTTTCCACTCTAACGGTTTGACCAGAGCTCATGTCAGGCTGGTTTACCCATGAAGCTGGAGCATTTCGACTGAAGCCTGAGCCTCCAAATCATTCCAGATGCCCACGTGTATGGGAACAGAATTTCTTTTCTGTTCCTTCCACCATCTTTAAAACTTACAATTAACAACACAAATATACTTTCACATTTTTTTCAAGCAGCTTTAAATATGCAGGGTTTTTTTTCCGCAACAAAAAAGAGAATTTAATGACAAATTTTAGTACGCATTTTTTTTACAATCCTTTTTTTACAATGACCATTTCTTGAATTCATGATTTATTATGTACTAGGCATGACACCTCAGATCATTCTTATTATGTTCCTGTGATAAAATGCACTGCCCAACCTTAATAGCTATTGTTGGCAAGCTACTGATAGATAGTAGATGTCTAGATCTTTATTACTGCCAAGCTTTTAATAAATAAATATTACTAAACGCTCTCATCTAATATTTATTGTGTAATAGTTATTCATTGTCTGGTCAAAAAAAAAGTGCAGATTTCATTTAGTTTCATTTAGATTTCATTTAGTCATCTTTAGCTTTAATTACAGCACACAATGTGGTGGCCAGTTCATGTGAAAATGATTCCCCAAGCTCCCAGAAAAAAACCCTTTCACAATGTGAGTCCTGGAATATACCCAAGCCATCAGGGAAGAAAAACTCCATAGATGTGATAATCTGGTCATTCAGTACACTCAGGTCATTAGGTGACTTCATTTTATTGCCACATAAGGATGCTGAGCCTAGACTTGACTGACTGTTTTGCTTCCTAGCATGTTGAAGCCTTTTATTCTGATTAGTCTCAATAACAATTGGCTTTCTAATGGCACATAATTGTTTAGTCCTCATCACATTATGTGCATATGGAAAAGCTTTTATTTGCACTATTGAACAAAGGTTTTACTGTTGATTTTTTTTACCATGAAACTTTACCAAGTGATCACCATTCATGACTTTTTTTTTTTCATTTACACTTCAGCACTATAATTCCATGCTTTAAATTCCATGTTTTAATTTTTATGTCAATGTATTGGGTTCTTAAATCTCCTTACTTGTTTTCTTTGCTTGATACAGCCCAATAATTTGACCCTTCGGAAATAGTGACTTTTTTCCAGCCAGGCAGTGTATTACTGTATATAATAATATTATGACTCGCCATTGTTTTAAAATCTTCTATTTCTGTTTTACATGAAGTACTCAAAGGTTGCGAGGATGTTCGAGAAGCAGAAAGCATACGAAAGACTCTGTGACCTTCCTTGCTAAATGAGCTTTGAAGCTCCAAATGTCAGAGTATCCCATATTGCAGTAGGAGATGGTCATGCTATTAGCCCAGCTCAGCAGAGGTGCAAGCTTGTGACAAACCCAATGTGTCAGAGCGTGCAAGAATCTCCTGGAGGTTGTGTCATCACACCATGCATTAAAAAGGAAAAAAAAAGATCCCTAGACAGAAGTAAAATTCCTTTTTAACACCCTGGTGAATAATCCGGAAAAGGCTATTGCAATCTCAGCCCTGAAAAGAACTTCTGCTACGACAATAAAAATACAGTAAAACATGCATCGAACGATAACCAATAGAAAAACAGTCTATTGGACAGCACAGTAAAATGTTTATCTCACAACATGCAAAAAGATTTTCAACAGAAGAGATAGAAGAACATGTAGAGTCCTACTGTATAAGGCTCACCCAATATAGATGTAATTACCCTCAAATTACAGCTGACATTTTACTCTTTAACCCCATCGTCATTGTTTCATTTTACGTATCACTTGTAATCTAATGTGAAGCGAAGAAATTGTTCCATTATAAAGCATATCTCGGTTCCAGTCCTTGAGAACTGCACAGCTTAATGTCTTCCCTGCAGCAGAAACCTAATTATCAAGTTAATTATCAAGCCCTTCGTGTGCTAAATCAAGTGTGTAAGACCACTGGAAACACTTTTTCTGGAATGGGCTTCAAGCAGTAGTGTATAGCTGCATTTGCAAACCAGTGATGTAAGTCTTAAGCTGGATAAATGTAAGCTCGTGTTTGCCCCCAAACCTCTGCTTTGTTGGAAGTTAACTGCTCTTTCTTAATGAAAATCTGGCCATTAAAACGTGGACAAAAGTATTGCTTCAGCAAAACGAAATGACTCTTGAACTCGAAATAAAACTCTCAAACGAAATGTTTAAGAAATGTTTAACTCTTAAAATGAAAGTTTGGTGTTATAGAAAATAGATAGACTATTATAAATAAACTATCTATTTATAGATAGACTTATACAAGTCAGCGGTCGAGCGATGGTGGCTCGGTGTGTTAAAGCTTTGAGTTACTAATCGGAAGGTTGTTTGTTTGAGCCCCAGCTCCACTCAGGTTCCAGTTGTACAGTTGACAGTATATATCCTTCTGCGACTGACGGACTTAAACACACCGTGACTGGGAGAGCTGGTGACTGAGAGTTAGTGAAATGAACAAAGGTGAAGTTGTTTTAAATCCTTACTGGTGTTATGTATCCAAAAGGTGAGGAGAATAAACCATGGTAGACAGTCCTCTCAAATCTCGAAAGTTTCTCTAAGTTAAAGTAAGTTAAAGTTCTTTATATTTCCACTTATTCTGCCTTGGAATATTAGCTCTGTTAACCGGATTCCAGGGTTAAGTCATTTTGGCCTCATGTGGATTTTACATTTTTAATTGATGTTATGTCTATGTTACTAAAATAAATTAAATGTGTAATGCACATGGAATTAGTTTAACATAAACATACCAATTGTACCATTATTTATTTCTGTTTCTGTAACTAAAATCTAAATTCTGCCCTTAATTTGAGGAGAAAATACAATGAACCCAACAGAATAATTCGGGTCTCAGGTTATATTAAGTGAATGAAAAGATAAGATGAGGGTCCTAAAAGTTATTATAGGACCCTCATCTTTAGCCCTCATCTTCTACTTCAGCAACAGCAAAGGGTACTACTTTAGTAGGTGGTGTGAATATAGGTTTAATAGTAGATGGTTGAC